>VZTI01003855.1:11717-41944 GCA_013397865.1 Struthidea cinerea | reverse complement strand
ACCGCCCCCGCCGCGGGAGCCGCCCCCGGGCCGCGCCGGGGCTGCGGGGGCTGCGGGGATTGCGGGGCTGCGCCGGGGCTGCCTCCGTCCCCGGGGCACCGGGGGCCCCCCGAGGGTGTCCCCAGGCACGTCCCGCGCGACGACCCCCCCGCCATGGACGGGGTCCCGTGGAGGCACTCGGCTCTTTCAGCCTCCTCCCCAGGGCCCCATCCCTGCTGAGCCTCCTCTGCCACCCCGTGCAGGACACGCGGAGGGTCCTGCAGCTCCCAGGGGTGCCCGGCCCTTCCCGGAGCCTCCCGGGCTGTCCACCCGCGGCCTTTGGGGGCCACACCCGTGAGCCGGGCCCGGCAGATCTCCACATCAGCAGCTGACCAGGCTCATGCATTTTGGGGATGTCAGGGCAAGCAGCCCCCCCAGGAGATGCAGATGGAAAGGGGAAGCTATTGCTTTGCCAAACGTGTGTGCACCCACAGCACTGATGCATGGGAGGCATGGGCACACCGGATGCACAGCAGGGATGCACTGTGGGCATAGGGATGCACTGGATGCAGAGGGATTCCCCAGATGCACAGCAGGGATGCAGTGGGTGAGGGATGCACTGGATACACAGCAGGGATGCAGTGGGTGAGGGATTCCCTGGATGCACAGCAGGGATGCAGTGGGTGAGGGATGCACTGGATGCACAGCAGGGATGCAGTGGGTGAGGGATTCCCCGGATGCACAGCAGGGATGCAGTGGCCACTCACTCTCGGTGTAACCCCTGAGTATGGGGTTGGCTCTCACAGACAGGAGCAGGGAGGCTGCACACTCAGCCCTCTCTGCCCCCCTGTCTGGCAGACACTGAGCAGTGAAGGCTGCAGGGAGGTGCCAGCCCAGCACTGGGTCTGGTTTCCCCATTCCCAGAGCCTGTGGCGGGTCCCAGCTCGGTGCCCAGTGCCCTCTGCTCGTGTGCACCGTGCAGGACTCCCAACAGCATCTCGTGCCCTGGCTGCCCTGCACGGCCTGGCTTTGCTCTGTTACCTGGTGCCACAGCTGCCCTCGGTGACTCTCCCAGTGTGAGGGACAGAAAAGGCCTCCAGTGGTGTGAGGAAGGCCAGGGGACACTTCCCAGCAGGGCAGCTCCCACCTGGCTGCCTCTGCTTGTCCTCTGCAGCCAGGCTGGCCTGGGGCAGCTTGTCACAGTGTGTCAGCACACAGTCACCTGCCTGGCAGCAGTGGGTGCCAGGGCTCTGTGCCAGCTGCCTCTGGGTGCTGCTCCTCAGCTTCCTCCCCACCAGCCCCGGGGAAACCTGCAGTTCCCAGTCCCACAGGGAGCCTGATCCCTCAGCACCACGGCTGGGCCGGAGCGCTGGAATGAGGTGGGCTTTGTTTTACTGCTTTAGAAAGTGCCTCCTTTATTAGCCACACTGAGGCTTTTTCCCTGACAAACCACATACCAGCAGAGAGTACCAGGAACAAAATGAGGCTGCATGGTCCAGTGGTTCGAGCCAAGGCAGCGATGCCAGCAGGATTGTGGGCTCTAATCCCCTGCTGAGCTGTTGACTCACTGTACAAACTCAGGCAGGTCCTGCCGCTTTGTGCTGTGGAGAAGCCCAGCTGGAAAGTTGGGTAAATAGCAGGAACCTCTTGGAAAAAAACCCACCCCACTGCACGGGAGCCAACTTGAAGGAGGGCATTCATTTACAAATAAATATTCCAGCTGGCTGCTGAGGTCCCCTGTGCAGGCACAGCTTTCCCCTCCAGCCTTCCACTGCTGCACACCCGTAAGGGACGGTGCTGAAGAGGTGCTTTGCCTGGTGCTGGGGTGGCTGCCCTGCAAGGGACAGCATTTGCTGCAAGGGACACGACTGGAGTGAATTTGTAGGGAATTTATACAGCAGAAAAGCTGCACTGTGTTGTTGAAAAAAGTAATTGCAGTTGTGTGCAAGCTGCTGTGACTGCCTGCATTCATCTTCCGGGCCTTCAAAAGGAAAACAGTGATGGCTGCTCAGGGGGTTCTGTCACACTCCAAGGGAAAATCTGGGCAGTGTAAACGTGAATTCACCCTTCTAAGTGGATTTGGGTCAGATAAGTCAGTAGGTGACCGCACTGGCTGCGTTCTGAGCACAGATATCCTTGGTGTCGCTGCCCACCACAGGGAACAACCACCTTGGGAAGCCAAGGAGCTGGAAGAAGAATGTATAGAACAGATTTCCCCAGTGAATCCTTCACTCCTCTTCTCACACTGGTGCAAACAGCCCAGCCTGTCTTCCCCTGACCACCAAGCTAAAGCCTGAAACTCTCCAACAGTCCTGAAGGCATGGAAAATGCACCTCTGCCTGCTGAGATGAGGGAAAAGAGCTTTCCAGGCAAAACAATCCCCTGTGAGCTCTTGGTGACCCCAGCAGTGCTGGACTCTCTCCTGGCTATCCCATAACTGAGAAATGAGCTTTCCTGCATCCCTGTCCAGTTCCTGCTGCAGTGACGGGAGCAATGGAAGTACCTGTCTGGCCACACATGGCAGATGGGGTGGCAGGGAGGGGACAGCACGATATCTCTTTTCCCCCAGAAAACACCAAGGAAGTGTAAACTTTACAAGGTCTTCGGGAACTTAACTGGAAATTTAAAGATATTTCAAGAAATTTAAAGACATTTAAAGGAGCTGCAATATTTTCAGGTATTTTGTTCAGATGAATTGAACACATTTCCAGAAAACACAGGTGTTTTAAACCCCAAATGCAGCCGTCACTCAGCTGGCGGAGCTGCCCTTGTCCAGCATCCACCCTGGTTTTCCATGGGTGCACAAGGGAAACCTTGGAGCTTCCTGCAACCTCAGTGTGAAGAGAGGGACCTGTGAGCCCTGGGGAGCTCCATGGGAAAATCTCCCTCTTTTGGGAGTCAGGTAATTTTTACAACCCAAGTGAGGGTGTCCTGACCAGATTCCCATTGTCCAGCAGAATCAACCTGAAACAACACAAAACCCCCACAAATAAATGAGGGCTGGCATAAATTGCAAAGGACTAGCAGATGTTTCATGGTTCAATGTTAGGACAGATTTGGGCACCAGGCTTTTGCCAGGTTTTTAGCAGCCCAGGAAGCCATCCTGCGCTGCATCGAAAGGGGAGTGGGGACAGCAGGGGACAGGGGGATTCTGTCCCTCTGCCCCACTTGGGTGAGATCCCACCTGCAGAGCTGCCCCAGCCCTGGGGTCCAACCTCAGAAGGATGTGGAGCTGCTGGAGCCAGTCCAGAGAGGCCACAGAGATGCTCCAAGGGCTGGAGCCCCTCTGCTCTGAGCTGGGCTGGGAGAGCTGCGGGTGTTCAGCCTGGAGAAGAGAAGGCTCCAGGGAGACCTTGGAGCCATTTTAGGCTTACAAAAATGAGGGAGAGCAGCTTTTTACACAGGCAGATGGTGACATGACAAGGGGAGATGGTTTGAAACTGAAAGAGCAGATATTTAGACTGGATGTTAGGAAGAAAATGTGCCCTGTGAGGGTGGGCAGGCCCTGGCACAGGGTGCCCAGAGCAGCTGTGGCTGCCCCTGGATCCCTGACAGTGTCCCAGGCCAGGTTGGACAAGGTTCGGAGCAGCCTGGGATAGTGGAAGGTGTCCCTGCCCATGGCAGGGAGTTGGAACCCGATGGGCTTTAAGGTCCCTTCCAACCCAAACCAGTCTGGGTCTGTGGTTCTATCTCCTTGAGAGCCTCCAAGCTCTTTCGTTCCAGCAAGTTTTCCCCTCTCAATTTGCCTCTGCAGTGACTCTGGCCTGGCTTTACGGGAAGGAAGGCAAAGAGGACCAGCACATCCTCCTCTGGAATGTATTTCTGCAGGGAAACCTGCTCTTTGTAGAAGGAGATCGATAAGAGGGGTGCAGCTTGGGGCCCAGCTCCGGGGTGCAGCTGTGGAAACAAATCTCCTCCAAGGAAGAGCACCTTGGAGCTCTTGGAGCTCCACCTTTCAAGCCCAGAGCAAAGTGCTGATCAGCCCTCACACTCCCAATGTTGGGAAAGCCCATCTCCAGTTATCAGCCAGCCCTGCTGAGGATTCTCCACAGACACAGGGATGCAGCAGGAGCTGGAGCAGGGCTGTGTTGAGGTGAAGGAGGCCGTGCCTGGCACAGGGGGACAGAGCTTGGGCTGCAGGGCTCTGCAGAGAGGTGGGGGCACCCAAAGCCTTTATTCCCTAAATCCCAGCAGCATGGAAAAAGGGGTGTGCGTGTCTGTGCCTTTTGGGAGGAGGTTATTTTGGGAATCCCCGCCTGAGCTGCTGCTGGTGCTGATGCTCTGCGATAACAACCTTTCATGCCTCTTGCTTGTTTATGCAGGGCATGAAAAGGCCCTTTGTGCAGCTCGGGGAGCTGGCTGCCAGCTGGGATCAGTGAGACGCTCCCTGTGTGCTCCTTGGCTCCAGCCCCCTCGGCAAAACCCCGCAGGAGCCTTGAGGGTGCCCACGGGCAGGAACTGGCACCCCACAGAAGAGGAGGCACAGCTGCTCCAGCTCCTGGGCACCTCCTGCCCTTCACACCTTTGGGTGGT
The DNA here is from genome assembly GCA_013397865.1 of Struthidea cinerea. NCBI lineage: Eukaryota > Metazoa > Chordata > Aves > Passeriformes > Corcoracidae > Struthidea > Struthidea cinerea. Next base: position 37,432 of record VZTI01003855.1, on the reverse strand, counting down.
GGGAACACTCTGGGGAGCTCAGGCAAATGTTCCCACCCAAAGAAAACATTTCCAGCTCTTGATGCCATCTTCCTCCGGGCTGTTGGAGTGGGATCCCAAGCTCAAAGAAGTCCCTGGGACAGATGTCGTCAGGGACTGTCACCAGATCTGGTGATCAAGCCCTTATTATCCCTGCATGTCTGGAGCCCTGAAGTCTTGGGGGATGAGCAGACATCCCACCGCCTTCATCCTTTGCTTCCCAAGGGTTCCCAAGGACCTTCTCCCCAAGCGCTGGCAGTGCCTGGCCTTCAGACAGTTGGGATACTGCAGACAGTTATGCACGTGGTGGAAAAATAGGAGTAAAAGGGGCAGGAAATGCATTTTTTTAATTAATCAAAGAGATTAATGACCCGTGTCACAGTTAGGACACATCCCACCTGCTGCCTTGCAGGTAGGAGGACTGCAGTGGGAAGCATTGCAGCACCCCTGGGACACTGGGAGGAAGGAATATTTGCCCCCAGGACCCAGGGCAGGGTGTGGGGGCCCTGATGCCACCCAGCACAGCTGTAACCAAGTGCAAAGAGAGCACTGGTGCTGCAGCAGAGCTGGGGGCAGGTGGGGTCCCTGGCACAGAGAGTGACAATACTGGCCAGGGGTTCCTGCTGTGCTGTGGGGTGTGAGGGGCAGGAGGAAAGGGCTGGGCAGGTCCTGCTCCAGCAGCAGCTCCAGCCCCTGCTGTCCTGAGCCCACTGGATCTGTTCCCTCCTCAGCCAGGCTTCCTGCGCTGACCAGCTGGATGGAATCCTGGGCTGCCCATCCCTGCAGAGCAGCAGGGCCATCCCGTTGGGGCTGCCAAGCCCCTGCCCCAGACTGCGCCAGGCAGAGCAATGGGATCTCCTGTGTCTTCCCATCCTGCGGCTGCCAGGAAAGTGCGGTTCTCCTGAGGGAGCCCCTGGCACAGGTCTGCCACGCTCTGATTCAAGGGAAGGCTCTAACAGCTTAATTAACTGCCAGCTTGGGGATGGCGGGGTCTGAGCAAAGATGAGGGACGCCAGCCTGTCCCCCGAGAGCAGCCGAGCCCCCCCAGCTGAACCCCACAGAGAGAGGGCAGGGAAGGATGGAGAACAAGGCGTGAAGAGAGGAGTGGATGCGGTGACTTTTGCTCCTTTAACCCACCCTGCCAAGGTCACCACCCTGCCCACATCACCCCTCTGGGTGACATCCTATCCTCTTGCATGGCTGCTGCATCCGTCATGCCCCGGTGAGAAGGGTGCTCCTTAACGCCGCCTGTCCTGCGTCCCTCAGCTTCGGGGAGCCCCAGAGGAGGCTGCAGTGCCAGTTACAGCAGGAACCCCAGGACCTCCAGGTCCCCCCACTGACCTGGGGGACTGCACCAGCAGAAAGTGGCATTTGTGCCCAAGAGCCTGACTTTGTCCTTTGTGCTGCCCAAGCTCTTCCTTCTCAGTGCAAACACCTTGGGACTGCGTGGGTTTTTCTGTTAAGAGTCACAGGCATGAAGGGAATGCCTGAAAAAAAATTAAAAAAAAATGAAAGAAGCCATCTGTTGTGGATTTGAGATGCCCAGATACAGCCCCCAGTGCCCCAGCACACGGAGCCAGGTGAAAATATTGGCTTCTAACACTGCTGGGCACAGCACCAGAGGTGCCGTCCCTGCAAGTGTTCAGAAGGCGTGGGAACGTGGCACCTGGGGGCATGGTTTAGTGGTGACCACAGTGCTGCTTGTCAGTGGTTGGACTTGATGATTTTGGAGTCCTTTCCAACCTCAGTGACTCAGTGGTTCAATGACAGGCAGGAAAATTGGAAAGCTGAAAGCTGGAATGGCAGGAGATAAATCAAGAGAGGGTCAAGAATGATCTAAGGATCTGCTTAGGTGGAAAAGTCACCCAGCCATGTGGAACTGCTGCAACCTGCACAGCCAGGCCTGGAGAACTGTCCCCCAGGCTCCCACGGGGCCCAGGGCTGGTGGCTGAGCTGGCCCGTGGGGGGACACCCAGCTGAGGAGTGACGGTCACCTAAGGAAGTTAATGACCTCCACTCCACGAGCAGCATCCCAGTCACCATTTAGCTCTAATTACCAGCCCAATTACTGGGTCTTGCTGCACGTGTCGGGTTACAGAGCGCTGGGATACGCATGAGCCTCTTCCCACGCTGCATCCTGTGGCTCCCACACACCTCTGTGGGCATTCTCTTGGGGAAACCCAGTGAGCTGGAGTTCACTCTGCTGCTGCCAGGCGGGTTCCTCTGCCCCAGGCTGGGCTGGCAGCTCTCCTGGGCCTTTTTCAGCTTCATACCTGATGACTGTAAATGTTTGTGGGTTTAAGACACACTCGAGGCTCAGTTTCATCCAGGGAGGATTTGGGATCGCTGTAGGAAGAACAATACTTTCTTTCCCAAGGGTCCCCAGCAGTTTGTGCTTCCTACCTGGGTTCCATACCTGGGGAGGAGGTGGGCACACCTCCCTTCTCTGCTGCTGCAGAGAGGCAGAGAAGTTGTCGGGATGTGGATCACAACAAGCAGAGGCTCCCTCCAGTATCTTCAGAGCAATCAGTGGTTGTTGTGGTTACTGATGGTGCCTTCCTGGGATGTCTGCTGAATGAAGGGAATCCAGGAGAAGTTTCCATCTGGATACAACAACAAAACTACCAGAGCTGAGTGAGGGCTGTGCTGCAGGGACAAGAAAGAGGACTCTGGTCTGGGACTAGCACATGGGAAGGGCTGAATAGCTTACGAAAACCTCTGCTGAAGCCACATTTGGTGCTAAACACTCTGGACTGAGGTCTGGATGTTGCCATGGTACTCCTGGGTTTAGATGCAGGATTCACACAGTTCCCATCTCTCACCAAATAACCCAGAGAATGTCAGAAATTCACCCAGAGACTGGGCAGAAACAGATCTCAGTGTCCCACCTGGAGCTATAGGGTGGGCCAGCCCTCCCTGAATGAAAAAAGCCTGGTCTCCTGTGTTTTCCCGAGAGCCTCGATCACACCGCTGCCATCAGTGGGGTGGGCAGGGCGCAGGCAGGGCACAGGCAGGGCACAGGCAGGGCGCGGGCAGGGCGCGGGGAGGGCACGGGCAGGTCAGGCAGTCTCTCTCCTTGACAGGCACCTCTCTCACTCCCCTCTCAGTCCCAGGTACTCGCCAGGTGCTGAGCTCCTACTGCTCCGTCCCAGCCCTCTGGAGTACCAGCCTGTGGCCCCTGCCTGATGGGAACCGGAGCTCGGCAGCTCTCGGGACAGAAGAGCCCCTCCCTGACAACAACCAACAGCAGGAGGGAGCACCAGGACACCAGGAGCCCTGGAGCAGCCAGATCCAAACCCAGCTGGGTCGGTGCTTCTGCTGCCACTGCCAGGGGACCTGCTGGTGCCAGCAGCAGGAGCTGTTCCTGCTCCCTCCATCCCCGCTCCATCCAGAGCAGGCAGGGAGGATGCTGGTGGCTGGCTGGCCCCTGGCACCCCTCCCCAGGCCTGCCCTCCTGCCGGTCCCTTCCCAGCTGCCTCCCAGTCCTGGGAGAACGGCCTCAATTCTGCTCTCTCCGAGGGACTCGTGTCCCCCAGCCTGACGGGATACTCGTCCTGCCCCGGGACACAGGGCTTGTTCCCAAATGGCCTAACCCCTGGTGGGGTCGGGGCCCCTGGGAACTGAGCCCCAACATCTCCTCCAGAACCCGGCCCCTCCCCAGTGCTGGGCAGCTCATCCCAGTTCCCTGCTCCCAGTGCCTGGGAAGGTGTGGCAGGACAGTCCCTCACTGCTGGACGTGCTGGCCATGAGCATCTGGCAGCCTGGGGGAAGTCAACAGGAAAAGCCCGAGCCAGTATTGCTAAATTCCAGCCATCTCCCAGAGAGGACTTGCAGCCAAATTCCCAGCGAGAGGCTCGTGGCTCTGCCCCACTGCTGGCTGTGCCCGTGGGCAGGAGGGCAGCTCAGGGATTAAAGCAGAGCCCAGCCCTGGCTGGGACCACCCCGCTGCCAAAATCCAGGGAGCAGCTCTCTGCTCCTTCCCATGAGGTAAGGGAGACCGCCTGTGCCTCGCTCCCTCCACAGGGCCTCCAGCCACCAGGACCATGGGATCAGCGGGATCCATGGGCAGGACGCAGCAGGGAGCTCTGCACCTTCACGGGGCCCCTGAGCCACAGGGCCCCTGAGCCACGGGGTCCCTGGCACGTGGGGCAGGTACAGTGCTGTGCCATCGCCTCCCCACTGTTGTCTCCATCCCAGACCTCCCTGAGCCCAGCCTGGAGGTGGCCCCTCAGTGTGTTGACCCTGGAAAAGCTCTGCTCCCCACCTCCCCAAGCCCAGCCACCCCAGCAGCCCCTGGCAGGATGCTCTTGGTGCTCCAGGGTGGTGCTGAGCCTCCCTCTCCTGCACCCTGGCCCGTGCTGTCTCTCCCTGTGGGGCCCAGTCCCACAAGCAGCACAAGAAAGGGGAGGTCAGGTCCTCAGTGAGGCTCCAGTGAGGACACAGGACCTTTGGCCTGCCCCCCACAACGTCATGGGACAAGAGGAGCATCCGTGCAGGGCTGCCACCCCACTGAGACATGGGAACACGAGCGGGCAGCTGAGCTGAGGAGAGGTCAGGGCTGAGGAAACAAACCCTGTTTTGTCCCAAATTCCTGCTTCCCTGGACTCCGAGCAACATCCACTGCAGCCTCTGGCATGAGCTGCCCCCGACCCCGTGGCCGAGGGCACTGAGAGCCGCGTCCCCGGGGCTGCCAGGGCTCAGCCCCCCACATGCTGCGAGAGCACTTCCAGTGCTCCACAGCCCATTTCCCTGGCCCAGGCACCCTGGCAGTGGCACACGACGAGATCCCAGCCTTGTTACTGCTCATCACACACAGGGTCATGAATAATATTTGGAAAATAAAGATCTGTGCAGAGCCAGCCCCTGCCAGGGATGTCCAGCACCCAGCTGGAGCCTCTCCCAGCAGCACAGGACCAGGCTTGATGGTGGGGGCCTCTTTTCAGGGTGTTTATTTGTGCTGCTGAGACCTCCAGCCCCCCAGCAGCTTCAGTTGATGCTGGTGGAGGGGACCAGAAGTGAGGAGGAGGGAAGGGGCCTGTGGAGCAGGTCGTCATGGCACTAGCTCTGCTCTCTGGCCAGGGCTCCTGTGGCCACCACGGCCTTGTTTAAGCCCCTGCAGGCAGTGCAGGGCTCACCAGAGCTCCCCCAGCCCGATGGGATGGCAGCTGAGCACAGGATCTGCCGGGAAGGACCGGAGCCACGGAGCCCGCACTGCCGGCTGGTCCCTCCAGGCACTGCTGGCAGAAGCCAAGGGGCCACGTGCCCTCGGCACAGGGTGCACTGGGCAAGGCACTGACCCTCTCCTGATCCCTGGTCCTGCCCCAAACGCCGCGGCAGAAGGGCTGGCAGGCCCAGTGCTTGGGTGGCCACAGAGAGCCGGGGCTCAGTGACACTCCAGGCAGTCACTTTGGGGAGGGATGTGGGTGTTCAGCACCCGTGTGGGTCAGGCCCTCTCTGAGCACAGTTCTGAGGTGCTGGAGCCCGGGGAGGAGCCCTGAGGGCCCTGCTGCAGCCGGGGGCACAGGGACACCAGCCAGTGCTGATGCCAGCTGGGTGCTTCTGGGACGTGCTCTTGTCGTCCACAGTGACACAGCTGGAGATCCCCAGTGCCCGTGGCCAGCTGGGTGCAGGGCCAGCTGCTCCATTCCGTACATACCTCCCCAGCAAAACCAGTGTTCGAGGGATGTCCATCCCCACCTCGTCCCTTGGGATGTACCCTGCGAATACCTCAGCCCAGAGGGGTCCTGGCCTTGGGCCTCAGCATCCTCAACACGTGTGCTTGACCTGTCCTGGAGGGAACCGGTGCCCTTTCCCCAGGCCTGGGATCAGGGAGCTGATGGCCAGTGGTCGCCAGGAGCGGGCAGCTCTGCCAGGCTGGTGCTGGAGGTGCTCACCTGGGCAGGCCCAGATGGGTCCTGGAGCAGACATGAGCACCAGCACAGAACTGCCAGGGATCTCCTCCTAGCACAAACCACTTGGCCTGGCTGGTGGGAGCCCTGGGGAATTCGCTCTGTCCCCTCAGCTTTGGTGCTTTGCCTGTAAGGCACATTTCCAGCGCCTGCCCACGTGCCAGGGCCGGCTGTCCTGTGGGCAGCTGTGACCGTGCACTGACCCTGCTCTCAGGGGCACTGACCCTCACAGGTCACCGGAGGAGAACAGCCTGGGCATCGATGCCCTCCTCCAGCAGCACCTGGCTCCTCACTGCCCCGTTCCGTGGCCGGCCCTGCAGGCACACGGATGGATTTGGCCAGAGGAAAAAGGTCAGTGGCTGGGGCTGGGGAAGGCAGCTGGTGGGCTGTGCTGAGGCAAGGACTGTGCCTTGCCATGCTGCGAGGGACGGCACAGGCTGGAAAACTCTCCTTATTGCTGGAAAACTCTCCTTACTGCTGGAAGATGTGTCTGCGAGCCTGGGACAGGCATGGTGACGCCCCAGCAGGGCACGCTGCACGAGGATCCAGGGATCAGGCCTAGCCCGGAATGCACGGCCCGCCTAAGGCTGACACCCCAGCAGGGACATTTCCTGGCAAAAGCTCCTTGCAGGCATCCTTAGAAATACCCCTGGGAATGCCGGCCCTCGAGCAGCAGCCCCGGCTGGCGCTGGAGCGGAGCCCGGCCCCGGCGCCTGCTCCTGCGGGCACAAAGGCAGGTGGGGCAGGGGGGCTGGCAAGGCAGGCACCCTCCAGGCAGATGTGTGACAGCCTGTCCTGGGAGAGCTCAGAGTCCCTCCCAGTGCCTGAAGAGAGCTGGAGAGGGGCTTGGGATGAGGGCATGGAGGGACAGGACACAGGGAATGGCTTCCCACTGCCAGAGGGCAGGAATGGATGGGATATTGGGAAGGAATTGTTCCCTGGGAGGGTGGGGAGGCCCTGGCACAGGGTGCCCAGAGCAGCTGTGGCTGCCCCTGGATCCCTGGCAGTGCCCAAGGCCAGGCTGGACGGGGCTTGGAGCAACCTGGGACAGTGGAAGGGGTCCCTGCCCATGGCAGGGGTGGCACTGGATGGGCTTTAGGGGCCCTCCCAAGCCAAACCATTCCATGACTCTGTGATTCCACAGGAGAACAGGGCCCAATTTCTGACAGCTCAGTGCTGATTTATCCTCCAAAGGCAGAATTTCTTTCACAAAGCCCTGTCAGGATTAGCTGCCATGATCCATGGAATCCTCAGCTGCAGACAGTGGATGTTCCCTAACTGCGTGAGCTCTTTGTGGCTGTAATTGCTGGGATAAATACCAGCACTTCATTTCTATTAAGGAAAGATTTTAGGACCAAAATTAGCATTATCATCTCTTATCAAATGCTGATAACACCCTTTCACAGGCCAGCCTTTTTCCATGACAAGCATCTGAGCAGCAAAGCAGCAGCTCCCCGCTGTCACATTTGCAGCCCAGGCCCCGCAGCCCAGGAGCAGCTCAAAGGAACTGAAATCAGCTGGAAAATGACTCTCAAACCAGCCTTGCTAAATTGCCATGAAAATTTAACAACCCAAGCGCAAAACTCCTTTGCCTGTTTGCTTTTTCCATCATGGCAGAGAGGATGGGAATCGAGTGCTATTTTTACACCCCAGCCAAGCCTGAAGGGACCCGGCTCTGGGCCCTGCTGCTGTCACCCAAGGGCAACGCCAGCCCCTCTGCCCACGGGCCCCAGGGTCACCACGTGTTGATGGCTTGTCCACAGAATCACAGAATCATGGAATGGTTTGGGTGGGAAGGTGTCGCACTTGGACACGAAAAGAACCACGCAGACACCTTGTCAGGAGAGAAGCAAGAAAGGAAGAGTGGGGCAGAGACCCCGAGCTTTATTCTATATGGTCTTAGAAATCACCGTGGATTGGAGGGAGAAATGACCACCCCTCAATCACACTGGTCAGAGGAAAGATCCATCAAATGTCTCCGCCTAGGAGAATGGAATGAAAAACAATAAAGGACGGTTAACAAAAGATGGCTATGTTTGTGGATGCTGAAAAGCTTTGGTAGAGAAATCTTTCAGCTTTCTGCAGAACTTTGCAGTTCTCACAGAAGCTATGAAAACACTGCTGTGGGTTTTTGTAAACTAACTCTGTATCTTGCACCTGGGTTTGTTATGCAGGATTGTTGTGGTTCTGGCCTTCTGATATTTTGGAAGAAGTGTCTTAGAGCTTGACCAATCCCCTCAAGGGGTGGATGGCTGAGCACCCAATTGTCTTATGCCATTCAACACACTCTTTGCGAACCCTGTTATAAAAGATTAATTAATTAATTAATAATCATCAGAACTGCTTTCCTTCTGAACTTGTCGTGCCATTCCTCGCCGTCAGCGCCGCTCACAGCGACATATGTTTACAGAAAGTGTGTGAGAAACTGTTGCAGAAAATGAAAACATCAAAGAACTGCAAACTCAGGGCAACAGGAAGGGTCCTCAAAGACCCTCTAGTTCTGACCTGGGCCACCAATGGCCACCAGTGAACCACACACCCAAGGTCGCAAAGCATCCTCCCCCTTGGCTCTGTTCCCAGCAGAACCCGCCCCTCTTTCAAATATCTGAACTCCTGGGCAGCAGCTCTGCCTCTGGAGACAGCAAGTGGAGACCTGTGCCCCCCCAGCCCAGTGTCCCCCACCAGCTGCCTGCACACTGAGAGTGAACTAGAATCCATGGAAAAGGGTTTGGGGCTCCCTGAGTACATCAGAGTGCCAGCCCCGTTCCCACTCCCTCTGCCCCTGGAGAAGGAGACAGCTGGAATTCTGCTTTCCAGCCCAGTGGGATCCTGTTCCTGAGGACAAACAGTGAGGTCCCTGCAGGACCCCCCATCCTCAGCTGCCCCTGAACTCCATCAACCCAAGCTTCTCCATGGTGGTTGCTAGAGCTTGAGAGGCTTCATTTAAAGTCCAGAGTTTTGGAAATGCACCCCCATAGATCCTAAAAGAAACACCTTACAGGGAATCACGGACATACTGTTTGATTGGACGCTGCTGAAAATTCATTTGTGGGTTTGAGATGCTGTGTAAGGGATGGGCAGCCTGGGCTAAAGAAGGGTGTCTCTGCCCATGGCAGGTGTGGAATGAGATGGTCTTCAAGGTCCTTTCCAACCCAAATCATTCTGTTATTCCATGATTCTGACCTCTAAGTGAACCTGGCCCCTCTTCTGCCCTGTGCCACAGCTGTGGCTGGAGCTGCTCCTGCACTGGCCGGGCATCTGCCAAGTGGGCACTGGTTCCACCTGGCACAGAGAGAAGTTCCCCAGATACCAGCTGGCCCTCTTGGTTTTTCTTTAACCAGGAGGTGAAAGAGAATGTTGAAGGGCTCCCTGTTTGCCAGGAGGAAAACTCCTGGAGGTTAACCATTAACTGGCAGCTGGTAGAGGAGGAAAGGAACAGCCTGGGAGGCTGGAAGCTCTTGGCCTGTGTGTAAATCCCATTTAGCCTGCTCAGACTGTAACACTGGAAGAGAGACAGGCAGATCCTGTGAGGCTGAGCACCCAAGGGAGCCTCCAGAGAAGGCAGGAGGAGGTGGGGAGGGTGGGCAGCCACGTGCTCACAGGTCTCCACCCCAACCCTGCCTCCCAAGGAACCTCGGGGAACATGCACCAGGGAATAGTTCTGGTCTGGGGGACTTTCACTGCAGGGCCTCCCATATCCATGGATATCCATGTCATGGATGGGATTTCCTGGCTCTCCGTTCTCCAGGTGATGCAGCTGGGGAACCTCAACTGCAGCCCCTCTAGGGCCAGGGCAGCAGAAGGGCTGTCACAGTGGGTCCCAGGCCAGCTCAGTGGCCCCGGTCTGGTCCCTGATGGATGTTCACATGTGCTGCTGTGCGAGAAGGGAATTCAGGGATGTGGGAGAGGGCATTTGGGGTACACACAAGCTCTCAGGCCAAGAGCCTGGCTCTGGGAGGGCTGGGGCCAGGGCCAGGGTGTGGCTGGCCTCTGCTTGGACAGGGTCCTGGTGAGACTGAGCACACTGTTGGAGAGGAAGAGCAGCCCCAACACGTGTGGTTGCCACAGCCTGTGTGTTATGAAGATGGGTAAAGATGGCAGAATCTGGCCAAAAGGTTGTCCACTGCACTGCTCAAATGTTTAGGTTGAAACAGGGTAAAACTTCCTAAAAGGTCATGGCCAAGGGCTTGGTGCTCCAGCAGGGATGGCTCCACCAAGGCCTTGGTGCCCAGCTGGTGCCTCTGGTGGAAAACCAGCGGCTGTGATGGTGCCAGCAGGGCAGAGCGTGGCTCTGGGAGCGCAGGACGCGGTGAGGTGCTCCTCGGGAGCACACAACCCCTCTGCTCCAGCCTGGGCAAGCCAACGGCTGTGAGAGCCAGGAGAGGTTGTGATGCTTTGCACACACCAGGGCATCCTGCTCACAGCGCCTTGAGAAACTGCAGGAAAGAGCCAGTTTGCCCCAAAACACCACCCTCAGCACCCAATGAGCAGGAACATGCAGAGGTGGTCCTTGGGAAGGAACAGACTTTGCCACACCCCAGTGGCTGATCTGAGGGTCTGTGCAGGGCTAGGGAGGCCCCTGCACTGGGAGAGCTTCAGAGCCAGCCCCCGGGGATCCCCTGGGGATCCTGGCACTCACCAGTGTCCTGGTGAGAGCAGAGCTTTGCTCCCAGAACCCACTGCTGGAAAACCCTTTGGATGCTCCCACAGCCAGCAGCCCTTAGGGACACCCAGCCTCACCAGAGCTCCCTCCTCACCACACTCATCCTGTGCCTTTGCCAGGGGGGATCCTGGGCTGGCCCACGAGGATGGATGGGCAGAGGTGGCACAGAATTGTGTGCCTGGTACCCTGCAGACCCAGCAGATCCCCTGGGAATGGGGATTAGTCCCACGGGAATGTCCATGGGGAGCATTCAGCCCCTCTCTGGGCGATGCTCCCTGTCACTGCCTCTCCGGGAGGGATCCATGGGCAGCGCAGAGGGCCTGGGGACACACTGCCGTGCCCAAGGAATGGGAATGGGCTGGGGACAGCCGGCACCGCCCATGTGACACCCCTGAGCGGGGGGCTCGGATAGGATGCAGCCCCTGGCTCCGCTCCTGTCCTGGATGGAGGCAGGAAAGCAATTCAAATGGAAATGCCGTGCTGCTGAATTAAAGAGCTGGTGTGAGACAGAATGGGAATAAAGAGGGAGAGACTGGAAAGGAGGAGGAGCACAGCTGGAGGGACGGGGAAGATGAAAGATGCAGGAGGGGTGCAGCAGAAAAGGGATGACGCAGGAGATGCAAAACAGGCGTGGAGAGGCAGGAGAGGAGAGGCTGGAGTGGCAGAGGGATGGATCACAAAGGCGAGAACTGGAGCTCATGGAGCTGATTTTCCATTCAGTGGCACAGCTCACCAGAACAGCTTCCACCCTCTGGCACGGGGAAAAGACCTCCCTGTCCCAGGGCAGGGAGGCAGCAGGTCCTGGGGAGTGGGACAGGAGCCCCCACTGCATCCCCTTTTCCCTGCTCCCACAGCCCGTGGATGGGAGCTCGGGGCGGCTCTGCCCAGCCCTTCCCTGCCTGGCCCTGCTTCACCAGGGTCCCCCCGGGGTGCCCGGCAGCCCCAAAGCAGCTGGGACTGCAAGGAGCTTTGGAACGCCTAGATCCCAGCCAGCCTTTGATGCATCGTCCTGTGGCACAAGGAAAATCTCCTCGCAATATCAAAATCCACCCTAAATCTCTAGATGCAAATTAAGACAATTACTGCAGAAAATACCCTTGGTAGACCTGAGAGTAAGTGATCACTAATCTCTTTCTATTGATTTTTTGCATTTTAGAAGGCTGTTCTCATATCCCTGCCCAGGCTTCACCCTGCCAGACCCAGATTTGATTTGTTCTTCCCCTTCTTGCAGCTCATGTTTTTCAAACTTCTAACCAAGCTTGTCAGCGTCTCCTCTGGACTTTCTCCTGTTTGCTTCCTGCTCCTTATGATGACCAGCACAAATCTCTGGCTGAAATACCCCCCAGGCCAAGCAGAGCAGCACTGGGGCTGTCCTTTGTTGCGGCTGCCCCATCCCTGGCAGTGTCCAAGGCCAGGCTGGACAGGGCTTGGTGCAGCCTGGCACAGTGGAAGGTGTCCCTGCCCACGGCAGGGGGTGGAACGAGAGGAGCTTTATGGTTCCTCCCAACCCAAACCATTCCATTGTTCCATCCCTGCCTTGCAAGGGCCACCTCACTGGCCATGCCCAGCCTGTGCTGACCTTGCCCTGGCAGCAGAAGGTGCCCAGCCAGAGCAGCCATCGCCAGAGTGCCCAGCAGTGGCACTGGTCTCCAACCAGACCCTCTGCACGAGGGTGGTGCATTGCAGGTCGCCCGCTTTGCATTTGTCTTTGCTGAACTGCACGTTACCAATTCCGAGTCATTTCTCAGCAATTCAGTTTTATTTTACATTCTGCTCATGTCCTTTGAAGCACTTGCAGCCCTTTGTGATCTGTTTTTAATTCAGCATTTTAGAAGCAGGATCACTGTTTCATCAACCTTGTGGTTAATGAAAATATCGACCAGGACCTGCCCCAGGACAGACCTGGCAGGACCTCGCTGACCACGACTGCCCAGGCTGGCAGCACCTGAGCAGCCCCACCCACAGTGCTTTAACCAGCTGGGACTGTGCTCCATCACCTGTGTTTCCGGGGGAGCATTCCCACTCCAAAAACCTGTGGAAGCCAAGACATACCAAATCTGCTGCTTCCCGTTTCCAGCGGGGCTAAATCCCCATCAGCGATGGACACTTGTACTAGTTTGAAAGCAAACCAGTGAGAGACTCGAAATCAGAACTACAATTCAATAGAAAAATTAAAAAAAAAAAAAATGCAGTGGTACAGAGACACTGCCAGAGCCAGGACACAGCCTGACACCCTGCCGGGCAGGGCGCTGGCAGCAGTCCCATTAAATGGTGGCTGCAGCCCTGCTGAGTGATGGATGTGGTTCTGCTGAAGCCGTGATCCTGTAGAAGGCTCTGGTGCTCCTCTGCAGCCCCAGTGGTGGTTATGGAGCTCTTGGCCTCTGGGAACCCAGCAGGTCAGGGCTGCCTGTGCTGTTCCAAAGCCCAGATCATGTCCAGGCAGGAATGCTCGGTTCCTCCCCTGGGGCGGAGCATCTCACAGTGGGCTGATGGAATTTTCTGGGCCCTGCAGTGAGGCTTGGTGGCCCATGAGCAGCAGATATCCCCTGGAGGGAGTGATCAGGGATGTGTCATGGAAGAGATAAAGAGCCCTGCCTCAGCTGGGTTTAAGAGCTGGGGACAGAATGCACACTTTGGGTTACATCTCACACTGTGAGCTGAGACAGCGCTGGGTGGGTTCAATGTGTTGTAGGATTGGCAAATCCCTGTTGCCTGTTCCTCATCACGTGTTACCCTTGAGAGGTTTAACACGTGCTGTGCAATAATTCCGTTCTGTGTCTCTGCAGGCACCAGTGTCAGGCTGCCCGGTGGATTTCCCCACTCCCTTCTAACGCCACAGGCTGTGCTTCCTCCTGCTCCACTCACTCCACGAGGACCTCACCTGTGCCCGTGTGTTTTCTGAGGTCACAGACGACCGTGACTGGTTCCTCATGTATGCCAAAGTAAACTTGATTAGATTTTGACAATTTGAATATTCCCATGCTCTATTCTTCTCCATTATTCTGTTCTTGCTCTTGTTGCCAACTGTAATCTGGTCAGAGTGAGCCCCTCTGTAAATATTTAAAGCACAAAGGTGCTGAGCAGTTCAGCCATCTCATGTATCACCTGGCATTCCCTTCTCTGTCCCACTGCCTCAGTCGAGACTTTCCTGGACAGACAGATTTATAGTTTCCTAGGCTTATCCATCTAGGCAGAACTTATTTCTTCCTTGGTCTGCTTGATTTTTCCCTCCATATTTGCACTTTGCTCTATGTTCATCTTTTCACATCCATCCTTGATGTGTAGAAATTCTGCACTATTCCCTTTTTCCAGGCTCTGCCTTTTTTCCTGACACAGCTGGCCTGTGCTGTCACACCGAGCCCCTACGATGTTCTGCTCCCAGGGGATGTTCCCAGCTCTTCCCTGTTGTCCCCATTGCTGCTGGCGTTGGTCTGGGCCCTGCTCAGGTGTCAGGAGTCTTCACCACGCTCCCTTCTTCAGCCCTGTTCAGGCTCCACTGCACCCTCCCACTCTTCCTGAAGGCTTTTATTGAACTTTCTTATTCCTCCCCCTTGGTTTTTTGTCATCAGTCCTTTCAAACAGGACATAAACCTCTCCTCACTGGGCAGGGGCACCGGGGTCCTTGGATGCTCCTTCACTCTGTCAAGGAATCCTGTTCTGCCCAGTTGTGCTGGGAAGGGAACCGAGCCTGAGCCTCCCTCCTGCACCTCTTCCACACCTGGATGAATTTACAGAATCCCAGGCTGGCTTGGGTTGGAAGGGACCAGTTCTACCCCCTGCCCTGGGCAGGGACACCTTCCACTGTCCCAGGCTGCTCCAAGCCCCGTCCAGCCTGGCCTTGGACACTGCCAGGGATCCAGGGGCAGCCACAGCTGCTCTGGGCACCCTGTGCCAGGGCCTCCCCACCCTCACAGGGAACAATTCCTTCCCAATATCCCATCCATCCCTGCCCTCTGGCAGTGGGAAGCCATTCCCTGTCCTGTCCCTCCTTGTCCCCAGTCCCTCTCCAGCTCTCCTGGAGCCCCTTTAGGCACTGGAAGGGGCTCTGAGTTTTCCCTGGAGCCTTCTCTTCTCCAAGCTGAACACCCCCAGCTCTCTCAACCTTTCATTTACCCCAGCAGGGCTGTGCCTGGAGCTCAGGGAATGGCCACACACAGGGGCACAAAACCTTTTGGAGCACAGAATCCCCACCACTGCGTGGGGCAGGGTGGGGTGGGCAGCTGGGGGTGTCCAGGAGCAGTGAAGGCTTGAGCTGAGCAGAGGCACTTTGTCCTTCCCGCACAGAACTTCCTGCACACAATTCATCCACGTTCCAAAAAGGGAAACACCAGATCTTTCCATGAAGTGGAACACCGCAAGGAACAAAACAGAAGTGCCACTTCTGGAAAAGGAGAGCAGGTGGGGGGTTTTGATGTGCAGTCAGCAAGTGTTGCCAGGATGGGAAGAGTTGCTGTAGCTTGACAAGCAGATCCCAAGCATTTAATATGGGTCAGTTCAAAGCGACACTTCTGTGTCTCTGGTGCTGTGCTGCCTCACCAGTGCCAGCAATCCTCAGCTCACTCCTGAAGGCGTCTCCTGGGTCCCTGGCTGTGCTGAGGGGAGTGCCAGGGATGCCAGGCTGAGCTGTGGCCATCAGGAAGGTGGCAGCTCGGCTGTGGCAGAGCAGAGAGAGCAGCACCCAGGCTCTGCGGGAGCTCACCAGCCCTTGGCAGGTAACAGCAAGGTCAGGGAGGCCGGGAAGCACCAGGGCAAATCCTCTCTGGGGAGATAAGCAGTTTGGCAGGAATTGCTCCTGCAGGCCACGCCAGCTGTCGCTCATCCTCAGGGGTTGTTATCCCTTTGGATTTGTGCATGAGCACATATTGCTCCCCTGGCTGCCAGGCCAGGTTTGAAGCGCTGTTGTACAGGAGGTTTGAAATCTATCTGGCACAGGGGAAGGAAAGTGTCCCAGTGCACTCCCCGGGTGCCCCAGGAGCCTCTAGCTGCTGGCATCTGCTGCTGGCACACCCTCCCCACCCAGGAGTGACCCTGGGCAGTGTCTGAGCAATCACTCAGACTGGTGGGCAGTGCAGGATGAGGAAGGAGCGCTGATGATGGTTCAAGGATGGATCTGATCCATCCTGGAGCCTCCACATGCCAACGTGCTGCCCACGGCCTGCCTGCGTCACTGGGCAGAACCGGGGAAAAAGGCAGTGCCAGGGAGCAGGTTTGCCTTCCCCTGGGCCATCCAGGCAAGGCCCCCCTTGGCACAGGGATGGGACTGCTCAGTGTTGTCCTTCGTTCTCCAGAGGCACCAGCAGGAGCTCGCAGGGAGCAGCAGGCAGGGAGGGCAGGGAGCAGGCAGCAGCCAGCAGTGGCTGATGCCCTTCAGACACAGCTGGCACGTACAGAACGCCGCCCCTGGCTGCAGCCCTGGTCTCCCACGGGTTTGAAGCTACAGTGAGAGCCCACGGGACAGGACTCGACCCTGGGTCAGTGCCTGGTCCCAGGGAGGCACAGCTGATGGAGAAGGAGGCCCCTCTTCTCTCTGGCTGCGGGGTCGTGCCGGGCTGAGGGGGCTGCCAGGGGCTCGGGGAGGGGGTCTCCTGGCAGCCGTGCAGTGCTGGGCTGTGGGTGAGGGGGGGACGTGCCCGTCACCTGCGGGGCCCCACCGGCCCCAGGGCTCAGCCTGGGTGGTGCTGAGCGCGGGGAGCCACGGCAGGAGCTGCGTGCCCGTCTCTCGGAGGGCTGGAGCCGTGGGTGGGAGCTCCGGGGCTGTCAGAGCCAGCGCCTGCTCTTTTGCAGGTGGCGATGCCTTTTTGTGTTTCTGACATGATTGCACCGGCGTAACAACACTGACGAGGCTTTTTTTGACAGTGCTTCCTGCTTGTGCTGATGGCTCTCCACCCCCTCACTGCAGATGGATTTAGGCTGCACGGATCTGGGCATGATGCTTGGGAGGAATCCCTGGAAGTGCTGCGCTCTGCCTGCCAGCCCAACCCTGCCCTTGCTGGGCCACGTGGGCTCCCTGCTCCCAGCACAGGGGAGAGGTTTCCACAGGTCCTTGTGTCCTCGACACCCAGAGGAATGACCATATTGTTGCTCCAACACTTTCTGGTCCTTCTCTCTCCTTGTTGCCCCCAGTCCTGGTGCTGGTCAGCGCTGCCATGTCCACACGCTGAGCGGGCGCTGGGTGTGTGCTGGAATCCATGTGCCTGCTTGTGCTGGACTAACCCAGCACAGAGGCTTCCCCAGTGGTGTTAAAATTCCTCTCAGGATACCAGACGAGGCCTGTTCCATCCAGGCACCCTGATGCACCCCGGTGCACGCTGAGGTCCGGCAGCTGGGGGAAAAGGGGCTGTGAGCAAAGTCTGCCCGTGGCACCAGCCCAAGGCAGCACTGAGGACTGGTCTCCCACAGCCAGAACCTCTGGCACCTGGGCACAGCGTGGGAAGCTGCCCAAACAGAGTGGGATGTATTTTCTGCTCCCCGGTCAATGCCTGGGGGGATACGGGGCAGTGGCAAACCCGTTCCCACCGCCTCACTCCTCAGCCGGGCTCCTGCAGGCTGCAAAATGCAGGTCCCATCCCTGGCTGATCCCTGCGTGGCTCAGCTTTGCCGTGTCCCACGGATGGCTGATGGAGCCACCAACAGAGGGGCAGAGGGAAGATCTCCCCTGGGGAGTGGGGCAGGGGGAAGGGTGCTGCTCCCTCAGGGCTTCGGGAGGGCGGTGCCAGGTGATGCCAGGAAGCTGCTCACTGGTCCAGCCTGGGCTGCACATTCAGGTCTTGGAGTTTTGGGGACACTCAAGGCTGGGGGTGCGGCTCCAGCCTGCTTCCAGGTGAGTGAGGCAGGAGATGGGATGTCTGATGCGTCACTCCTTCTGCAGGCTCCTCTGCAGACCCATCCCGGGCCGCTGTGACGTGCAGGGCACGGGGAGCAGGGACAGACATCAGCGCAGCTGAGACATCTGGGGAGAGGTGATGAGGATGGGCAGGAGGCTTGTCAGCCCCCCCCCAGCTCATCCCTGTGCTGCCATCCCCCATCCCACCCTTCCCCACGATGCCAACAGCTCCCGGGATGCACAGGCTGGGTCCCCACACTGACACTGCAGCCACTCCCCACCCGGAGAGCTCCTGTGAGCATGGGACAGCCTGGTCAGGCCGGTGACACAACATCTGCTGCACATCACAGCTGGCTCAGCAGGACCTGGAACAGGGGATGTGCCCCAGCAGAGCCTTGCCAAGGAGCTGTGCCAGCTACTGGGCTGGGCAGGGTTATGAAAACAGGTAAAGATCTGGGTTATGAAAGTGGGTAAAGCAGAATCTGGCCAAAAGCTTGTCTGCTGCAAAGTTCAAAAGCTCAGGCTAAAATCATAGAATCAAAGAGTATCCTGAGTCGGAACAGACCCACAGGGATCATTGAATCCAACTCCTGGTCCTGCACAGGACATCCTAACAATCCCACCCTGTGCCTGGGAGCCGTTCCTCATCTCAAGAGGAAATGAAGAGCTTGGGTGAGGTGAAGCAGGCAAATACTGGAGGTTCCACTTAGCACCCAGCAAATGACAAGACTCTGAGCTTTTGACCCTGGAAGAAGCAGAAGGCTATTCCCAGATCCGAGTGAAACCTGTAAATGGGATACAGAGTCAGAACTGAGGTTGTGTGAGCGCTGGCACCTCCCCGCGTCGCTGGGGATGTAGGACTCTGCTCCCAGGAACCTGAACCTGCTTTTCTCCAGAGTCCTGCACCCACACAATTCTCTCCTTCCTGTCTCTCTCCCAGCTTTACCAGGTTCCCCTTGATTCCTGCTGCTTCCTCTCTCGCTGCTACCTCCAATCCTGCCTGGAGCTCCTGGGGTTAACACAGAAATAACAAACGCACCATTTGCTTGTGATTTCTGTGGGTTTAATGTTTAAGCATTTGTTCTATGTGGTGTCTCTTAGTTTGGGTTGCACTTAGCAGTCTTGGTGATAAGATAAAAAAATCTTTATGTGGGATTTTCTAAGTTTAGAGAAACCCAAACACTACGAGACATGAAAGACAGGCTGAGAGAAGCGCTGGGTGGCTTGGCTGGAGGCCTCCGTGCTCAGATCCTCTTCTGCTTTCTTTCCTTACCATCCTCCAGCATCTCCCGCCTCGCTGCCTCTTCTCGCCTCAGTTTCCCACTCATCCCTTTCCTCCCTGGTTCTCTGGTTTTCCTGTCACAAGTCTGGCCTGAGCTGACAGCTGAGGGCAGAGAAGAAAAGGTAAATACCAGCCTTGTTCTTGAATCAAAGCGGGGTTTCCTAAAGCTCTGAAGGCAAACAAAGGCAGTTTCCTCAGAAATCTGGGTCCTCCCTGCTGGCTGCAATATCTCCAAGAAATGCTGGTCCCTGGTGTCCTTCCCGAGGCACAGCCAGCGAGGGCCCCCTGCCCCCTGGCTCCTGCTCCCACTGCTGCTCCCAGCAAACCCCCTGTGAGACCCAGCAGCCACCAGCCCTTCCTGCACCACAGTGCTTGGAAGCTGCAGGTATCCAGAAATCCCAGCATCCTGAGGGCCCTCTGTTTCTCTCTCTGTGTGTCCCATTCCCCCTCTCAGGTCCCTTCCCGCAGCCAAGCACTGGGTCTCCTCTCCATGGCTTCTCCCATGGAAGGAGGAACCACCTCGTCCTTCTCACCTTCACCTTCTCTCCGTGCCCTGGTCCCCACACCATCTATTTGGACGCCCAGTGGTGCATCAGTAGTGGAGCCAACTCTTAGGGAATCAAAGCTTTCCCAAGTCACTGAGGTCACGGCGTGTGAGGGTAGAGATGTGCAGGAGCCTTTGGTGAAGTCCAGCAAAAGCTGGGATAAAATCCTCCTGAGCTGAGGAGCCAGGCGGGCTCTGCAGGGCGTGGTTGCTCTGTCATGCTCAAGAACTTGTTTGAGATACCCTGACCTGTAAGGAAGAGCAGGAAAAGTTGCTCTGCTGCTCTTTGGTGCACCCTCAGCACCAGGCTGAGACAGGACAAAGGCAGCGGGACGCCTCCATGGGGCTGAGGAAAACCACAGGGCGTGTGGAAAGCCCAGAGTTTTATAACCCACCGAGGTTAGGAGAGGGAAGGGCTGAAGAGGGGCCATCCAAGGAAGCCCAGGCAGTGTCCCCTGGCCCCTGCAGCGTGTGATGGGAGCTGCAGGCTGGGCGCACCCCCAGTCTCAGAGGTTTGGTGGTGCCCAGTCTGGGTCTGCAGCCCCACACGCAGAGCAGGTGCCACCCGGGCACTGTGGAGCACCTGATTAACACTCACTAAGGTGTGCCCATCTCCTGTGAACCAGGGTATTGCCCTCAACACCCCCTGCTCTCCCAGTCTGTCTCCACAGCAGGGGTGCCCCAGCCCTTGGAGCATCTTTGTGGTCCTCCCTCCTTTTTTCCCAGTGCCAGGAGCCTCCCGGAGCCTGCCCAGCCATCCCTCATCCATCAGCCCGTGCCACTCTCAGAGTGCGGCAGGAGAGGGAGCGCAGATGGCACGAGGAAAACAGCAACACACACAATCTGGCCAGGGAAAGCTGATGGGAAGCAGAAGCCTCAGGAGAGCGGAGCAGGGCGGGCAGTGCAGGTCTCTGCACCGGGGGAACGGCGGAGGATGGTCCCCAGCTGCGCCCAGGACACGTTTCTGACATCGGTTCTCAGCTCCCCAGCCCCTCCAAAGGCTCTGGCCGTGTGAAGGTTGTTGTGTTCCAGCCAAGAGAATTTGTGCTGCAGCATCTACTGATTGTAAAACTGAGGCTGAGCCCCCAGCTCACTTCCCCAGCTGTGCTTTGGGGTCTCCACCAGGAAAACAGGGCAGGAGACACAACTCTGCCTCCCTTTAAAATCCCACCTCAGCTGTGCAAAGCCTGCATGTTCACAGCCCATACCCTAAAGGGAGGAACACCGGGGCATTCCTCTTCCCAGGGCTGTGTCCCAAAGCAGGTGCTGAGTGTGCCTGGGGAGGCGGCCTGGGCAGTGGTCACGTTCCCAGCTGGAATACTGGGAACGGAGCAGCGCGGCACCCTCGGCATAAAGCTGCAGCCTACTCAGAGAAGGCAAAATCTGGCAGGAAATTACAGGCATTCCAGGAGCAGACACGCCGCTTGGAGCATGGCCATGTTTGAGCAGCTATCAAAGCTGTCACAAAACAGGGAAGAGTTAAATATGAGACATGAATGAGAGTCCAGAGGGAGAGGGAAAACAGAGGGAGATGGGAGAGAGGCTGAGCGCCAGACGTTGGCTGTCAGAGGGGTTCCTGTGCATGGGAAGTGCAGTGACACAGCCAAACAGAGACTGGGAGCAGGGTGGGAAGGTCCAGCTGGGAGCCAGGAGGTGCCAGGCCGAGGGCTGGCCAGGCCCGTTTGCTCCCTTGGCACGTAGCCGTGGTTTTAGGGACACTTGTTAGGTTTTTTTCTGTGAATCCCTGCGTCATTCCGTGGAAGGGGAGGATGCCCTTGGTGAGAAACCAAGGAGAGGAAGCTGTCATTAGTGTGAGGGGGCAGCAGGAATGCGTGGAGCTCTGCCCTGGGATCACAGGGCAGCGAATCTGGGCTGGGAGGCAGAGTGATGTGGGGGACAGGGTCCTGTGTGTCCCCTACAGACCCCTGGATCGGGAAGCAGAACATGAAGCTCTCTTCAGACAGCTGGAAGAAGGGTCCTGTTTGCAGCCGCGGTCTTCCCAGGAGACCTTAACCCCTGTGGTACCAGCTGGAGGGCAGCACAGCAGGGCACAGACAGTCCTGGAGGCTTCTGGAACACTCTGGAAACAATTTCTTAGCACAGGTGGTGAAGAAGGCAAAGAGGGAAAACCCTCTGATGGATGTGATACCTAAAAACTTGGAAGAACTGGTGAGGGGTGTGAGGATGAGGGGCAGCCTTGGCTGGAGAGACCATGGCATGGCGGAGTTGAGAGTCTCAACTCTGGAGCTGAGCGTCCTGAGAGAGGAGAGCAGAGCAAAAAGCAGGATCACAGACCTGGACTCAGGAGAGCAAACTTCAGCCTCTCGAGGGATCTGCTTGGAAGAGTCCCACAGGATGCAGTCTTGGACAGAAAAGGTGTCCAGGAGACACGATTCATTCCCAAGGATCAACTCCTCCACTCCACCCTGCCAAGCAGGGAATCAAGCTAAGGCAGCAGGGAATTGAACAAGGAATACAAGGACACTGCGTGAATGCAAATCCAGCTGTGCTGGGATGGGGTCAGGACAGCCAAAGTCCACCTAGAGCTGTGTCACTGTGAGCGGCACTGACGACAAGGAATGGCGCGACAAGTTCAGAAGGGAAAAGCAGTTCTGACCCTTTATTAATTAATTAATTCATCATTTTATAACAGGGTTGGCAAAGAGTGTGTTGAATGGCATAAGACAATTGGGTGCTCGGCCATCCATCCCTTGAGGGGATTGGTCAAGCTCTAAGACACTTCTTCCAAAATATCAGAAAGCCAGAACCACAACAATCCTGCATAACAAACCCAGGTGCAAGATAAGGAGCTGGTTTACAAAACCCATAGCAGTGTTTTCATAGCTTCTGTGAGAACTGCAAAGCTCTCACAGAACGTTGCAGAAAAGCTGAAAGATTTCTCTACCAAAGCTTTTCAGCATCCATAGAGCTGAGGCTGGCAGGGAACACGAAAGGCAGCAAGGAAGGCTTCTCCAGCTACAGCAGTGGCCGTGAAGGAGCTGGAGGCACCGGAGCACCTCTGCTCTGGGGAAAGGCTGAGAGAGCTGGGACTGCTCAGCCTGGAGCAGAGCAGGCTCGTGAGGGATCTTATTAATGGATAGAAATAGCTGAGGCTGGGGGAAAAGGGGACAGAGCCAGGCTCTTTGCAGTGGTGCCCAGCACGAGGACAAAAGGCAACAGACACAAACGGAAACACAGAAAATCCTTCCTAAACATCAGAAAGAGCCATTTTACTGTGAGGTGGCTGAACACGGGAGTGGGTTGCTCAGAGGGGCTGCAGAATCTCCATCACTGGAGCTGCTCAAAGCCCAGCTGAAGATGGCCCTGACCAACCTGCTCCCCTCAGCTATGCTTTGGGCAGGAGTTTGAATCACAGAATCATTCAGGTTGGAAAAGCCCTTTAAGGTCATTGAGCCCAACCCTTACCCCAGCACTGCCAAGGTTACCACTAACCCATGTCCCCAAGTGCCACATCTGCAGGGTTGTTAAATCCCTCTGGGAATGGGGACTCCTCCACTGTCCTGGGAAGCTGTGCCAGCGCCGGACCACTCGTTCTGTGAAGAAAGGTTTCGTACTGAAGAGTTCCGGCATTGCCGTCCAACCTCAGCAGTTCCGTGGATCTTTACTGAATCAAGTGATTGTTTAATGTCACCAGATGCATAAAGAAAGGGCTGTGGGTCCTCTGTGGAAGAGGCCACACTGCTGGAGGTGTTCCCAGCTGCAGGTTCCATCCCTTCAGCTCTGCTGATCCGTGCCTGTGGTGTGCAGGATCCCAACTCCAGCCTCCCCTGGAGAGATGGATCCGTGTCCTGCTGCCAGCACAGACCCAGCCCAGCTGCGCTGTGAGCTCCAGGCTGTGCCATTCCAGCTGTGCCATTCCAGCCGGGACACTCCTGCCAGCTCCAGGCTGTGCCATTCCAGCTGTGCCATTCCAGCTGGGACACTCCTGCCAGCTCCAGGCTGTGCCATGCCAGCTGTGCCATTCCAGCTGTGCCATTCCAGCCGTGCCATTCCAGCCGGGACACTCCTGCCAGCTCCAGGCTGTGCCATTCCAGCTGTGCCATTCCAGCCGGGACACTCCTGCCAGCTCCAGGCTGTGCCATGCCAGCTGTGCCATTCCAGCTGGGACACTCCTGCCAGCTCCAGGCTGTGCCATGCCAGCTGTGCCATTCCAGCTGTGCCATTCCAGCCGGGACACCGCCCCTGCCGAGGAGCCTCCCTGTCGCACGTGGCAGCAGCATTTCCAAAGGCTCTTTGCAAGGTTTTAGGCTGCCTTCAGCTGAGCAGCTCGGGAATTGTTTTCCCTTTCTCCTCCTGCTCCAGGGCCTGTTTTTCAGGATTGAAAATACGCCCAGAACACCCCAGTGAGGTTCAAGGGGTGTGGAGGGAGCCCGGCTCATGTCTATCATACAGTGACTTGTGTTGGATTAAAACAGTGCAAGCGCTGACCTGAGTCATGCTCAGAGGTCATGTGGAAGGGCCAGGGGTGTTCTCAGAAAGGCAGGACAGCTGAGGAGCAGGGCACAGAGCCAGCAAGGAGGGAAAAGGGCTCTGATGCCTCCGTGTGCACTCCCAGCTGGAGAGATCAGTCCTGGGCAGCTGCTCTGAGGCTTGGGAGTGACCCTGGCCTGGGCAGGGAGATGGGCTAATGCTGCACTGACACAGCAAAGGCACCGTGGATGGAAGTGAAAAAAAACACCATCAAGCCCGGCCAGATGTGCCAGAACTCCGGGCTGGGAGAAGAGGAAATGTAGAGGTAATTAAGGCCCATAAAAGAACATGGAAAAAGCCAGATCCGTCTTAAACGAGGGCAAAGGGGGTTAACTGCAGTCATTAAGGGGAATACTGATGAGAAAAACAGGGCACTTTGTCCTGTTTTGATCTCATTTCTGCTCAGAGCAGAGTTTAAATCAGCATGTGTCAATGGGATCTGCTGCCCCGTCATCCCCTCGTGTCCCACCATGGAGGGGGGAAACTGAGGCACAGCAAGGGGCTGGTGCAAACACTGCTCTCCACCTGCTGTGAACAAGGCTGCCCACAAGGCCAGGGCGCTCAGGGGTCAGGAGCAGCTCTGTTATATTTGCTCTCCTCCTCTCTCACAGCGAGGAGGGTGACACAGGGGCTGGAGCAGCCCAGTGCTGCCAGCCATACCCAGCTTCTTCAGGGCAGGAGGGCAGGGCCTGCTCGTCTCCTCCCACCTTTTTGGGATGATTTAGGATGATCCTAAATCCCTGCAGAGCTCTGCACCCGCCAGGGTCCCTCCTGTGCAGATAAAGGAGCTTCTCCCAGCCCAGGATGGGGAACATCCCACTCTCCTGTTGCCCCGGGCACAGTGGTTGGGAGACAGGAGCAAAACCAGCATCCAGCTGTGACCAGAATATCCTGATACCCAAAAACTTGGAAGAACTGTTCAGTCCATGATTTTAACAGCCTTACAGAGTTTTCTGGGCTGCTGCTTTTCCAGCTGGCTCTCCAGAGGCACGGCCTCGGGCCCCAGGCACGTGTGCAGCAGGGTTGCAATCGTGGTGCTTCCAGCTTTCAAGAGCTCCCAAGTCAGAGGCCAGGCTCTCAAAACCAGGAGTTCTTTTGAACAGAGAAGGCTGAGGACCCTTTTAATTCCTCTCCTCATTTCTAAGACTGCAATTTTCAATCACCTCAGAAGTTCAAGAGCACAAGCTCTGGAGTCTTTTGCTAAGGAAAAACCCTGGAGGTGAAGTTGAGTTCTGTGTTTCTGTGGAGAAGCACAGACATCATCAGCTGGAGACGTGGCTCTTGCTCCTCCTTGCCTGGAGTTTCACCTGTGTGGACAACTGACCCAGCCCTGGGTCTAAGAGGTGACGTGGTGACAAATCCTCTCTCCTGTGCAGGGCCAGCAGGAGCTGGGCTGGTGCCACCAAGGTCCCTGCTCAGCTGCATTCCAAGAGCTGACCAAAGCAGTCCAGCCGGTCGGGCTGGAGAATGACTCCCTTTGACAGGATCCCATCAGTCTGGGTAGGGGATAACAGCTTGCCCTTCGTGTGGATGGTTGTGAATCACTCACCATCCCAGGGAAGTTTCAGTGTGCCAGAGGAGCACCTGCTGTGCACAGAAACAGCTCCAAAATCAACAACCAACAGCCTGGAATGCATCAGTTTTGCATCCTTGGGGCTCTCGAGCTCAGGAAAAAGCTGTGAAGGGAATCCCTTCTCATGAGGACTGAGCAATTGAGGGCGCACTGAGAATAATCCATGTGCAGGGAAGCTTCTATCCTAACCCCAGGGGAGGCAGTGGCCCCCAAGGGCTGCCCATGCTGCAGGGTGAGGCCAGTGGTCCCACACAGAGGGCAGTGGCCCAGGGCACAGGGTGACAACTCTCAGGGGCCATTTCAGCTCTGCAGAGCAGCTGAGCAATGCAAACACCATCCCCTCTGCCTGAAGTGCCTGAAGCAGGGTGAGGAAGAGGAAGGAAGGACCACATCTGGTTTGCCTTTTTTTTTT
>VZTI01003855.1:0-11674 GCA_013397865.1 Struthidea cinerea | reverse complement strand
AAGAGAAGGAAAGACCCCCTGTTGGTTTTCTTTTTTTTTTTTTTTTTTGGTTGAATTCTTTCCTAAATCAGAAGCTGGGTAAAGCAGTAGAAGACTGGAACGTTCATTTTGCAGTGAAATGGGGTAAATTTGGCCATGTCGAAGGCAGTGCAAGAAATCACAGTGCCAGGAAGTACTCACTGAGAGGGATGGGCTGAGGAGGTGTTGTGCATTCAAGGCTTTGAGAGGATGAGCTGCTCTGAAGAGCCAAGTGTTGCTTTCACTCCCTCTGCTTCCCGGGCAGCAGGGTTGTCATCTGTAGCTGTGTTTGTGCTTGTCCCCTGGTGACTGATTCCTGCGCTGCTCATGGCTCCAGGGCTGGATGCAGATTTTGCCCAGCAGCTCATGTGGAGCACCCACAGCATCCCCCGGAGCAGCTGGGGATGGCCAGTGCCAGCATCCTGTCCCTGGGCTCTCCAGGCCGGAACCAAATCTGTGCTGGGGCTCTGGGGAGCTCCATCAGTGCCGCTCTGCCAGCAGAACCCGCTGCTGCCGTGGGGAGAGGAGCCTGGGAAGCAGCTGGCAGCTCCCTCCTCCCCTGCCCCAGGGGTGCCAGCAGCCCCTCACCTCCCCGGACACACTGGAGCTGGCATTCCCATCGGAAAGGGGCCTCTGCAAGTGACAGCAGGGTTAAAGCAAGGCTCCGTTTCCCTGTGCCCAGGCTGCTCTCCAGAGCTTCTCTGTGCCCCTGCCTGGGTGTCTGGCAGGCAGTTTGCAGATGCTTGAGCAGACAGAGAGCTGCCAGCACCACAGCCTTGCTGGCTCTGCGCAGGGAAAACTGCCTCTGGAAAAACCAGGGCACCTCCAGCCGGCCCCTGGGTGTGCAGGGATGCAGGTTTAGCTCCAGACCCATCACCCCAGCGTGGCTCGCTCCTGGCTGTGTCAGAGCCCTGAGCCCCTGGAAAACGCCTGGTGAGAGCTCATCCAGAGGGGAAGCTGAGGCAGGAGTGAAGTGACTTGGCCAAGGGATGCCTTGAACCTCATATCAGGGTTCGAGATAATGTGTAGATGTGGCTCTTGGGGACAGGGGTTAGTGGTGGAGCTGGCAGTGCTGGGTTAATGGTTGGACTCAATCATCTTAAAGGGCTTTTCCACTTTAATGATTCCATGATTTGATGGGGTTTGAGTTCCTTTCTGGCCCAGCTCCCCCAAAACACAACCCCTGGCCACACTCTGCAGCAGGGCCCCCCAGCCCGGCCTCAGCGCTCTCCTTCCTGACAGGTGAGAGGAAAGGAACCCCTGGGAGCCCTGGAAGGGAGCGAGCACAGTGAGCAAATCCTGGTTGTCAAGACGCGGGGTTTGCTGTGTTTCCCTTCTCTCACAGCATGGAGGGATCAGCACCAGCCACATGAGAGACCTGCCAAGGCACTTCCAGCCCAGCCCCGAGCTCACTTCCAGCCAGGATGATTTCGGACAGACCAGCACCTGTCTGCAGCACCCTCCAAAAAATAACAAAAAAGGAGGGGCAGGAAGAAGCTGCTTTTGAAGCGTTTCTTGCACAAAGAGAGGCTCTCCGCTGACACTGCCAGACCCCCACAGCCGTGTCCCCATGTCACCCGGGAGTGCTGCCAGCGGGATGGCATTCCCACAGCTCCTCACAGCCTGCCAGGCACGCACGGAGCAGGGCCCCGCATGGCCCCTGCCCCGGCACCCCGGAGGGACACGTGCCACAGGGCAGCATGGCTCAGGACACAGCAGAACACAACCTGGCGCTCTGGGAATGAGCTCTTTGGGGTCTCTGAACAGCACGTTTTGTTCTCAGCTGGTACAGGGGCTCTTTCCCAGGGATGCTGCTCCTGTCTCCCGGGGCTCTCAGCAGCCTTTCCAACCTGCCTCTGCCACAGCAAGGTGTGGGGGGGAATATTTTGGGTGAAAGCCAAGCTCTTCAGCAGCCTCCAGGGTCAGAATCCTGGAATGGCTTGGGTGAGAAGGGATCTTACAGATCATCTCATTCCACCCCCTGCCATGGGCAGGGACACCTTCCACCAGCCCAGGCTGCTCCAAGCCCCAGTGTCCAGCCTGGCCTGGGACACTGCCAGGGATCCAGGGGCAGCCACAGCTGCTCTGGGCACCCTGTGCCAGGGCCTCCCCACCCTCCCAGGGAAGAATTTCTCTCCAGAGTCCAATCTAAGTCTACACTCTTTGAGTTTAAAGCCACTTCTCCCCATCCCATCAGGCAGCTCCAGCCAGGATCAGGAGCCCTGCAGGGACCAGTGCAAGAGGGCAGCGCTGTCACCCCCTGCCCACAGACATTCACCACGGTGGGACAAGCTCGGGGCAGGGCTGGGGCTGGGATTCCTGCAGGGATCAGGGTGATCGGCCACGGCAGAAAGTGGGAATTGCTCCCGGTGTACAGGGGCAGGCAGGGGCTGGGGTGATGCCCCTGCCCACCCTGGCTCCTCTCAGAGCTGACTGCTGCTGACCCAGCACCACCAGGCTGGGAGGCCACAGTCCTGCAGGTACACACAGGGCTGCTGGGGCTTTTCTGTGCAAGCTGAATTCGTCAGGATGGGGCACCAAAGGCTCCTCTCCTGTTTCCCCACCTTGCAGCTGCTGCCGTGAAGAGCAGGAGCATCACTCGGTGTGTGGGGCTGCACCGGGAAGGGGAGAGGCAGCCCCGGCTGTGCAAGGGCAGCGGGCAGGGAGGTGACACCAGGAGCCATGAGCAGGGACAGAGCTGGGGGGTCTCGGGGTGGGGGCAGAGGTGGATGCCAGCTCTGCCCACGGCTGTGCCCCTCCAGCCCGGGATAACAGGGTGACACCCAAGCTGGGGGGTCTTTCCAGCACCAGAGCAAGGCCAGTGGCCCTCGCTCCCAGCTGTGGAGTTATCCAGACACCTGCTGGGAAATGAGTGGCAGCCCAAGAGCTCAGAGCCTCTGAGCCCCTTTTGGGCTGTCTCTGCCCGTTCTCAGTGCTGCGGGCTGCCAGGAGCAAAGGCAGCCTCGTGGATGCTGTGGCACAGGTTAATCCTGTCCTTTCCCCCTCCTTTCCTTTCCCCTTTCCCTTCCTTCAGCATCCACCCTTTCTGCTGTCCCTCCAGCCCCAAGCAGCCGTAGGATTTCCAGCACAGGCAATACTGGTACAAGCCCCAGCTGGCTCCCTCGGAGCAGCCCCTGCACGGCACTCGGGGCAGGCTCTGGGCTTCTCCAGAGGCTCCCAGGCATTTCCCTGCTCTCACTGACCCTGCAGCCCCTTGGCTGCAAACAAAGGTAAGACTCATTGTCCCTTTTTTACAGAGAAGGAGCCTCATCTGGGTCCCCAAATTGAACCTGGCTGCAGTCTCCCACTCTGCCTCTTTGTCAGCCTCAGAAAAACCCCGGCTGGTTTTGTACCTGGCCAAAGCAAAGCAGTGACTGCAGGCGCTCAGATCCATCATCCAGAGCCCATCCCTGCAGGGACCAGGCCCTCTGAGGGCCACGCTAAATAATGAGGGCTGAGGGGAGAGTTCAGGCAGGAAAGAAATCAATAAATTGTCATTTTAGAAGCAAGTCACAGTGCGAGCAGCTTCCTCATCATTTGGGCCCTGCAGGACAAGAAAGACACTGAGGGGTTGGAGCGTGTCCAGGGAAGGGAACGGAGCTGGGAAGGGGCTGGAGCACCAGGAGTGGCTGAGGGAGCGGGGAAAGGGGCTCAGCCTGAAGAAAAGGAGGCTCAGGGGGGACCTTGTGGCTCTGCACAACTCCCTGACAGGAGGGGGCAGCCGGGGGGGGTCGGGCTCTGCTCCCAGGGAACAGGGACAGGAGGAGAGGGAACGGCCCCAAGCTGTGCCAGGGGAGGTTTGGATTGGAAATCAGGAGGAATTTCTTCATGGAAAGGGTGGTCAGGCATTGGCACAGCTGCCCAGGGCAGGGGTGGAGTCACCATCCCTGGAAGTGTTCAAAAGCTGTGTGGATGTGGCACTTGGGGACACGGGTTAGTGGTGGGCCTGGCCGTGCTGGGGTAAGGGTTGGACTCGATGATCTGAGAGGGCTTTTCCAACCAAAATATTCCTGTGAGTTACTCAGGACTTGGTGCCTTAGGTGAGGTGCTCCCAGAGCTTCCAGTGGCTCTTCAGATTGGTAGGTGGATGATGACCTCTCTCCAAGGAGCTGCACAGATTCCCTTCCCTTCCCTTCCCTTCCCTTCCTGCTGGCGCCTTCTCAAGTGGCATCCCTGTTCCAGAAGGCAGCGCTGACATTTCATGAGCCTNCCTTCTCCCTTCCCTTCCCTTCCCTTCCCTTCCCTTCCCTTCCCTTCCCTTCCCTTCCCTTCTTCATTCTGGCCTCTGGCTGAGGTGAGCCGGGACTGTGACACCAAAACACGGTCCTTGTGCCCAAGTTCCTCCGTCCCTACCGAAGGAGAAAGGCTCTTTGTTGCGGAGGATGGAAGCTGCTAATGAAGGAGGGGGAGCAGGAGTCGCTCACCACTTTCCAAAGTCCCCAGGCGGCACTGGGAGCGAGGAGGGAACCTGGGCTCCCTTCGATGTGACAATCTCACCCCTCAGCAGAGACGCAGAGGGGCTGGAGGGCTGGAACACCAGTGCCATGCTGGTTTGTTGTTCAGCACAGGGGAGGCAGCAGTGATTGATGGGCAGAGCTTGGATTCTCTCCCCGAGAGGCAGGGACCTGTCCTGGCACCCAGGGCTGCTCCTCCAGCCCTCACCACCACTGTCCCCGCTCCTGCCGCCTTTGGACACGATGGACACGGGAGAAGACAGGGATGGACACCTGCCACGAGGCCTGGGAGCCGCAGAGAACCTGCCAAGAGCTTTGTGGAATTAGCCAAAGGGAGAGGATGGTCCCAGGCAGGAGAAACACGACAGCATCCAACCTGTGCACAGGGTCACAGGCAGCCCCTGCAGCACCTGGAAACCACACAAGGAAAAGCCCAGCTATTTCCCACTTGGAGCCCCAGGAGAGAGGGAAGCAGGACCACCATTTTCCAGAAAATTCTGCTGTTTTGAAATTCTTCCAAAGGCATATGGCTAAAGGGGGAAAAAAACGGCACATCCGTATTTTCATCCCAAAAAATCATTTTGGAAGTATCCTAAAAAAGTTGGTACATTTTCTTCTGATACTTTAAAATGTTACACCATTATATAATTCACAATAGAAAAATATGCTCTTGGAATAAAAATGTGCTTGAAAGAAAGGATTTTTTAAGAACTTTTCTCAAAAGCAGAAGTCACTGACATGGACAATTCATAAAGTCTGATTTCAGTGAAAGCTTCCAGAGAAATGTCCTGGAGGAAGGTATTCACTCCCCCTGTGTGAGCCGGGTTTGCTCAGCCCGAGGTGGCTCCACGGGTCTCCCGTGCCCTGAATGAGGGGGAGCTGCCCTGTGCTCCCTGCAGCTCTGCCATTCCTTCACTTTCCATACGATTCTTCCCAAACCAACATTTCTCTCTGCACAGCATGGGAGGGGCCTTTCGGTCTCATGGCAATGTGAGAAACACCAGAGGAAAGGGTCTCCAGTTCATGGGGGGAGTGCTGAGAGGAGATCACAGAGCATGGAATATCCTGAGCTGGAAGGGATCCACAGGGATCATTGATCCAACCCCTGGCCCTGCCCAGACACCCCAACAACCCCACCCTGGGCACCCCTGGCAGCGCTGCCCAAACGCTCCTGGAGCTCTGGCAGCCTCGGGGCCGTGCCCATTCCCTGGGGAGCCTGGGCAGTGCCCAGCCCCCTCTGGGGGAAGAACCTTTCCCTGATGTCCAACCTAACCCTCCCTGGCACAGCTGCAGCTGCTCCCTCCAGCCCTGTCCCCACTCTCATGGGAGGATGGCTTGAGGCAGAGGGGCAGCAGAGCCTGAGGCTGCTTGGCAGCAGCAGGAGTGGCAGCAGTGACAGCCACAGCAGCAGCAGTCCCAGCAGCAGCGGCAGCGGTGGCAGGGGTGGCAGTGGTGACAGGCACATCAGCTGCCCCAGCTCACGCTCAGCAAAGCAGCTCTGGCAAAGACAGTGGCACTGGAATTTCTCCCGTGTCCTCACGCCAATAAACAAACAAGTTTGGGCTTTTGTGAGCTCCAAGTGAGCCCCGCCACATCTGCCAGGGGAGGAGGGGCAGAGGTGTGGGGGGCTCTGTAGGAGGGGAGCAGCAGGGCAGGGGGTGGATGGGCAGAGGTTTCCGTGAGAAGATGCTGGGCAGGAGCAGCCAGCTGCCCTGGCACACTGAGGGCAGGGAGGCCGGCCTGGCCCTGGCTCAGGGGGAAGGAGCACCTCTGCCGTGTCCCCATCCCCAGCACAGCCAGCAGCAGTGGCACCCACTGCTCCAGCACCCTGGGAGGGAGGGGACAGTGGGAAACGCCCCAGGAGGGGAGAGTCCCACCCTGCTTTCACCAGCACCGAGGAACGGGCAGGTTTGCTTCTCTTTATTTTCCAGTAAAATGCTGAGGGCTCGTGGCTCTTTCAGGGAATGTGTCAGGAAACAGGGAGCGAGCACACAGCCCCAGCTGGATATCACAGCAGGGCTCCACTGGGCACAGGATGACCATGGGCACCCCAGCAGGTGAGCACTGGCCTGTTAAAACGTAAAGGAACAGCAAAATCCTGCAGCTCCCCACCCCAAACCTCAGCTCCAGTGTCTTAAAGGCTTAGAGACAGCAGGAAGGAGAAAACCAGCCCGACACTGTGATCCTTTTCTAAATTGTATCGTATCCCTGGGTGTTACAAAATGTTTTACCATCCCTGGAAGTGTTCACCAAACCCTGGAAGTGGTCAAAAGGCATGTGGATGGGGACTTAGGGACATGGTTTAGTGGTGAACACAGCAGTGCCGGGTTAATGGTTGGACTTGATTGTCTTAGAGGTCTTTCCAAACTGAACGATTCCGTGATTCTATATTTGAGCCAATTACATTTTCACTCTTTCTCCTGGTGTCTGACTCAGACTTTGAGAAAATGTAATGCTGGCACCACTGGAAGAGAAATAAGATGTGAAGATAATTTTAGGTTCCAAAGGAGCTGCTTCGAATGGCTGTGATTTTGCTTTCAGCCAGTGCAAAGAGCCGGACTTACACCTTTTGTTAAATAATGTGTCTGGGATGGTGCCTGGGCTGCAGGGAGAGGGCTGGCACACAGCCCTGCCCCCTTACACCCTGCTCAAGTGCTATTGAGTGGCTTCCAGGGGATTACAAGCCGGGAGTGGGCTTTGTCCTGGCTCCTGCACAGCCCAAGATGTCATTATTCTCCAGGAGAGCCGCTCTGCAGATGGAGCTTTGTGTTATTCCATGCAAATCATCTCCACCAGGAAGTACATGCTGCTCGCAGCGCTGAATCGAACACTCACTGATGGCCACGGCCGTTCTCTGAGACACCTGGAACACGGCAACAAAAGCAAGAAATAGGAGAGCCAGAGGGCAGGACGCTTTGGCATGGACACATCCCTGGCTGGCACCTCTCTCCCTCCACTGGCCGAGACCCCGGAGGCTGACAGCGATTGTCACACCTCATCAGGTGACACCGGGCGTGCTGTGCCTGCGTGTCCTGCCCACCCTGACACCTGCCAGCTTCCCCCAACAGGATTTAACCACGGCATTGACTTGTGTCTTCCCGCAGAATCAGCCCCCAAACCACCTTACTTAGGATTCAACGTGAGGAAACAAATCAATGTCGATGTGACACCTCGGGTTTTGTGTCCCCCCTAACAGTGCTGACAGTGCTCCTGGAGGGGAACATTCAGCTGCTGCCAGCAGCCCCCGGGGAGGGCAGATTTAGCAGCAGGGTCATGCCAATGTTGGCAGGTGAAACAGCTCCCATCATCTGGCTGCCTTGGGAAAAACCAGAGCTGGCTCTCGGCATCGGCTGTGGCGGTGACGTGAGAGCAGCAGTGGGCAGGGGGTGTGTGCCAGGGCTGGGGAGATCCCACCGGCACCCACTGCCAGCCCCGTGCAGTGCTGGGCACCTGCTCTGCTTTTCCCCCAAACACTCTGAGACACAGCTACAAAACCCTCTATGGCTGCCCACACTCACACCACAAACACCTCCCACTGAGGCAGCCCCGGCCCGGCCCTGGGAGCGGCCATCAGCCAGGACAGCCCGTGGCCACCTTCCTCCTGGATATCCCTGAGCCTGTGGCCCTCTTCCTCCTGGATGTCACCCACTCCTGCTCATCTCTGCATGGCTGGCACAGCCCACTGCCCTCCACAAGGCAAAGGTGGTCTCTTCCCAGGTGCTGGGAGCAGCCCAGGACCCGGCTCTGGGACATGGAATGAGCTGAGATTCCTGCTCCCCATCACAGCATCCCCCTGGCACAGCCACCCAGGGGGCCACAGCTTCCCTTGCCACGGCACAGGGCTGCCAGTGGCCACGAGCCCCCATCCCCAGTGTCCTGCTGCACGAGCCCCCTGTGCCCGATGCCATCACCGTCCTTGCCATCAGCTCTTCTCCATCGGCTCCTCTCGGCTCCCTGTGGGACTGCAGGAGCCGCAGAGCTCCTCTCCTGTGCACCCTACACAGGGCAACAAAACCCCAAAGAGCTGGAGAAAGGGGCTGGAGGACCAGGCTGGGATGCCATGGCCGTTCCCAGGGATCCCCAGCACGGATTGAGCTGAGGATGGGGCCCCCTCGGGGTCTGTCTGAGCACGGGGGTCACGGGGCTGCCCAGCCATGCAGCGATGGATGGGACACGGGGCGGTGTCTCAGAGCCACTAGGAAGGCAGAGTTTAAGGGGAGGTGAAGGGTGCAATGAGGAAATTGGGGTTAACCTCATCAATTGGTGGGTATCACGTATCAAAACCACATCTATTTCTGATGAGGCCTCTGCCCATCGGGATATTTGCTGTGCTTTACACGCAATCCCAAAAGCCACGGTGAGGTGAGATGCGGTGTCTTTGTCTCACGCTGATTCAGCAGCCCCTGAGCTGAGGGGAAGGGACTGTCCACTCTGCAGGAACAGAGACAGGAGTGGGCAGTGCTCCAGGTTTTTAGGAAAGCTGCTGAGCTACTTAAACCTTGACCAGCTGGAAGGGCTCACACAAACAAACAGGGTGATCTCCTGGAGCACAGGTGTGACAAGGAGCGGCTGAGGGAGCTGGGGGGGCTCAGCCTGGAGAAAAGGAGGCTCAGGGGGCACCTTCTCGCTCTCTACAACTCCCTGTGACAGGAAGGTGCAGCCAGGTGAGGGTCAGGCTCTGCTCCCAGGGAACAAGGGACAGGAGGAGAGGAAATGGCCTCAAGTTCTGCCAGAGGGGGTGTTAGATTGGATATTAGGGAAAATGTCTTTATTGAAAGGGTGATCAGGCACTGGAACAGACTGTGGAGTCACCATGCCTGGAAATGTTCAAAAAAATATCTGTATGTGACACTTGGGGACATGGGTCAGTGGTGGGCTTGGCAGTGCTGGGTTAATGGTTGGACTCGATGATCTTGGAGGGCTTTTCCAACCTAAAAATTCTGGGAGAGAAAAGAAGTGCACAACAGACCCCCAGGAGCATCTCTCTGTGGGGCATCGCAACAAGCAGTGACCGCCCGCAGCAACGCCTGGACACCGCTCTCAGGGATGCACAGGGTGGGATTGTTGGGGTGCCTGGGCAGGGCCAGGAACTGGAGGTGATGATCCCTGTGGGTCCCTTCCAGCTCAGGATATTCCGTGGTTCTCGGAGCTGCCTCACCGCAGCACCGTTCGTGCACAGACACCTTGGGACGGGATCGCGCTGGCCGGGACGCGGCTGTGGCTGCTGGGTGTGAATGGCAAGGACAGCTCTGGGCCACCTCCCCAGGCAGGCAGGGAGTCCCTCTCGCCCTGGGCAGCAGCTGCAGCCCATAAACCCCTCAACCCTTATTTTGTGTTGAGGACAAAAGCCATCAACAAAGTCCTAATTAAAAAACAACCACCAAGCAAAAAGCACAGCTAATTGCTTTTTGACTGCAGAACAAAAGCTGCTCATCTGCCTAATTACACTGTGAAAACGAGAAGAATTTAAACAGGAATTATAAGTAATCACAGAAGCAAAGAGAGGAGTGAATGCCTATGGAAACCTGGATGCAGGGCTGAGCACAAAGAAGGCAGCAGCTAGAAGAGGGGGATGACAAGGAAAGTATTTAAGGCTCATTATAGTGAGCTAATTGGCTGCTCCTCAAGTACCTCCCTGCTCAGGCACTCCAAGCACCCTGTGCATCCCGGTGAATTGAAGCTTCCCGATACCCCAGAGGAGTCCTATGGGTCAAAATCGTGGTCTCTGGCAGGTGGGAAAACGCAGGAGTCGCTCTCCCACCGAGGCCACCAACCCTCGAGTGCTGTCCCCACTCGGGCAAAATCACTTCTCCCACCTCCTCTGAATCACAGCTGGATGCTCCGCAGGGAGGGAGACCGTGCAAGGTCTCCTGAGAGCAGAGCTTCCCCATGGCTGGATGTGGGGTCTGCAGAGGTCGGGTTCACAGAATATCCCGAGCTGGAAGGGACCCACATCAAATCCAGCTCCTGGCCCTGCACGGGACACCCCAACAATGCCACCACGTGCCTGAGAGCGTTTTCCCAGCGCTCTTTGAACTCTGGCAGGTTCCTGTCTGGGCAAAGGGATGGAGAGCCCCGAGGAGAGCCTGAGCCCTGCACTCAGCTCCACCCAAGCCCAGGGCTGTGCAGTGGCCCACCGGGGTGAGCCGAGTGGCCTCTCTCTGAGAGAGAAAAGGAAAGGAAAAAGTCATTTTGTTCTGAGAATATTCCGTGGGGCAGAAAGGAGGTGGGGAAACAGGAGGAGGAAATCAGGTTACATGGAAAATCTCAGCGTCCTCACTGGAAAAACAAGTCCTGTGCTCCCAAGGCCTGCATGGAGACAGCGGTCAGGAAAGCTGGAAACAGTCAAATTAATGTTTCCTTAGAGGTAATTAAGCTGCAGAGCTCCCTGTGGGGGAGGGATGTCCGTGAATCAAGTACCAGGATGACTCCCTGCCATGCCAAGGCCCTGGACTGCACTTGGACAGAGGGGTACCAGGAGAGCGGGGACACAAAGGACGCCCTTGGGCGGGAGGTTTTGCTCTCAGGTGATTGAAGCACCGGAGTGGGACAGCCGGTGGCACAGGCAGGAGGAGCCTTTGCACAGCCGCCCTGGCTCAGTCCCCTTGAGATGCAGCTCCCAGAGCCCCGGAGGGTCAGGCAGAGGCCACGCAGGAGCTGGGTCAGGAAGGGCTCACAGCAGAACCTGCCCTTTGGGCTGAACCCCTGCTCAGGTCCAAGGCAGACCCGGATCCAGCGTCAGGCACAACATTTAATCAATCCTGTCCCTCCCACCGGCAGTGGAGGCCAGGAGAGCGCTCTCCTCTGAAATGCTGCGTGTGAATCAATCCTTCATTTCTTATCAGAGGGACGGGGAGGGAGGGAGGGACTGGCAGCAGGAGGAAATCAAAGCAAATGGAAATGACACAGCCACAAGCTGATGTCTGAGCCAGCCCCGCAGCAGCAGCAGCTGCAGGTCAGAGCAGCCCAGGCTCTGCCACGTCACTGTCAGACTTGGAGGTGCTGGGAGATGTGAGAGCCAAAAGCCTTTTGTCCCCAGGATTTGTCAGCACAGCTTTGTGTTCCAGCTGACCAGCGGAGTGGGAGCTCCACACTGAAGACACCACCTGAGGCCACCAACCCACCAGGGACAGACTCTGCCGCGGAGCCCAGACACAGCCTGGCATTCTGCAGCCAGCAGAGGAATCATGGAATGGTTTGGG
>VZTI01003853.1:583065-650174 GCA_013397865.1 Struthidea cinerea | reverse complement strand
GGGGGGGCAGCAGCCAGTGGTCAGCGTGCTTTACACAGCCTTTTAGGTGCTCACTGTACCTTCGAGCCCTTGTGCTGTGGAGGCATCAAACCAATGGACCTGTTGGTCTGCTTGGTTCAGCTGACCATGGCTCTGGCCATGGCTCACTGCAACAGATGGACAGATCAGGCCCGCCAGCTGAGGAAGTGGTAGGCCGGTATTAGTGTTACTTCACCACTGCCCCAAGCAGTTGTCTGATTCCTCAGTGTGTGCCTACTGTCCAACAAGTATATATGCTGTCAACACTGTCCTTGTCAAGTGGGTTGTTGAAGTGGGCTTGTATTTCCTCATGGGGTCTTGTTTATGGCAGTAGGAAAATGTAGGAATCCTAGGAACACTGCTCACAGGAGAACTTTTTCAGTCACCTCAAAAGTAGCACATGAAGAAACCTGTAGTAAAAAGCTTCTGCATGGTACCATCTACATGGGTTTTGTGCACAGTAGAATGTGGGTAGTGGATACTAAATTTTACTGTATTGGATCAAAATTTTGTTTTCAGAATAAATTCAGTATGATTTCAATTGGAAAATGTTGGTCACTTTTAAGTAACATGACCAGAATGATGTTTACATCTGTAACTACAAGCAATAAGTAATTCAATAATTTCTATTGGTGAAAATACCTTAAAATCATTTCCATGTGTGCATTATTTCTTATTGAGGGCACACAGTCTAGCACAAGTCATGCTGACTTGTTATCTTTCCATTCCAGTATTACATGAGAGAATAAACATTTGCATTGATGTGTGAAATGAAAACTTGCCTATGAAATGCATGCACATAATAATACACAGTTTTCCAGAGCTTTCATTTTAGTCGAGGGTTTTTCAGAACCGAAGTCTGTGTGCTTACCAGTGCCCTGTGGAATGGATTGTGTGGATGTGTCACATGGATGGCTTGCAGACAGCTGATTGCTGTTTTCATTAATAAAAGAAGGACTTGCTATTTTATGTAGTCAAATGTAAGTGAAAAGTACAAGGATTTAAAAGATACAGTCATAGCTATTTTTTAATGCAAGTGAAGTGTCTGCCCTCCTTCACCCTTCCCCATCCCGCCCCTCCCCTCCCCCTGCCATGTATTGTGAACTGGATTTCAGTGATCTGGTAGATTCACTGCCATCCTGTAAATTATAAACTGGACTAGCAACAGTACTGTTGGGTTTTTTTGCGATACAGGCTTTTTTATCACGTTTGGTATGATTATTTGCACATGGACCAATTTAAAGCCTTTGGTTTTTTCAGAGGAGTAATAGATTACTTTAGTGTATTAATTTGATAATATCTGTTCACTAGTTTATTTTTTTAATGGTTGTAATTCCTGCCTTTTAATAACATTTCTGCAAATATGAGGACATAAAAGGGGGGGGTGTGTATATATATATATATATATATATATATAAATATATATAAACATATTGTGATTTTTAAAATTAAGAAAACCTCTGTTTCCCTTTGGTCTTTGCAGTGCTAAAGTTAGTTTACCAGCTGCAGTGCCCTTTTTTGGTAAGGCAGTAAAATTCAGAAGTTTAACAAATGTTAAAAAACAAGCAAAAACCCCCCAACAAATCCCTATTTTAATAAAACCCCCCATTTTTTTTTTATTTTTAACGGTTGTTTTGAAAAGTAATGCTGCCTAGTACTAGACATGTAACTAGGAAACATACTGTATGATTCATTAGCTTGTAATTTTTCTTGTGATTAATAAGAGCAGTGTTCCGATCTAAATGTAGCGGTAATGTAAACTGATAAAGATGACTACAAGATTTTTAATGTAAGTAAAATATTTTACTAAACACTGTAAAATGAAGATACAATACTGGAATGAGATATGAGGTATTTTATTACCACAGCTTTTTTCAATCCTGATATATTTCCCTTACGTATTGTGCTAGTTATACTGCTGGATATTTGTTACTGGCATCTTTCAGTACAAGGCTATGTAAGTCAGATTTGAATATGTGCCTCTTCTGTAGGAGCATAAAATCAGCAGGCTGTGGTTCTCAAGAACAGAATGGAAGAGTATGCATTGGGAAATACAGAAGAGGGCATGTGGTATTACTGTCTAAGACTAGGCGATACGTGGAGTAAGTGTTACTCTGCTTGTTTTGTATGACAGCTGCCCATGCAGGAGCCTGTGATTGTTGTCTTGGAAGAAAGACTGAGAGCCAAAAATTGTAGGGGTTTGCCCTACTGAAAGGGAGTGGTGTGTGTGTTTGAGTATTGTATTATGTTGACTTGGTTTGTGGATAGACGGAAACTGTAGGTCCCTGTGAGAATATTCCAGTGCCTAAAAGTGTTACACATGTGCATAAGGGAGGTACTGCTATCTTGGGCAAGAGCGAATTAGAATTGCAGTAGTTCATTGTTTTTCCTTAATATGTATTTATAGGTAAAAGCCGTCTTTATTGCTAAAATGCTCTTATTTGTTAAATCTGTTCCTGTTTTATCTGATGTGCCTATAAAATAAAAGTAATGATATGTAGTAAATGGTTTGATCCTGACATTATCTTAAGTTATTTTTTCTGGAAATGGTTTTGTTCTTGGCTTCCAGTACTTCTCTGCCAAAGAAACCTTCCAATACATTACTTAGGATTATTTTTTTCCCAGATTTTAATTTGTGAGTTCTGCTTCATGAAAATACATTATGTCCTACCTGCTTCAGGTTATGTGGTTTCTT
Source organism: Struthidea cinerea (assembly GCA_013397865.1). Classification (NCBI taxonomy): domain Eukaryota; kingdom Metazoa; phylum Chordata; class Aves; order Passeriformes; family Corcoracidae; genus Struthidea; species Struthidea cinerea. The sequence goes on along the minus strand of VZTI01003853.1, from coordinate 647,461 downwards.
GTATACTTACTTTGAAAAATTCTTTTTTGTGTGTATAGCCCATCAGGAGAATAATTACAAGTAACTGTAAACAGTACCTGTGTTTCTGCCTCGAAAATGCTGCTTCTACATTAGGTTTAAATTAACTCTTCAGTGTCACACAATATGGATTTTTTTTTTCTCTCATGGTATCTTGGGCTCTAAATGCCAGATGATTGGTAGGGGAGGTTTAGACAGGATATTGGGAAGGAATTCTTCCCCATGAGGGTGCTGAGGCCCTGGCACAGGTTGCCTGCAGAAGCTGTGGCTGCCCCTGGATCCCTGGAAGTGTCCAAGGCCACTTGGACTTGGACACTTCCAGGGCTTGGAGCAACCTGGGCTAGTGGAAGGTGTCCCTGTGTATACACAAATACATATACACTTACATTTTTTAAGAATTTATTTTTACAAGTTGGATTAATTGGTTTTGTAGACAGGGCGATGTTTCTGTGATTGATGTCGACATATAAAGACAGAAGATCTGATACAAAGGATGATTCAATGTAGCTTTGCTTGGTAACCAGTTAATTTCCAATTTCATTNTGCACATGGACCAATTTAAAGCCTTTGGTTTTTTCAGAGGAGTAATAGATTACTTTAGTGTATTAATTTGATAATATCTGTTCACTAGTTTATTTTTTTAATGGTTGTAATTCCTGCCTTTTAATAACATTTCTGCAAATNAAAAACAAGCAAAAACCCCCCAACAAATCCCTATTTTAATAAAACCCCCCATTTTTTTTTTATTTTTAACGGTTGTTTTGAAAAGTAATGCTGCCTAGTACTAGACATGTAACTAGGAAACATACTGTATGATTCATTAGCTTGTAATTTTTCTTGTGATTAATAAGAGCAGTGTTCCGATCTAAATGTAGCGGTAATGTAAACTGATAAAGATGACTACAAGATTTTTAATGTAAGTAAAATATTTTACTAAACACTGTAAAATGAAGATACAATACTGGAATGAGATATGAGGTATTTTATTACCACAGCTTTTTTCAATCCTGATATATTTCCCTTACGTATTGTGCTAGTTATACTGCTGGATATTTGTTACTGGCATCTTTCAGTACAAGGCTATGTAAGTCAGATTTGAATATGTGCCTCTTCTGTAGGAGCATAAAATCAGCAGGCTGTGGTTCTCAAGAACAGAATGGAAGAGTATGCATTGGGAAATACAGAAGAGGGCATGTGGTATTACTGTCTAAGACTAGGCGATACGTGGAGTAAGTGTTACTCTGCTTGTTTTGTATGACAGCTGCCCATGCAGGAGCCTGTGATTGTTGTCTTGGAAGAAAGACTGAGAGCCAAAAATTGTAGGGGTTTGCCCTACTGAAAGGGAGTGGTGTGTGTGTTTGAGTATTGTATTATGTTGACTTGGTTTGTGGATAGACGGAAACTGTAGGTCCCTGTGAGAATATTCCAGTGCCTAAAAGTGTTACACATGTGCATAAGGGAGGTACTGCTATCTTGGGCAAGAGCGAATTAGAATTGCAGTAGTTCATTGTTTTTCCTTAATATGTATTTATAGGTAAAAGCCGTCTTTATTGCTAAAATGCTCTTATTTGTTAAATCTGTTCCTGTTTTATCTGATGTGCCTATAAAATAAAAGTAATGATATGTAGTAAATGGTTTGATCCTGACATTATCTTAAGTTATTTTTTCTGGAAATGGTTTTGTTCTTGGCTTCCAGTACTTCTCTGCCAAAGAAACCTTCCAATACATTACTTAGGATTATTTTTTTCCCAGATTTTAATTTGTGAGTTCTGCTTCATGAAAATACATTATGTCCTACCTGCTTCAGGTTATGTGGTTTCTTGTATACTTACTTTGAAAAATTCTTTTTTGTGTGTATAGCCCATCAGGAGAATAATTACAAGTAACTGTAAACAGTACCTGTGTTTCTGCCTCGAAAATGCTGCTTCTACATTAGGTTTAAATTAACTCTTCAGTGTCACACAATATGGATTTTTTTTTTCTCTCATGGTATCTTGGGCTCTAAATGCCAGATGATTGGTAGGGGAGGTTTAGACAGGATATTGGGAAGGAATTCTTCCCCATGAGGGTGCTGAGGCCCTGGCACAGGTTGCCTGCAGAAGCTGTGGCTGCCCCTGGATCCCTGGAAGTGTCCAAGGCCACTTGGACTTGGACACTTCCAGGGCTTGGAGCAACCTGGGCTAGTGGAAGGTGTCCCTGTGTATACACAAATACATATACACTTACATTTTTTAAGAATTTATTTTTACAAGTTGGATTAATTGGTTTTGTAGACAGGGCGATGTTTCTGTGATTGATGTCGACATATAAAGACAGAAGATCTGATACAAAGGATGATTCAATGTAGCTTTGCTTGGTAACCAGTTAATTTCCAATTTCATTTGGTTGAAATGCTTGAGCTTGCAGCTAGTAATTGCTTTTATTGGAGAAGATACAAGCTGTTTACTATTTGTCACGTCAGACCATCTCAAAGTTTTGGAGATCAAACTTTTTTTTTAAGGACCTGGGTTAATAATATCTTTATATGGAAAGAGTTATCTTCTTGTTACAGTTTTCAGAGTAGGACTCTTATATTAACTTGTGTACTTGATATAATCTGTGATTTGTGATTCAAACCTGTATTTCACACCTCTTCTAACCATGTGTTACCGGACTTCAGTGCTGGGAGACAATTAAAAGTGACTTACTGACATTTTAGATATGTCTCAACTATGTGCTGCCTGTGTGACTAAACATGTGCCTAGTAGAGGTACCTGTATCAGTGGTGAGAATTTCCAAAATATCGAAGAACTTAGAATTATTTGTACTTTTCATCATCATCCTAATAGTCTCACTTAATTCCTGTGAGACTTTACGGTTGCATTGCATTTTTGTTCTTAAGTAAGCTATACTATTAATGAAAAGAAAAAAAGGCTTTTTAAACTTTCTGATAGCTGTGGTTTTTTATTATTTTCTTCCTTTGGCTGATTTTTCCATTCTTGCTTTCTCTGTCTTTTCCTCAGCTATGTTTGTGTCTGTATGGTTATTGCCTTTATAATACTGTCTAGGATTCTCTGAATGATGTACAATGTAGTGAAGTTTTGTTTGTGACTGGGACACCATGCAAAACAATAATTGTGTCTTTTTGGCAGACTGGAGCAGCTATGTGAATGCTGAAGCCATGTCTTGCTGCTCCCCTCTTGTTTGCAAGAGCTTACAACATTGCAGAGCAAATATGCAGTCTTCAAAGAGAGGATCAAGTCCTGCCGGATTCTCAGACTTTCTCTTGTTCTTTAGCTCAAAATGGATGTTAAAGGCTGAAATGGTACTTTGCTAGAAGAAAAAATTCTTTTCACTTTTTTTTATCTTCCACTGAAGGTGACGACAGGAAGAGGAGCAGTTTTGAATTTTTACCGACAGTGTTCCTTTCTTCACTCTCCTTTTCTTTCACTGGCATGATAGAGTTGTTAACCAACATGTCCTCACTTGTTAGAGAATAGCCTTGACACAATTCTTGTTTCTCAAATATACGGAAGTGACACATAGGGAAGTTACATAGAATGGCCACGCTTTTTAGTCCTAAGTGTGCTTGCTGATCCCTGTAAGTGCTGAGTCAGAGAAAAATTCTGTCATGTCTGTAGAATGTGGGAGTCGATTAAAACTAATTAAAGCGATGCAAAAGCCTTTCAGCACTTTTGGGCAAGCTTTGCTAAAAGATCATTTTTTCACAGGTCTTGAATCTTGATCTAAATACCTAATTATGATGTAGATCATGTCATAGCTGACATCGTTGCTTTCAGCCGTCATACAGTGAAATGTCCTGATGTGGAAAGGTTCGTGACATGAGTGTGTCCGGTGTGCTGACAGAGATTTGACAGGCCATGCAGCTTTTGTTTCTTCTACAGTGATTTTTTTTCTGAGTAGCCAAGTGTCAGAATCTCTCCTTGTCCAGCTGCACAAAATGGTCAACAATGTGAATAAACCCCCACAGCTCAGCATTCTGAACTCTATTGCTCTTTAGCTTGATCTATTTTAGGGAGAGGATAATGATGCAAAAAAGTGGCCTGTTTTGCAGACGTGCTCTACCTGAAAAATGCAAAAAGGACTTAGAAGTTGAATTTGGTTTTTAATACTACTGAACTAAATAAAGCCTCTGATCGATTGTTATGCTTTTGTGGTCTGTTGCATTGAAACAGAAATAAGCACAAAGGATGATTATCTTTGTTCTCCACACAGTGTATATAGAGATTTTTCAGCATTTGGAGGTCAAATAATTAATAATTGCTTTAGTATGAGAATTAGTAATATATTTAAAGTATTTGAAAATGGTCAAACAAACAAGTTTAAATTAATGGAGACTTAAAGAAATATGACAGTTCAGAGGATAATAAGGACTCTGTCTAGAAGGTATTTACTTTGGTATGATTGTACAGTTTTGTGCCAGGGAAGGCTTAGAGTAGATATTAGGAACAATGTCTTCCCTGGAAAGGGTTGTCAAACCCTGGCACAGGCTGCTCAGGGCAGTAGTGGAGTCCCCTGTCCCAGGGGGCGTTTAAAAGCCGTGTGGGTGTGGCACCTGGGGACATGGATTAGCAGTGGCCTTGGCAGTGAGGGGGGAACAGTTGGACTCAATGGTCTTGAAAGGATTTTCCAGCCTAAGCAATTCTGTGTAAGTGGTTCTCTGTACACGGGGATTGAATAGGAGAGAAGTCTCCAGCTGCATAGATCAAATTACTTGGATAAAAAAATACAGTAGAACTATGTGCGAGCCTCAGTCAGGCATTTTGGGGCCAATTCATAGGTCCTGTGTGCAGTGTTTTAGCAGCTATCTAACTTCTGTATTTCCTCTACAACAGAGAGGTATAGTCTGCCCACTGCAGAAGCGGGTGCTTACCTAAGGGTTTGTGTGGCTTCTACTTCCATAAAGCAGTGCTACCATACTTACCCTAAAAATCCGGCTTCTTGCGCTTAGGACGTGTGTCCTCAAAACGGATAACTCCCATTTTTTGCTGCTGAAAAGATGATTTCTTAGTGCAGTGAAACTGAATTAACATTTCTTATCTTCATTCTGTTTGTACAAAGTTAAAATGTGGGTAGAGGCCTTAGTTTTCCTGCCACTTCTGGAATTTTGTCTAATGTAGGTAAAGAGTGGGTAGTTTTTTGAGGGCTGATAAAATAATAGCGTGAGAAAACAGGGCATTTGGGGGGAGAAGGAGTTACGCTTGTGTTTCTCCTTTCAATTACTTAATAACCTGAGGAATGTCCAATTGCAAATGACTGGAAAAAAAGAGAAGATCTTAAAGAAATGAGACCTAGTGTAACTAGATCATATTGAAGAGGGTTTGGTGTGGGGGTTTTTTTGGTGGATCCCCGCTTCCCGCCCCCTCAGTTGCATTGTTTCTGTTTAGAAGGTGCAGCAAAAGCTATAAAGAGGTTATCCAGTGAAGGGTTCTGCACAGCAGGGAAGCATGTGACCACTGAGTCTTCATGGAGCAATACTTGAGTGAGTAGCTGAGGTAAATGTGTCTCTAGATGGGAGCCTTTTTGTGCAGTGACTTTAGTGATTCTCTTACATGATTGTTACATTGGGAATGTCCTGGTAAGTCCTCATCTGGAATACAGTTTATTTCTGTTTTGTTCCGGAAGGATTATTCATATTCAAGAAGCATATTTTTAAAATAGGTGAAGGGAACATACGCTGGGATTCTGAGGGTAATCTGGAGATTTACAGAAAGATTTGAAAGAATTTAGGCTGCTTTAGTTTAGCCAAATTAAAACCAAAGTATACTCTTGCATACTCCTGCCCCATGGTCCACAAGCTCCCAAGAAAAACAGTGTAAAGAACATAGAAATTGCAGGATTCAAGCGAATGGGGTCAAGCTGATGAAGAACAATTTTAGGCTGAAAACCTGAATAATGTAAAGATTGGAGAAGGAAACCAAATTTGAAGGTGGCATTTGCTCCATTATGAGAAGAATTGCATGATGTAGGCTAGGAAGGAAGTACATTTGATCCAGAAGTCATTTTCAGTTGTGTGCTCTTTCCATATTAGTTCACTGATTTGTAGAAGGGGGCAGGGGGAGAATTCAGGCAAAACTCAACTACATAAATCTTTTAAATGTAATAAAACCGAGAACCCAAACTCTTAGAGAAAGCATTTGATGTCTGTTACTTAAGTGTTCTTCGTACCGACTGATGCATAAATATGACAATGAAATATTGAGCTTCTGTTGAATTATCAGTTTTCAAAATCATAAGGGATAATTTTGCTTTGTCAGAGTAAACATTTTCTGAGATTTTCTTTGGTTGATCTTTTGTTCTAAATCCATTTTTTGGGATGATTGGTTCTCCAACATTTGTTCATCACAGGAGATAAGTCTTTAAAAAATGTGTGCGGGGTTTTTAAAATCAGAGTACTTAACTAAAACTGTATTTTAGGCCCATGACTTCTCTTTTCCTTTTGACTTTTCCAGTAGAAAGGGTTTTCAATAAATGCATTGTCATGTGCTAGTCTTTATAAGGTAGTGATAACTTTCCTGCTAAGCCTTTTAAAACTACCACAAATGGCACATCTTGTCTTTATGCACAGAGAAACTTGCTTCAGTTTTTTTCAAATGTTCAGGTAAGTTTAAAGGAATAAGGGCCCCCCATTTTATCAAGTGTTCTTTCTATAGGGTTTTCAAGAACTACTGGTTACAAATATTAATAGAAGTATGAAACAGATTGATAAAGCTCCCTAATCTCACTTTCTCAGTCTTTTATAAATGCTACAACTCCGTTAGCTTTGCTGTCAGAGTAAACTTTCGGAGCAGACAAGTCCCGAATTACTAAGGAAAACCAGGAAGAATGTAACCTGAAAACAGTGTTCTTTCAGTCTTTGTTTGCAATATAATTAAAAAGGCGACAAAGTTTTTAAAAGACAGGCTTGACTTTTGTAGTATGTTTGCATTGGAGAAATAAACAAATTGCCATCAAGATAGAAAATGTCTTCCTTCACAGTTTTATGAAAACATTGCACATTTTGCTGCATTCTGCAGTGCTTTCAGGTACTAAGTTTTGATTTAACTGAGAAGATGCCATTGCCAGAATGTAAACCAGTTATTCTAGTCTTGCTTAAAAACCCAGCTTGCAAAGTGATAAGAGTAACAAAGGTGGGAATTCACCTCACCCTGTCTTCCCACTGAAGTAAAACCTTAATTAGCTCCATTTATATGCTAATATTAAGCACATGAAGCTTCCTTTGTCTTTACTTTTTACACAGTAAGGAAATAATGCAGGGAGGCCTGATTAGGTTACATTAATGTTGCATAGTCAATAATGAAATTTGAAAATAAACAATAAAATCATTCTTGTTCACATTTACTGTCCCATTCTCCATTAACCACTTTTGGTTTTCTGTTCTTTCGTTTTAAATATTAAACTTCCACCTCTCTCCATTTAGTGTGGAATGTTGGCTATTTCTGGCCTTTTATTCTTAAATTGAGTTAGGATTTTGTTTGTGTTTGAGGATACTTTGTTTTACACTTTCTAATAATTCATTCTAAAAACAAATCAAAAAATAAACCGCAAAAAATGCTTCTCTGTAGGGCTTTAATGGAATAACTGGGAGTACTGAAAGGAAGAAGAAACTAGTTTCAAGGACTTCCAGTATTGCACAGTGAAATGGTAAATCCTGAGCTTTTCATGTTTGTGTGTGTGTGGTTATGTCAAGAAAGAGAATATTTAGTCTGAAACAATATTCTTTGGTCCTTTAAAGTATCTTTTTCTTTTATTGTCCGGAGAAGTTGGTGTTGTGTAATTTCCTTCAGTTCGTGCCAAATCATTCCTTTGCTATTGAGTTTTACCTTGGTTTTCCATTTAGGGCACCTGTTCACTCTGTACATTGGATACTGGGGCCACAACCAGTCTCTGTGTGTTTAATCAGGGAGCCATAGTAAAGCCTGTTTGTAGAAATATTTCATGACTTGATTTGAAGCTGAGGAAGGTGTGACTGTGCAGTATCCCTGCCTGCCAGGTTCTTAAGTAGCTGGTTATCATTCTTGGCAAGTGGCAAGCAAGAACCTGAAGAGCTCTTTTCACTGCCCTCTGCTGAACCTCTAACCTTTGTCCCAAAGTTCAGGTTTTGGGGGACTGTTCAGTGCCTTCAGGACGGATCCCAAACCCCAAACTTAGCAGTGCCATAGGAATATGTATAGTCAGAAGTAGAACATATGTGCAGAATCTTAGCTGAGAAGCAAGTACTTGAACTTTGAGCTTCAGTTAATGCAGGAAATGCCATGTTTCCTACTTAAGAAAAGAAATATTGCTTTGTTTTCTGCTTTCTTGAAAAAAATTTGGGGCTCTGGTCAGCCAGCAGGATGACTGGGAGTGTAGCAAAGTACATAATTTTTTAAGCTTCTCCTCTCTCAAATGTTTTGCTCCCACTGATTAAATGATGTAATTACTGTGTGGTATCTTCTGTCTCCTCTCTTGTTTTGCTTCCAGTAGGTTGGGTTTTTTGGTGGTGTCAAAGTATGGCAGTAGGGTAGAGAAGGAGATTATCAATGTTTACATTTCCCCTTGGGAGAATAAACACGATACCCTTCCTTTATAGGTTGATGATGTTGCCACTGACTGTTGTGAGGAATGTTTTGTTCCTGGCTGTCCTTTGTCAAGGGAGAAAAATGCCTATTGCTTTCCTGGCAGGCCTAGGAGTGTAGCTTGACACTGGTGGCCATAACAAACAAAATAAGCAGTTCGAATTAATGCCCACACATTTAGAGGTTGTAATTTAAGATTGAATTTAAAAAAACTATGGCTGTTGTTGATGCAACTGCCTACCTAGATTTAAATTATCTAGCTTGCCTAACTCTAAAAGAAGTTCTCGCTCATGTAGATGATTGAAGTTTTGTTTGTGTGAACTTATTAGTGTGCTTTCTTGTCTGTGCCACTGTGCGATAGGTGAGCTTTATGGTCACAAAGCAGTGTGATGCTGTAGAAAAGGATCTAGAGTAAAAATACCTGTTTTTCTACACAACTGTTTTCTAAAAAGTATTCAGCATAAAAGCCCCAATCAAGGTAAACCCAAAGAAAAATCCTGAAATGCCATTTTACTCTAGCATTTTTGATATGTAGGCAATTATGCCTATTTGCTTAGTTAAAATCGTCTGTCAGTGTAGCTGAAGAGAGCGCCTCTAAGCTTTGTAAAGCAAGTCCATGTTTAATGCTACAGAAGGTATTTTTAAATATACCAAGCTGTAAAATTTCACCGAATCTTTACACGTCTTCAGTGAAAAAATATGTATTAGAAAACTCCAACAGTATTGGATTTCTACTACTATAGCAAGTAACATTTTTCTGAAATGGAAATGTTGCATCCGTTGCGCTGTTTTTGGCGTCCTATACAGTGTGTGTGAACTAGGTGTTTAAAAAAATTTGTCTACCCAGGGAAAAAAATCCGGGAAGTAAATAATGCAAACAAGCGTTCAAAATTATTTTGAGTTTTAAATTTTCATTGAATTATGTGTGGATTGTGTACTGATGCACAGATGCTTCTGAATTCTCATAATGTGAAGAGAATTTGAAATCCACATGCTAGAGAGCATCACTAATGGAATGAAACTCTAGCTTCATTATGAAAAAATTGAGATTTTCCTTTCATTTTTGGGATTTTTTTTGCATTTTGACAGATTCCTTTGGCTTACCGTGTTTATCAAAGGGGTGCATGTTGTACTGTATCATTCACAATTTAGTTACGGTCAAATGGGTATGTGTATTTAAACAGATGGTTGCAAACAAATCAAGTGTTACTATATAACATGTGTCTTCAACTGTTCCTCTTGTAATGGCTTCATATCTGGCAGTGGGAAACAAAGTGCTTTCAGTGTGCTGGAAATACCTCACACATTTTTTTTGATAAATTTTACTGTTCTGTTTGATGTGTCTTTCTTTGTCCTTGTAAAAGTTACTTGATGACTCAGTTGATCATCAGTTGTTTTCTGTTTTCAGGGTGCAGAACAGCAATGTCACAGAACTGACCACGTTGGTCACAGTAAGTAAGCTGTAGCAGTAAGCATTCTGATAGTTCTCTGATGAGCATGCGTTTTCTTGTTTTACTAGGCTGGGTGATACAGTGGAGTCTTAGGTCTCAGTAGCGACCTTCTGGCCCTCATCCCAGATGTGACTTTACAGTCAGTAGAGGTGAAATTTGCACTTACAGTAGGAAAAAAAAGCCTAAATCAATCATTTTTGCATGCTGGTTAAAATAATACATAAGATTAAAGTTAAAAGGCTCAGGTTTCAGAAGTGCTTTCTGTAAAATGTGGAAGGAGAAACTGTTACAGCCACTACATGTGACTTAATACAGTGTTTATGGGAATGGCAAGAGCACCACCAGCAGCTGCTAAATTCAAAGAATGGACAGGTTAGTATGAAGAGAGCAGATGTATTAAACAGGAGGGGTCAAGTGAATTAAAGTTCAAAAGAGCAGTTTTCTGTGAACATAATGCTCAGCAGGCAGTGATAGGAGAGTAGGTAAGGATGGGAGGTATGATAGCTTGCTCTTTTAGAGTCATGAGCAGTATTCTGAGCCATTAAAAAAAAATTAAAAAGCAGAACTAGGCAAGTCATTAAGTAATTTGCAGTAACAGACAGAAATAGGAAGGCTTTATCTGGTGTTTAATATTTACTGCAGAATCAGATATTGTGAGACTTCCTGTAATGCTGTGGTGTACTGCCAGCTTCTGTAGTGTGAGCCGGTTTTAATGAAAAAGCCTTCATTTTCTAAAAGCTTTAACCCTGTTGTTTTTTTGGTAACGAGGTAACATTTTTTGCTGGGAGGTGCTGAGACTGCTACTTTCCAAGCCTCCAGTGACTGAAGAAGGATGTAGAAACTTTCTAGAAGAAGCTTCCAGTTTTGGGGGGAATAAGGGGATGAAATATATAATTGGTATTAAACATTACCTGTGTGTTTGGCTTTGAAAAGCTAAACCTGCTAACTTTCTGAGTTGTGAAATCTTTTTTTAAAAAAAGTCCTTTATCTTGGGAAGGAGATACAATTCCACTAAGAATACAGGTGCATTGCTTGAGTTAAAAATTTGTCCTGATTTCTGAACACTCAAGTGTTACAAGGGCTCCTTCCTCTTTAATGTTTTGGGAGTTATTATCTGCAAACAAGTCCTACTCTGTGGGGCAGTTTTTCCTAGACCTGCAAGCGTGGCATGAGAACTGCTGCTGGCGGCAGCTGACTGCTGTTACTCTGTGGAACCATCAGGATGAATGCTGAAGAAAAGAGTGCCTTACTCATGAAAATGAGAAAAATGGTCCATAGATGGTCAAGTTGACATGCATGAATTTCCTCCCCTTAAGGAGGAAACTGGAGTGCAACTGGAGAAGAACAAAAGGAATTTATAGAAAGATTTATGCTTTTTGATGAGTTTTCTTGTAGGCATTAAAAAATACAAGAGAAGTAATAGCCAGGTGTAGATCTCTTTCTTTCAACAAACTTAATTTTAATGCTGGCTGTTAGTACTGAGTGTGCCAGTTTATTTTCTTTGTGTGTTTGTCCAACCATACTTATTTCTTTTCTGAGAGATGAAAAATATGAAATCTCTGAATAATAATCAAAAATGTATCCCTAATCATATCTAACATTTTTGTGAATACTGTCAATTCTTTTAGCCTGCAGAACATACTTTCTTTGCTATGAAGCAATAAAAACCCTTGCATCCAAACAAAAAAAAATGGCACTTCAATGTGCCTTTGATTGTTACAAATAGGTTGATGAAGGGAGAGCTTGAAAAGATTGGGAAACATGGCACGTAATAATTCCTTCTGTGTTGTCAGTTGTGGTGTTGATGGTTGGCCTGTCTATTTGGTGGGATGTTTTTTTATTTTTCATGTTAAAGCGATGCCATTTTAGGTACGAAGTTTTTGCGGATACTGCTTTCTACTCCCCAAATACAAAATTCTTTGAATTCCTAGTCATGTCTCTTTTTATTTGTTACAAAAGGCGACGGTGGTGAATTCTGACAGTCCCAATTTATTTGTGGCAAGAGCTAATTTAGAATGTAGGCATAGTACTTGAAAGTTATGCAGATAATACGTCCTACAAATTTTCTGTATGGTTGTAACTAAACAAGTTATTAATGGCTATAGTAAAAGAGATGAGTTGAAAGTAAAAGATTAGCTCAGCAGAGGGCTGAACAGAATTTTCTGGAGTAAAGTTAGGAAATTAAGAAGAGAGGCCTCTTTGACAAAAACTGTGATGACAAGGCGCATTTGTGAGAGATGTTGCCATTACAGGAATACTAGTGTTGGGTGAGTAAGGCGATGAGCAGAAGCATCTTCATAGGTGAGATCTATGCTTAAGGATTTTTTTTCCTTTTTTTTTGGAGGGGAGGGTGGAGGGGAAAAAAAAAGGCAAGTAAGAGCAAGATGTTAGAAGATTCAGAAATCAAGCATTCTACAGAAAGTTTAAGTAGGGATTTTAACAGGTTTTGAAAACTACCCAATTTCTTTTCACAGTAGCAAAGTATTCAGTGGCCTATTTGGAATTGGTGTCTAGGAGTGTGAAAGCAAACAGCAACAAAAAATGAGTGCGAGTCAGACCCATGAAAGATTTTGTGTATTTCAGTTACTGCTTCTAAAATATGGAAGCAAATTGCCCAGAAAACCCCTTTTCTTACTTGACATTTAAATGTAGATAAATAATAACCTGTTTGCAGCTAAATAAAAACACAGAAGACTTGCAGAAGCAAGCGAATTAGGCAGAGTTTTTATTTTATTTTTATAAAACCGTCTGCTTTATCTCTTGCAGCTTCTAAATCTCAGAACAAAAGAAAATTAACAAAAAATGGGATTGTTGAACTGGAAATGAAATTTGATAAGTCTGGAACCTGGCAGCTAATGAGAAACTATTGATAACAAGTTGGAACACATATTACGGAGAAGTAAGGGGGAAAGAAAAAAGAAAAAAATTGGAGAACTCGGGTTAACAGAAGTAGTTCTATGCTTTTAGGGCAATTTGAGTGTATTGGTAGCTCTCTCTCCACAACTATTCCCCTTCTCGTCAAAGTTAGCTTAAGCATCTAGATACATAGTTGTATTTGCCTTTTTACATCATGTAACTACTCAAAAGGATGCAGAGAATTCCTTGAAGGATGCATTTGGTTATGGAAAAGGTATCTCTGTTTTTATATTCCCCCCAAAACAATTCTGTACAAGGAAGATGTGGAGCTGCTCAAGTAGGTCCAGAGGAGGCCACAACAGTGGTCTGAGGGCTGGAGCCCCTCTGCTCTGGAGCCAGACTGGGAAAGCTGCAAGTTTTCACCTGGAGAAGAGAAGGTTCCGGGGGGGAACCTTAGAGCCCCTTCGAGTGCCTGAGGGGGCTCCAGGAGAGCTGGAGAGGGACTGGAGACAAGGGATGGAGGGACGGGACAAGGGGAATGGCTTCCCGGTGCCAGAGGGCAGGGTTAGGTGGGATATTGGGAAGGAATTGGTCCCTGTGAGGGTGGGGAGGCCCTGGCAGATGTTGCCCAGGCCAGCTGTGGTTGCCCCTGGATCACTGGAAGTGTCCAAGGCCAGGTTGGAGGGGGCTTGGAGCACCCTGGGGTAGTGGAAGGGTGAGCACCCATGTCAGGGGGTGGCATGAGATGAACTTTATGGTCCCTTCTAAACAGAATCATTCTGTGACTGTAAAAGGAGGCTGTTCATGGTTTGTGGTAATAATTTTTGAAAAGTAGCAGTTTGGGGTTTTTTTGACAGTGTAGGTGGATATACACTTAGCAAGCTCAGAAGAAATTTAAGAGCTTCCAAAACAGTCCATCCCCCAAAGAACATGAGAATTTACTTTCTTCATACACATATAACACCTGCAGATTTAATTACATCTTCACTTTAGTATACTATCAATTAACATTGACTAAGAAACTAGATAGTATGATTGTAACAATTTTATGTGCTTGCAGTAATTATACAGAGTGTAAATGAAACACAGAGGGCAATTGTGCCTTTTTTCCTACTTGTTTCTATGTAGTTATTTTTAGAAAATCATATTATTAAAAAATTGAAAGTAGTTTATTGCTGTGTGTTGTCTGCAAATATGGTTAGTGTATATGTACTTGTATATCCTTGCTTGTGTGTATTTAGATGCCTTTATTGAGGAAAACAACATGCTAGATCAAACAACTGAAATTACAAAGTAAAATTACGAGAGGACTGAAAGTTTCAAGGAAAGAATTAATGAACTGCATATTTCTCTGTGGAATACCTATTTTTTTTTTATAGTTTTCTTTTAAACTAATAGTCTACATTTGGTGTGTTGTAAATTATAATAGGAAGGCAGTTAAAAAACCAAAACAAAACACAAAACCCCTTTGCTGACACAACTTCTGTAAGACGTACTCCCAACTGTGTTAATGGTTCTGCTGCAAACCAGATTTGATAATGGTTTTTTGCTGAGAGTGTTGAAGGGCAGATTCTGATTTAGTATTGTAAATCCACTGCTATGAGGAATAAGTGATTTGTTAAACTTTACAGATGACAACTGGAGGAGCTCAGATGTAAATTCAGTTTTTGGTAGTATCACTGTGTTGTTTAGATCAGCTGATTTCTCTTCACAATGGCAACATTTCATTTGCACAAGAAAGTGTTTTTGTTGTTTACAGTTCCTTCAAAAGTTTAAAAGTTCAGAAATCTTTCCAAGTACACGTGATTAGAGTTTTCACTTTGTTTGCTTTGGCTTTCTTACAGAAGGAAATGTTCTTAGCATTTAAATATAAAGCTTTTCCCACTTACAGGAATTGAGAAGTATTTTTTCTAATTAAATTTCAGAGTCTTAGTATACAGTAGCTCTGAAATTTAGATGGTCAGGTTAAGAGGACATTTCTAGTCGACTACTGAAAAGGTAATTTTCCCAATGTAAATTGTCGCCACCTTATATTTAGAATCTAAGTCTTCTGCTGGTAACTCATCTTGAGTATTGTGTCCCTGTTTCATCTAGAAAGCCTCTTTTTATAGGACTTGTCCAATTCACCACCAGGAAGCTCCAAAAAGTCTGGTCTTTGTTAGGGCTATGAGTTCAAGGAGGGAGGTGTATTGTATGTGGGTTTTTTTTTGCTATTTGCCAGAATTCATAATGCTACCATCGATAATTTTACATTTGATTATTCAAATGTAAAATTATGCAGAGCTAAATTAGCATTACTTTATGTCTTTTGTTATTTTAAGGCAGGTAGAAAATGTTGTGATAATAAAGAAAAATTTAAATAGTGGAATCAAAAGATTGAAAGTTTAGAATGCAACTGATTAAACAGTTCTTTTAACTTGACAGCTGGAAGAACTTAAATGTATGTTTTGTGAGAAACTGATGTGGAAACAGAACAGGTTGGCAACGGATTAAACAGAGTTCTTGAACTGGAAGAACTTAAATGTATGTTTTGTGAGGAAACTGATGTGGAAACGGAACAGGTTGGTAAGTGGCAGCCTTGTGCTGATCAGAACCTCTCTTCAACCATGTGTGAAAGGTACAAGGCCTTACCTTGTTCTTGAGTTGTGATTTTATTTCTATTTTTCCACTGCTTTGTAGCATCGGTAGTCCATAAACTAATTTATCTTAATACTGGCTAAATAAGACAAGATTTTTTTTTTCCCCCCCACCAGAAATTTTTGCCAAGCAAAGGACAGGTTGAAGCAGTAGCAGAATGCCCAATCCCTGGGAAGTGGTCAGAGTCTGGCTGGATGGGGCTTCGAACAATCTGGCCTAGTATAAAATGTCCCTGCCCATAGCAGGGGGTTGGACTAAATGGTCTTCGAAGGTCCCTTTCAATCCAAACCAGTCTGTGGTTCTATGAAACACTGAAATGGGTGCTCAGAGAGCTTGCAAAAGATGCATCTATTGACAGGGCTCTGAACAAGTTGATGTAACTTCAAAGTTAATTGGGCTCTTTGAGCAGGAGGTGGGACGAGATGACCCCTGTAAGATCTTTCCAATCTACACAACTTTATGCTTCTATCATACCAAACTACAGAATTCCTAACTATAATCCTTTTCGTCCCCTTTGTCTCTTTTGTCCTAGGATTTTCAAAGGAGAAAGGGAGAATTAAAGAGTAAGTATATAAAGAACTGATGAGTCTGACCAGTGTTTCATTGCAAGGAGTACGTGGTGGTAGGGAGCTGCCGTTGTGTAAGGCTGAGAGGTATTGGATTTCTAAGAGTGACTGACTCTTGTTTTTACTGCTGTCCTTCCATGTCTTCAGTGAGATCTTTCTTAGTGTAATGCTGTTGCGCCAATCTGGCTGTGCCTGAATACCTTATCTTGTTTTCCTCCTTAGCTCTACTGCCTCGTTGTATATCCTCTCAAAGATGTGTTACTCTGCTTTTGTGTTGGGCCTGTTTTTCCTCAGTTTAGGAACAGTTGTCTTAAATTTGGATGCAGCATGGTGTCCTTCTTTAGGTGTGAAATACAGTGAGCACTGAAATGCTGGTCTCTATTAATCTTGTAACAAGCATGTTTCATGCAGGTGCTCCCTCGTGTTCTATAGTTTGCCAATCCACTTTGGCACTGCTAAAAAACCCAAGCGCTGGCTAGTGGCAGGGTTGGTGGGGGTAGTTGCATTGCAAGTGAGATAAGCAGTTAAATGTATATTCATAGCAGGTGGAAAATTGAACAAATTTGGTGTTTTTTTTTTTTTGTTGGTTGGTTTTGGGTTTTTTTTGGGTGAGAGATGGGATAGGAGAGTGTCAGGTGAATACCTGCAGCTCATAAAATAAACACGTTGGATATGTATCCATGTATGTCTGATCTGACCCTTTCTAAGGTGGGCACAAAGGTAACACCTGAATTAGTTCAGCCTTATACTACAGTCTGCCTAAGCCCTTGTGTGATTTAGCCAGAGACATTCTAAGGGCAATGTATTTTGTGTGATGAAGAGATGTTTTTTCCCCATACAGATTTAGAAAAGTATTCTAGGTTTCAATTCTGTTTATTTTTGGAATATTAAAAGCAGCCTGAACAAGGTGAATAGTGGGCAGAGGGCGCAGAGAACAGATTCAATTTATCAAGTTGCTGACATTAAGTTCTGTAACAGGAAGAAGTAAAGACATAAGCAATGAAAAGAAAGGGTGGGAGGTACAGATGAGATTGTAAAATATGTACTTTACAGGTGTTACAAAGTAATTTTTTCATAAAGGTGCTTGCAAGCTTCATCTAGTGTTCAAATATTTTGCTCCGGTGTACTTAACATCTTGAGGGTTTGTATGGCAGTAGTTGAAGTTCTGGCGATGTGATGGTATGTGATTACATACATATTTGTAATACAAAATTGTTTCTTCTGTGGCCCAGTTTCAGTATAAAATCAAGCTGCACCTTTGCATGTTTTAAAATTAGTCCAGGGTACCGACATTAATCTGCATTTCGAGACTCTGAAAGTTGCTATCTACGAATGCCTTCATTAAAGTCATGTTGTAATGAGCCTGATGATGGAGAGTATATTCTCATACTTGAGAGAGAACATGTGTGCATATAAGTGTGTGTATATATATATTAATGTTTATCTATATATATATGTGTGTGTGTGTATGTATATATGATTGGTTTTATCAGTCCAGGTATAATCTGTTTGTCTGAGGACCTAGTTCTTTAGGTATTCTTTCAGTAAGTCAAGATTTTCTTTCCTCTTCTGACCCATCTGTAATCTGGATTTTTTTAAAAAATTGGTTTGCCTATACATCCAGAGCTGAAAGTAGTTTTTGCTGGTTTCAGTGAGGCTGTGATGGTTTATACTGTGTAGTAAGTGTCTTACCAGGCGTGGTTTGTTTATTTGGAAAAGAATAAAGTAAATTGTGATTGTGTGCATGTACATTATGTAAATACAGATGCTTTCTAACTCTTTTTACATGTTTGGTCAATATTCAGAGGTTTTCTTTTTAGGTTTTCCAAAGGTAATTTCTTTAAGTCAAACACAACAGTGAAAAGGATGTACAATTTGGAGTTTTAGTATTCTTGCACAATTCAGAAGAAGTAAAGAAATGGTGTATTAGAGTACAGCTTAAATGCGTATCAGTTGAATAAAGCTTAGAGGCTTAGGGCTGGTTGAGGGCTATATGTATCATCTGCGTTAGATATTTTACAGAGGTGATGTCAAGGTGAAAGCAGACTTGCAGAATGGTTGGAAATCATTGATATTCTGACTCTGAGGCTGTAAATGGCTCTGTGGCAGATGGAGGCTTTGTCAAGGAAGAAAAATGGCAGCTCTGCAGCATCATAGATGCTTTTGCTTAGCAGCTCAGCACATAGCCTGTGACCTTCCAGTGTGCAGGAGTTCCTTCTGTGCTTTAATAAATTGTCCTCCATTTTTACTCCCTAAAAGTAGATAAATAGTAGTCATTATAATTTCAGTACAATTTGTGGTATTTCATTGTGAAAAAAACATAAGCCTGCTTTATTGCTAGGTATTGAAAGTAAGCTTTGAAGGATGCTTACAATTTCTGCATTGAAGTGCCAGTAATAGCGTTTAACTAAGCATTATGTAATACTGAAAGTAAAGGTGTTAGTGTATGGCTACTAGTACAGCACAGTACGAAATCTGGATACGCATACTGGATATGCATATGTGTATATTCTGTATGTGAACATGTGTATATGTTTATGAATAGTCTCTGGAATATTTGAAACACTGTAAAACGGACAATGTTAAATTTTGGAATGCGTTCGTACTGCAAGCATCCGTATCTCTGATTTATTGCAGCAAAATACAGAATTTTAGACTATATACTGAAGTAGCTATTTCTGGTTAGTTCAGAGAGAATAAATACAGTTGATTAATTCAGAATAATTTCTGAGTTTGTGCTTTTTCTTGCTGACAAAAATTCAAATATGCTTTAGCACCTGGTATTATCTTATTCTGTGGGGTGCTGATACGGTTTCATCTGTGTTCTTGTCTATATTTTTAAAGTAAGGGTTCACTTTTATTAGTAGAATAACTGGTTTCTGTATTCTCATGCCTATGAAATTTATGCCAGGTTGTGTGAGTTGTGAAGTTTTATGTCGTGCTTAGGGGATATGCATGATTGCCTAGTGTCAACAGCGATGTACCAGAATCACGTATTTCATATGTACAGCAAATTTGCCTATGTTAGTCTTTCTCATTTAATCATCTGAATTAAGGCTGTATCATTTAACAGTTTTCTATATTCTTAGGTTCCATATCCACTAGATTGATCCCTAATAAAACCAGGTATATCGGTTGCTGTAGTTTGTGGCTTCAAGAGCCTGTAACATCTTGTAGAAGATGCTCAATTGGACTGTTGTTCTATACTACATGGCAGTAAGTCATTGTTAAAAGTGTAAGCTTTTCACAACTATTATCTGCCAGCCATACTCTTTAGCCTACTTGACAATTGTTGGAGTTACAGAAAGCAATCACTGTTTATCACAGAAGAAAATAACCTATCACTTTCAAGGGTCAAGGTTGTTGCATTAGAGCTTCTTTATTCCAGAGCCTGGAGGTCATATAGTTCTTGGTTTTATATTAATTGTGCCTCCTCTATCTCTTCAGCTTCAGTCGTTTTGAGATTTAATGTGGATGGCTTTGTTGCGGAAGGACAAATGCTTCATAATTGAAAGAAGCATTTTTGATAGTATGTGATAGTCTTCATCCATCTTTTCATTAGGACGTGATAATGCACGAATGAGAGTAAGACCTCTTCCTATGGCATATGCCTGGATGTTTGTATCCTGTAGCCACGTATCTTTAAAAAAGTGAGAGAAATAGAAGAAAAAACAAGACCATGTTTTATGCTTTTAGCTTTCAAAGGCTCTTAATGACGTAGGTGCTTGTTAACTTAGCAGTGGAGCACATATGAAGATAGTTTATGGAAATTTTTATGCTTTCAGTTACTTAGCTAGTTCATTATGTCCAGTATCTTGATGGTATTCTTCCTGGGTGGTATAGACACCATTTGATACGACTGGCTTCAGGGATGCTTAAGTCCATATTCTGACATGTAATTATTTTTCTCCTCAATTTTTCAGTGCTCTTTTATGCGTTTTGGGTTTTTTTTTCTGGTGTTGTGATGGCTGTTGTAACTATAGACTGACTGAATGGCTTCCTTACATCCCCCAGAAAAAATAAATTACAAATTACTTCCATTTGTTCCGTGAGAGTTCTGTGTGCAATTTTTGTATACTAGAGTAAGTAACTATTTGTCCTTTCCTTTTCATGAAGTTAGGGTTTTGTAGTGTTAATGGAAAAAAAAAAGGAGAAAAACAAGGAAACACTATGTCACATGTGTGACCCCCCCCTCCCCCCCCCCGCACTTCTGCCCAAAAAAGCCAACCCTACCAAACAAGTCAGCAAACATTTATTCTCTCTTGTTTTGTATTACGTTTTGGTATGACTTGGGAGTTTATCGACAATAATGCTAACTTGATAGTACCTTATAGTAACCGTGTGTTATTTGAATTAATTCAATTGAAAAAAAAAATCTGTAAAATGAGAACAGTAGAAAAAAATAATGTGCTGTACTCTTGTTTTAATGGTTTTGGGGTGATTTCAAAACATAGGTTTGATACTTTTGGAGCCAGGGGTGCAAACAAGTTGCTTTTTATCTATGAACTATAAGACAGCATATAACCTGCAAAACTAAAATACGGTATTAGTGTAATGAGAGAAAAATGTCTTTTAAAGTATCTTTATAATTTAAAAATTTTTATGGTCAGCTTGGAGTAGTAGAATAAATAATTCCATTCTGTATTCATCTCTTCTTCAGTAAAGTGTTTTATGTACCTGTTATGTATAGTGCATACTTGAACATACTGTCACTGAACTTGCTGGATTGTTTAACTTTTTTTTCATTGTGGTCTTGCATGTTCAGGCAAAGAAAATACACTTGTATTCTTGTAATGATGCTAAGTTCTGTCCTGTTTAATCATTAGATAAATAGAGAGGGTATTTTTCTAAAATGTGCTGTTCTGGTAAATTCTTTTATTAAGGGGTGTGCAACTTGAGCTGCGAAACTATGGTTTGTTCCAAGCGACAGCCAGTTTTTATTAGGTGTTGCTGCAGTTTTACAGAGGAAATAAAACTCCTTTGGTTCTATAGTAGTACCTATTGATTTTTCTTTCAGGGCTATGTTAACAATGCTGATAGAAGCTATGCAATTAGAATTGACATTTAGCAGTAAGCAGAGAAAGAAATTTTGTAAAATAAGTGCTGTACATACAGTGTTAAAATGTTTTGCAGTACTGCTGTACTTGAAGCAGTGAAACCAGGAGGACAGGATACTTGGAAGGTCGAAAAATGAGAGAAAGAACAAATGATGCAAAAAGAAAATGACACTGAGGTCTTGGTTTAATACAAATGTATTCCAGGTTGATGGCTGATTTCATTAGCAAATCTCATTGTTATGCAATGTCTGTTCTTCTGCAGCAAAATGAATATTGTATTCTCAGAGGGTCTGTGTGTGTATGTGTACTTTGATGATAGATAAAGAATATATTTATTGCTGTTCCAAGCTTTTAAAACTTCTGAAATATCTTTATAGTTTCAAAATAATTTAATTTTAACTTTCTGGTAACGTGGTAAATTAATGGTTATTTCTGTGGAAAATAGCAGTTTAACCCTCCTTTGATGTGCATTTCTCTGCCGTGCTTGCTACCTATGTAATCTTTTCTCCAAAATCTTGTTTGACCAAATAGCAGTTAATACTGAGTTTATCCCCCGCTGCCCCATACATATATGTAAAGAAAATTAAGAATATTGGTTTCTTTAATGCTTTTTAAAATGGATGATGGTCGTGTATGCAGAGCATGGAAATAAATGTCATCTTGGTGTCAAATCTCATAAAACTCAAATGACTATATTTTGATACGTTATATTGAAAAATATTAGCAAAACTTTATGGTAAGATATATCAACTTTATTATGAAATGGCATGTTTTGGTATGTAGGACAATGTGTTCCTTGAGATCCTGATATGCTTTAGTTTGTTTTGTTTCCAAGTTGCTAGTTAAAACCATTCAGTAATACTAAGACATTTTGATAATCTAAATGCTAAAAATGAAAAGGAACATATGAGAAGGTTTTGATGCAGGAAAATTAAAATGTACTGAAATTATTTAATTCAGTTATTTTTCTATGCTCTTTGAGGATATATTCCATGTATATATACTTTGTAGGGTTGTAATCTAGTGGCAAATGTTTGAAATGCTACTAAATAAGTGATGGTTTTGGATTTTTAGTAGTTCTGTGATTAGTTTTAGGTAATGAGCCTGCATGAATAATGATTTTGGGCACTGAGGTAAAGAATAAGCTGATTTTCTGGGTTTTTGTGTGGTTTCTATGTGCCCTGAAACTATTCTGTACTTACTAGGCTTTTGGTAGAGATGTATTTAATAAGAGTAGAATATGGCTCTTTCTGAGTGATGGTTCGCTGGTAGCTACTGTGTTTATTCCAAATCCAAGATACCATTTTAAGGATCAAATCAACAGATGCAGTGTTCATGCATTTTGTAAACAATTCAGTGAGGACCAAAGGGCCTTTAAAATAAAGCTAAATCATGAGCAATATGACCCATAAATGTGACCAGGATATGTGGGGTGTAGAACAAAGAGAAGATCGTTGCCTCTCTTTCCCTTGGCTTTGGTAGGGCTATAACCTATGTAACGATGCAGACTACTTTCTGTCAGCGGATGGGTTTTAAAGATTGATTGATGTAGTTGTTCTTGGTGGTGAGAAACTATTTGAAATAAGGTAATCTGTCTCTTGTGATGCATCTTTGCTTTCAGTTGTGGAGACCACTTTAGACCAATCCAGTGGTGCTCAGTGTAACAGTGGAACTCAAGAGTGGGCTCTGTACAGTAGCCTATGTAGGGAAAAAATGGTACTGAGGCTTGTAAATGTTGGCAGAGAGCCTGAATTTATAGGGACACAAGTAGGACTTGGTTTGGTGTGCCAAAGTTCTCTGAGGAGTAAAAGGTGGTTGAGACTCTTGTCACAGGCTGAATGTGGGAAAGAAAGTTGGTTGTTGGGTCCATCCTTTGTGGACACACCCCTCCTCCTTCCAATCTTTTGTACTTTAGCTGGAGGTCACTTCTATTAACTTGTCAGTTTTTCTTGAATAAAAAGATGATTTAGAATCTCTCTTATTCCTTAAGTAAGGAATTGTCCCTTTTGTCTCCTCCTTATGGGTCCATGCAGTTAGTGTCAGAGGATTCCAGCTAGAATTGCTAGAAGCGAAAGACAGACTAATACTGCATCTGACACTTTTATAAATAAATATATTGATTTAATAAAGTGCAGGAAGTTTACGCTCTCCAACACCGTTGATGCAGGTTGTGTTCACAGGTGATGCTGGATTTAGGTATTGGGGCTGTATCCATAAATGTTTGCTATTTTGAGCAAGTATTTCTGCTATGAAGTAATATGTGTTTCTTGAAACAATATTGAAGTTGACAAGTTTCACTTGTATCAACAGGTTGTCTAATAAGTTAACTATATTTATCCCTTGCAGAAATTCTGTATTCTGTTTTTGGACCAAATACTTTATTCTAGTTGCTTAGGAGAAGTGAGCTTTTTGTTCTGTTAGTCAAGGTTTTTATTTGGTGGGGGAGTGTTCTTGTTTATTTGTTGGGGGTTGCTTTTTCTTTTTTTTCTCTTTTAATTTTCATGGTAACCTAGGACCCTCTTCAGTTCCACCATGAAAATATGATTTTTAAACTGGAGCTGGTAGAAATTAATTTTTGGAATGATTATAGGTAGGGAACAACCTGTAATCTCTTCTCACTGAATCATTGCCGTGCGTTTAGAATATATGCAATTATTTCTTTTTGTGGAGGAAAGGTGTTTGGCAGTTTCAAAAAAGGCATTTGATTTTTTTTTTTTCCTTTTAAAATTGTGTTAATTAAATAATTCTTACAATTTCTGAATATTGTGAGTAGATTTCTTTAATTGTGCTTTTTTTTGGAGGTTGATGGTTAAATTCACATGCAATGATTAGAGTTTGTTTTTCTCAGTTCCAGATTTTTCCAGGATTGTTTCAGGTTATGGTTTCATAGCACTTTTATATTCCAGAGCAACTTGGGGAGCAGTTTGTTCTGGAGAGAGAGAGAGAGTGTGTGTGTGTGTACATAAGCATCATTTACAAGAAAATAAAGATATTTTTCTTGGGCTTGGCATAAAAAAGAAAACAATGCAGCCTGGCACTGATGCTTACGTAACACTGTGGGAAAAATTTCCTCATAGCTCAGTTGGTTTTATGTTTTTCTGCTGCCTTTTCCCCTTGTGTAATTACAGTACAGATGAAGCTGCACACTTCACCTGAGCTGCTTTTGGTCCGTGAGCAGCTGTGTTACTGGTGATCCAAGTGCTCCACCTGCCTTTCGGTTTGTTTACCAGGAAATCAAGATGTGTAAACTGCAGGAAGCACTGTTTGACCCTCTCCGACAGTATCTCATTACAATAATTGCTAATCTCTGAATAAGACAGCCATGTTTTGTGTGTAACACAGAGGGAGCTTGTGGTGGATTTTAGATGCTTCCTTAAATACAGCTTTGTCAGCGCTTGCTTGGATTTCATTTTCAGGATAGGTTTTGACAATAGGCATCTGGTGACCTTTGGGCTCAGCAAACTCGGACATGATAGCATGTGTGCTTTCTTCCTTCTTGACTGAAAAAGAAAGCAAACAACAAAAACCTCCAAGACCAAACCCTCGGCTTGTTTTGGAGTGCTGTCACTGCTCTGTAGCGACAGGATAATGGCTACTTCCTGATCAAACCTCTCTCCACAGTAAGCTGTTTGTGTTCTCTGTCTATTTTCTTGTAATGCCAAGTATTCAGTGCTTTTCTTCTGTGCTTCCTTCCCCCTCCTTCTCTCCCTGCCTGCCCCCCCTCCCCTCAGCCTTCCCTGGGTTCATAGTTTGAAATATTTATAGATTAAAGAAGAATACAAAAAGAATAATGTAGAGTAGCAAATTTTTTTTTTTTTAATTCTAGGACAACTACTACTTCTTGTAATGCTTATCTGACAGTAGTGATGAGCAAAAAATCTGATTTTCATGAGATTGAAAAACCCCAAACCATTGAAGTCTATGTAGGTTTTAGACAACTGGTATTAACTTTATGAAAAATTCAGATGAATACTCACTGGACAAATGCAGTGACATAGAATGCGAATTTGTGTCATGCAGATTCTGAGGTGCTGGTATTTTCATAATATTTTTATCACTTCCAGAACTGTTTCCTGTCTAACAAACCTAGTCTTCAAATAAAACAAAACAGCCTTTTTGTCACGTTTTCTTATATGATCGTGTAAGTGCTGTTTCTATCTTTATTACAGTTGATGTGTTATTTTTACTTCAAGTAATTTCTCGGCTCTTGCTGGTGAAGACCAGGTGAGCGTGAGCTATCACTCAGTGCGCAGATGTGGTTTTATTTTTTCTCAAGAGCATCAGTCTAACAGATTTCATACTGTAAAACAATAGTTAACAGTGCGTTTTTGGCCTTACTCGGCTTGTTAAATGGATCTGCAATGATTTTATTTTTCTTAAGGTTGGTCTTCTGTTGTGCTGGTAGAAATGGCATAGCATTTGTGGTAGTGCTGTACGTATCACGGTGTTAGTGGAGTTGTGTAGTATATAATACCAATGTGTGTTCATGGTTATTTTGTGGAAGTTTAGGAAAGTGCTAAATTAAATTTTGCAGTTCTAATATAAATTAATAATAAAATAATATTGTGTTCTTGGTACCAAAGACTTTATTTTTTCCCTTTGTAAACTAGAGTATGAAAAACCTGGTAGTGAATTCCTAACCAGAATCATTGTTGCTTTTCAAAGGTCCACTTTTTCTATTATCGTCTCTTATGTGGAAATAAAATGATGTACTATTTCATTTAGCAACAGGACATACCCACTATGTTAACAGAAACTGGAACCAAAAGTGAAACATGGAAAAAAAGTATGATTCAGTTAAAAGAAATAGATGTTTTTATAATAGATAGTTAAAAAATAGATATTGAATTAAACAGCTATTATTAAAAAACTTGTGAAGTAGACAGCATATATAAGAAATCTGTTTTGCTCACACTGTGAGAAAAGTAAGTAGGTGAGGAACAGTGTTCCTCCACCTTGGGATATAAAAAGGTTTTTGGACATGCTTGATCTATTAGTTCACATGAGTTGTTAGCTATGGAGAAAAGGGTGTGGACAATGGAGTGGCTAGAGCATGTAGATACAGGTCTATTTTAAGGAGAGCAAGGCAGGAAAAATGCCATGGGGAAGAAAGGGAGTCGACGTATATTACTTTTTTAAAGGGTTCTCTTCTCACGAATTGGTGAAGACCTGGTATTTGGAAGCGATTGATTTGAACTCTTCTTTCCCCAAAATGCTTACGCTGTATTTTGAGGATTACTGAGGAATGAGTGCCATTCTCTGTGAAACTCTGTCCTTTTCATCTTGGGGACATTGACTGAAAGATAAAGGTTTCACAGGATAGTCATAGGTTTTATACACATGCTGCCTCCCTTACAAGCCCTTTAATTCTGGTATTTAATTTGGAAGCCCAAATAGGTAAACTTTATATAGTCTGATATTCCAGATAAGTTACAGTAGTGCTTAATATTGAGTCTGTCTAGAAATGTCCTAGTTTGGGTACCAGCAAAACATGCGTGTTGTCTTCCAGCAGACTTCCTTGCTGTCCAGCCGTCTTCTTGTACCCCTGCTCCATTCTTTCCAATGTCCTACAATCCAGGTGTTTTGAAAACGTTTCCCTTGCTATTTGTAATCTTCTTTTATATTCTACCTCTATAAAGACTCTTAAAGCTGGGTACCTCACAGCTGACCTTGTTGGCTCAAGCTTCAGCCTAATTTACAGAACCTGGTTCCTGCAGAACAGGCAGAACAGCCCTGATGGGAGCTGTAGGAGCTGCATTACCTGAGCTGCCCAGGGGAAGAGAAGTGTGTGAGGCAGCAGTGGCCAAGGGATACAGCTGTTTTTGCTGTGCAGGGAAGGGCAGATCCTAACCCTGGGCCCAGCCATAGGCCCTCATGGACCTCTTGAATTGAGTGTTGGGTGGCAGGAGTTGGGACTGCTTAGGCTTCCTGCTCCCACACCCCACAAGAGAGCCCCAGTTTTATCTGTCAGATACGACAGTCATTGACTGCTTGGCTTTGCAGAGTGCCTTTAAATTTTGAAAGAATGGTTTATTGCAATGTGTATCACTGTTAATCTTTAAAAGGTTTTCAAGCTTTGCAAGAAAACAACATCTGGTAGAGCAAAAATGGACTCCTGTGTTTTAACCAATGTTCTTTAATCACGTAGGAAGATCTAATGTTTAGCATGTGGCTTTGTTAGAGCCTGAAATCTAGATACAGTACTTTTGTTTTGAAGATGGAAGTGTGGATGGCTTATTATCTTCTTTCTTTCCAGTTTGTGAAAATGAAAGTGCGATCTTGGCAGGGTTTTTTTGTGTCTAACCACTTCTTTCAAGTTTGTAAATAACATCAAGATGTCAAATTTGCATCTGCTTGGTTTGTAAAAATAATGTTGTGAATGGAGTCAGCCGGAATAGTCTTCTGACACTGTAATACCTGCTGTGGCTTCTGTTGAATAAAATATTATTTCTGTTGAAATAATTTTATTTCTTTGTATCTTAAGACCCCCATTATTTTTCCTTCTAGTTATTCTGTTTACCTAAACTTTAGTGGACTCTGTTGTTGTTTTGTGGGGGTTTTGTTTTGTTTTGCTTAAATGTCTCAGTTTTTAAAAAGATCGTGATACCTTTAAAATTGCAAGAAACAATGAACAAATAAGCTAAGAAAGATATTTTGGAAAAGGGGGTGGATGCCAACGATGAAGCTGACTCAAAACAATGGCTGTTATGGCACGTAACACTTCCTTCAAGAACCGGTTCTGGGTTTCCAAAGAACCATGAGAGTGCAACTGCGTGAAAATGCGGAAACCATTTATCTGTGTCTCAGCCTGTTAGTGGGAACTACTGCATTCCTGCTAGATGACACTGCAAGGTGCTTTTAAGAGTTCAAAACTGAGGAATTAGCATTCCTCAATGATAAGTTTTTTAGTCAAGGTGCCAAAACTCAGTCAGTGGCATGAGGGGCTGATAGACTTCTTTGCTCTCCCGTGGGCTAAAAGTAGTTTTCACTAGCATTGGAGAACCTAATGTGCAATTTGGATGTTCGGCTTTTTCTCTTTTTGTTTAAACATAAAATGATATTAATAGAATAATAATTAGTTAGAATAATGAGACTGAAGTTTGGTGCTATTCTGAAACAAAATCAAGACCCTTTGCAAAGCCTGAGGCTGGTACAGGAACACATTGAAAAGATCTGTTTCTCCCGAATGCTTTTCTGGAACTCTGACTTGGTGTCCATAATTCATTTCTCATCAGAGTATGCTGGTGGTTATAGTTTTTAGCAATATTTGAAGGACTAGAATAGTAACTTAAATTGTTAGGATGAAAAACTCAAAAAACTCCAAACAAACAACCCCCCCCACCCCCCCCAAATCTCTAGGCCATTTGTTAAGAAGGACTTTGACTACCATCCTTGACCCTTCTTACTTGTTAGAATATAGGTGGTCTGTAAGTTTAGGGCTGCAGGGTAAAAGAACCGTTTTCTCAGTGTCTTTTTTCTTACAGAGCAGTGCCCATGGACTAGTTCTGAGCTCGTTATTTTGACACACATGGAGTTCATACACCCAAAAAGATACTTGGTTTGTAGTTATTTCTTCCCTAATTTAGCTTATGCTTTTAAAGATTATCTGAAGTTTTCTCTATGCAGCCATTTCTTTGGCCTTTTTTCCAGGATGAAGCAAAATAATACCAAATGGGAAAACCACATTGTTAGTACTGAGTCCTTTTGAGAGTTTTTGTATATATAGATATATATTAGAGCAAATACTTCAGGCTTCACAAAGTTAGCTGTTGGTTTAAGGCCTTCTATTATTATTTGGCAAAATAGGCAAGACTCAGTTATAGAAGTACTAAAAAACATGCTTGGTGCAAGCGCTGTTGAATTTTAACAATTCCTAGACAAGCCTGCGGCAGCTTTTGCCATCAGAGGTTCAGCAGGGTACTTCCTCTGTAGGTGTTTTCTCCAGCTCTGTAATTGGAGCTAAGCCTCGATTTTGAGCTTGAAATCAAGCCTGGCTTTTGAACCATGAGAAGAGGTGGATGATATGATGGCTAAACAGAAGCTGAGTTTCTGAGTGGCAGAATACCAGCAGAAAAGCAGAAAATTTGCCTCTGACAGATTGAAATTCAGGTTTTGGAAAAGCACAGGAGAAAAAAAGGCATTGACTTCAGCTGTCCCAGTTTTTTTACTGGTTTTTGAACTACTGTTGCATAGGATTTCTTGTGCAGGTTCCTGTTCTTAGGGTGGTTCAGAGCCATCCTAAGCAAGAATTTTTGCTGTGTATTTAAAAAATGTTGTATTGATTATCGATATGCGAAGATTAAATAATACTTCATAATTTTAAAATTACAGAGGTGGTTGTAGAAAGTTTGCTCAGTGCCCTCACAAACTGAAGTAATAGTATAAAATGCTAAGTCTTGCTTCTGTAGAACAAGATGTAGCAGTATTAGAATCTAGGGCAAATGAACCCGAAGTTATTGAAATCTCATAACCAGGATATTAAAAAAAACCAAAAAGTATGTGCAGAATGAAAGACTGGGCTTTTACATAGAAACTGGAAACATGTCTTTAAGCTGAACTGTTAGGCATGAAATTAAAAACCGATATTCATCCCAAGGTAGTATAAAATATTGCAGCATTTGATAAGTAAATCTGTTTGTTTGTTGGTTTGGGGGTTTTTTAGGAACAGAAAGGTCTGTAAAACCTCAGTTCTGAAATGATAAATCCTTTGTTTTGGTTTGATGACAAAATCTGGTGAACGTGCCTCTTTGGGGCATTTACCAAACTGATGCCAGAGAATCTTTGCATTTGAATGTTCTTCAGATGCTATGATTTCAGCCTCTGCAGTTATGACAAGAGTCCAGGCTTTGCATCAATTTTATGTGGTACCACTATTTATTTGCTGTTTAGAATCTGCTTAGAAGCATTAGAATACAGACATGTAGTGCTGTCATCTCCACTGCATGAGTGAAGTCTCCGTAAAGCGTTAATGTCTGCTCAGAGTTGCACTGTACCATTGCCACCCTGGTATCTAAATCATGACTGCTCCTCTTCTCGAGCTGGATGAATTGCACAGCTTTTCCATTGGTAAAAGCAACTTACAGGATGGTTGCTTTCTTGTCACCTGAAATTTGCTGTGCTGCAAGAAGTGAATTGGGCAGTTGCTTCTGTAGGGTGAGCATTCCTGACTGAAAGTGTGTACATCTGTGTAAGAAGCTATCCCCGCCCATCTGCTTCTGTGTTTCGAGGGTGGTGGTGTCAACTTCTCCTTTCCTAACCTATCACAGAAGTGAAAATAAGGTGAAGGGATGTGTGTTCTTAATAAAAGTAGTAACTGCTAAACATGGACGTATAAAGTTGATAACCTCATACAGAATAACAGATAATGCAGATAGATTTGATTTTAGGAGGGTAGGTTTAGATTAGATGTTAGGAAGAAATTAAGGGTGGTAAGGCACTGGCACAGGTTGGCCAGTGAAATTGTGGACTCCCCATCCCTGGCACTGTTCAAGGCCGGGTTGGATGGGTCTGTGGGCAGCCTCATCCAGGGAAAGGTGTCCCTTCCCATGGTGGGGGGGTGTGTGTGTGTAATGAAATGAGCTTTTAAGGTCCCTTCCAACCCAAACCATTCTGTGATTCTGTTTATATATTTGTTTAAACCAGACTCTTAGTGTTGTTATTCTGGGTTTGAAACATTGGAGTAGACTTGGGTCACTTCAACGTTAGGTGCCTCTCTGCAGTGCTGTGTTGCCTCATGGGTACTTAGTGTGGCCATGTACAAATTGGATAGATTAGATTTCTTGCCCAGCATTATGCAGCTTTCAGAGATGTATTCTGAGTTTTGTCCGGAACTGAGGCTTGTGGAGGATTGTAGTTTAGCCTGACCTGTGTGCCCCTCCTCCCTCCATGGCATGTAAAGTAAGTGAATTATAATGCCCTCTGTCATTTGTAAGTATTCTTTCTTTACCATAATCATGAAGATCATGAACTGTGTGAATGCAGAAATATTGAAAGTGATGCTTATTTCTAATGGAAGGCGACGCAGTTACTTGTAAAATAGGAGAAAATGACTTTTGGAGTTGCAACTTGTTTTGCATGTATGTTTAATGATGAGCTTATCCTGTTGGATAGAGTCAAAATAGGTGCATTGTTTAAAATATCATTTTATCCTAAGTCTATTTAAAATGGCCACTACGTATTACTAAACAGTAGAATGGCAACTGATTCCTTTCTCTGTTTCTGTTTTTGGCAGCCCAGTCATGACTCAGTTATACTGAACTTAAGAGTTAGATCTGCTTTGAAGTGGCTTTTAGTAAGTCGCCATATGTGGGTAAAGACTGTTAAAACAAATGTTTATGGAATTGTGATATATTTGTGATTTTATGAATATTTTCACTGCTGTAGATTCTGATGCAATAAATAGTGAGTTGTGGTATCACTAATTGAATATGGCCTGATACGAGTCAGGGGAAGGCTATAAAGCCCATTTAGAATGTAATGCAGAAACCTGCAGTCTGGCTCACACGGTATAACTGGCAGTAATGTATTATGTGTATTGGTGCATAAAAGTGTCTTTGTATGATACCTTTGAAACACAAGCCAGCCTTGCTGTTGATTCACAAAAAAAGGTTTTATTGTGGTGGTTGATTTAGTAAAAGAAGTTTTGTTGTGGTGACTTTTTTCCTAGAGAGTTTTACATAAAGTACTTGGAGTAAATTACCGAAAGTGACATAATTACAGTGACATTCTGCAAAATTTGCAATATGTAGCAGTTAACTTGGCTTTCATGGTATGTACAGTATTTCAGACAAGTAAAGTGGATCTCATTAATTATATCGGCACTTGTATTTGAATTTAAAAATCTCAGTGTGTAGAACATCATAGCAGTAGTAGACCGTGTGTTGGAAGGCCTGTGACCAGACCTTGTTTCCAGTGCAGGGAGCATCACTGGGAGCCCCTGGTGTCCATAGTTTGTCTGTAGGGAACTGCACCCATTCCTGTGTGTACCTCACTTCTCACCTGAGGTTTGGTCAGTGTGCTTGCTTGTTTTGTGGGTTTTTTTGTCACACCACTGGTTTTAAACCCACTCCTCCCTGGTTCTGTGGCCTCTGTGGAAGGTGTGGAACCCACACATACTGCTCGGCCTGCTGAGTCACCTCTGAGCTAGCACCCATGCTCTGCATTTACCTTCCGAGCATGACCTCTTTGGACACTGCATTTTGTATTTGTGATGTGCTGGACTGCTTGTTCTGAGAGACTCTGATGTGCTTCCCTTCATCAGCTGCAAGATTTCTGGCATCAGAGCACTCATTGACACAAGAAGCAGCGGCAGACTGACAAAAATATTGCTGAAAGACAAGAGAGCACAATATTATGGGACTCTTCTATAGTTTGCGGTCACAGAGTTGTTACAAATTTCACTTGGTCATTGAGAAAGACTGAAGCGTATTTTTACCCAACTTGTTTTTTGCTGTGTTAGAGGTAATAATTGAAATAATGAAGCAGCACATGGGAGTGTAGACGTTAAACTGGAATTTGGAGATGAGTTAGTCTAGCGTTTAGATGTCTTCAAAACACACTTAATGATATTCACACATCCCAGCTAACACTGATAGGGTACTGTATCCATGACACTATCCCGTGAAGGGAATTACTCATTTGTACCTATTTAAGAAAGGGGTTTTTCTTCTGCATTAGGGTACATTTCAGTGAAGATTGTGAGCATAGAATAGGTAGGAGATTGACTGTAAAGAAATTTCAGTTTGATATATTTGAAAATGATTTGATTGCTGTTTCCTTTAGCAAACCTTTATCTTTTTTTAGTGTTTCTATTTTTATTAAACATTAGTAATTTTTTTTTCCCAACAAGACAACAATTTCTTGCGTAAAGCTTCACATACTTCCCTTCTTTGTTCCTTGTACTGGCAGGTTACTTTCTGTTTTCATTTGAGTTCAGTTGCATTAAGGATTATTGTTCACCATGGGAAATTCTTGGAAAATAGCTGGAGTTTTGGGCAAAGCATTGAGAGGAACTGCATAAATCACTACACTTGGAAAATTTTAAAAAGTCAAGTTTTTTCCTAGTTTTACTTACTGATTTTTCTGTTTTACAAATTTGAGAGATTAAAAAACAGTCATGAAAGTTCATAAGTATTGGCTAACGAAATAACTCCAATGGAACAAATGTCTCGCTTTTACTTGAGGTTAAAAAGAATATGGATCTGCTGTAACTGGTATGGACTTTTTTAGTCACAGAACACATTAGGTCTACAGTGTAATTATTCTTGATCCTGTCTAATGACTGTTTTGGGGATTATCCCTTTTGGAGTTAGCCATCTGTTGTGGTTAGAGTAATTAACTAAACATAATTAAGGGTTGACTTAGTTTGAAATCAAAAGTATGTATGTCTCTAGGAAGAGAATGTAATTTCTTACATTCAGAATAATTCAGAAATACCAATACTCCAGTTCTCTATTAAAGACATTAAACAAGCAGCTAAATTAAAGGCTGAAAAAGCACCCGCTCAGAAACACTTCCCAGACCCCTGCAAACTGAAGTAAAAGGAGCAGGGTGGGGATGAGAAAGAGAGGGGAGCCTTAAAAGGGCAGCTTATTACTGTTCTCCCAGTTCTTATTTGATCAAACAGATGGCTTATGTTGGTTAAAAGCTTGCAAGTGTAGATAAATTTACTTTTCTGTAATAAAAAACTATTGATTTGCTAAGGATATTTTCTTATTTATGACTCAAACATGGATTGCTTGTAGGTGGCTTTTAGCTATGCTTATTTATAAAATACGTTAGATGCTCACATCTGGGGAACTCTGAGCCTGTCAGCCTGACCTCAGTGCCCAGGAAGGTCATGGAACAGATCATCTTGAGTGCGGTCACACGGTACATACAGGACAGCCAGGGGATCGGGCCTAGCCAGAATGGGTTTAGGAAGAGCAGGTCCTGCTTGAGCAACCTGATCTCCTGCTATGGCAAGGTGAACCCACTCAGCAGATGAGGGGAAGGCTGTGGATGTGTCTGCCTGGACTTCAGCAGAGCCTTTGATACTGTCTCCCACAACATTCTCCCGGAGAAACAGGCAGCCCATGGCTTGGACAGGTGCGCTCTTTGCTGGGTTCAGAACTGGCTGCATGGCCAGGCCCAGAGGGTGGTGGTGAATGGAATTACTTCCGGCTGGTGTTGGCCACCAGTGGTGTCCCCAGGGCTCAGTATGGGGGCCAGTCCTGTTCCATGTCTTTATCAGCGATAGGGATGAGGGGATCGAGTGCGCCCTCAGTAAATTTGCGGATGACACCAAGTTGGATTGTTGATCTGCTTGCAGGTAGGAAGGTTAGGAAGGCTGTGCAGAGGGATCTGGGCAGGCTGGATTGAAGGGCCAAGGACAATTAAACGAGGTTCAATAACGTGAAGTGCTGGGTCCTGCATTTGGATCACAACAACCCCCTGCAGTGCTCCAGGCTGGGGGCAGAGTGGCTGGTGAGCTGGAAAAGGCCCTGGGGGTGCTGGTGGAAGTGGCTGTACGTGAGCCCGGGTGTGCCCAGGTGGGCAAGAGGGCCAAGGGCACCTGGCTTTTATCAGCCCTAGTGTGGCAGCGGGACCAGGGCAACGACATGTAGCTGGCACTGCTGAGGCAACTCGGGTGCTGTGCCCGGTTCTGGGTCCGTCAGGAAAAGGAGGACACTGAGGGGCTGGAGCAAGTCCAGAGACTGGAACGAAGCTGGAGAAGGGGTTGGAGCAGCAGGAGCAGCTGAGGGAGGGCTCAGCCTGGAGAAAAGGAGGCTCCTGGGGACCTTCTCCATGTCTCCAACTCTCTGATGGGAGGGTAGAGCTTGGTGTTGGGGCGGGGAGGGAGTCAGGCTCTGCTCCCAGGGAACAGGGACAGGACGAGAGGGAATGGCTTCAAGCTGTGCCAAGGGAAGGGTCAGGTTGGACACGAGAGGAATTTCTTCATGGAAAGGGTGGTCAGGCACTGGAAGGGGCTGCCCAGGGAGGTGGTGGAGTCCCCATCCCTGGAGGTGTTCCAGGAATGACTGGACATGGCACTCAGTGCTCTGGGCTGGATGACAAGGTGGGGGATTGGGCACGGGTTGGACTTGATGATCTTGAAGGTCTTTTCCACATATTTAGATTGGATTTCATGATTCTGTGGTAGAGACTTACTTTAGTGTTTTATTATTACACACAGCATTACACAGTTTTATTTTTTTTAGAAATTTGAGAGTTCTGGATGTTTTTGTGAGGGAACATAAAATACGAAATTTTAATCCTGAGTTTCGAATGGAGTGTGTTAAAGTTTAGAAGTACCTTTTCTTTTACAAGGAAATACTGTAATAATACCATTTCGATTTGTTTCTGACTTCCCTTATGCTCTCTGTAAATATAGTGACTTCGCTGTAGCCATAATGAAAAGAATGAATGCCAAAATACAACAAATTTTTATTTGTACAAGGAGTACTTGTTGGCCTCAACTAAGTTCAGTCATTCATAGTGACTAAAAAAGTACTTTGTCGTAATAATTTGTGTCTGTCGATGTCTGTATACTAAAGAGAGTAAATCTTTTTACTATGTGTTTGCGAATGCTGTGGACTTAAGCCCATAGATGCAAACTAAAACCACAATCTCTTATGAATGGGATTTTTATTAATTATTATCCTTCAGAGTAGTTGTAAAATTTAGTGGACATATGTGTGTAATAAACACTATACGCAGTATTTTCCATTCACCTACCTCCACTGATTAGCACATTAGATTGATTATAGTCACAGATTGCTAAAAATGAATGAAGTATTCTTTAACTGTGGATGGAAAATGTTTAGCTGGAGTATGTATTTAAGAGTCCTGAATGAAAAAATTAAAACGTTGAATAATATTTTTCCTGCATAAATTTTCTGAAGGAAGTAGTTTTGTTATTTCTACTATTGTTCTGAAGGAAAAGGTTCAGTGCAGTGCAGAATAAACCCCTAATATTCAGTATAGTTGTAGATACTTTTTTTTGTTGCCGTATCCGTGTAAGTAGCTGATTTTTCTGTGTTTTTTTTCTGCATGTGTGAAAACGATGCATGATAAATTGGGCTGTAAAGAATAAAAGCAGTGAAGTCTTTTGGTGCTGTTGAGGGTGGAGCGGCTGTTTGCTGTTGGTACAAAGGGTAGGCAGTTCTGTATGACCAGACTGTACCTCCTGTGTTAGCAGTTTTCACTTTCCCAAAGTAGTATGCTTTATTCTGCTAGCTTGCAAAGCCTGGAGACTTTCCCCGTACATAGAAGTTGCAGTGTATAAAAACTATTAGTGACAAGGAATGAACAATATAGTTAAAATGGGCACAATGTATCTTCACAATATTTTGTGTTTCTCCATTGAATTTGTTTTTGTATTTGCTGTTAGCTTTTTAAGTTTCATTTTTACTGACTGAGACAAACCAAGGATCTACTTTCTGGAGAAGCAGATAATAGGTTTTATGCTGTCTTTCCAAGTGTGCATTTGGGAAGTAACTGTTTAATACAACTTTGGAACAGAAGTGTTGTTTAACATATCAGTTTTCTAAATTGTCTAAAATAGCATTTGGAAGAGTGGGTCTTTCTTGTGTACTTGGCATTCTGCTTTACAAGTACTGGGAGTGAGATTTTATAACAGTGGTATGATTTCTCAGATTTCAGGGGTAAATCTGAGAAAGCCTGTTGCCTCTGTCCATGAGAGAGACTTCACAACAGGAATGGGTTTCTTTGAAGTTTCCCTGTTAGGAGTTCAATGTGCTTAGTCTCATGGCATTTTTAATAGTATAGGGACTTTGAAACTTTTTCCTCACCTTATTTATACTGTGACCCTGACTCACTATCGACTGCTGCTCTGGCAGATTGAGTCAGTCAGTCTGTTGATGCTGCTTACCACTATGCAAAGACATCATTGTCTTGGCTGCATTTCTTAAGTATTTGAGAAACTACTTCACAGAAACACAGAATATGCTGAGTTGGAAGGGACCCACAAAGATCAATGAGTCTATCTCCTAGCCCTGCACAAGACCATCCCCAAGAGCCACACCATGTCCCTGAGAGTATTGTCCAAACTTCTTCTAGTGTTTTTAATAATAATATTACTGTCTGTTTTCCCTAAAATGCACATGCTTGTTCAGTGAAGTAAGTCTGGTGACTTTTGATTTAGACAATTCATGGCACAGATAAAAATGCCTTATTTTGTATGAAAAGCTCACCGGGAAACGCCACCGACAACAAAAAGCCCCTAGCAACATACAGGAGTTCTTGTATGTATACTATCTCAGCAGAATTGCTGGGTCTTTCTTTCAATTAAGAGTCTAGATATGGATGTTTTGGCAGGCACTACAGGTTCTTTAAAGTTATCTGTCAGGGAGCAACAAAGAGCAGGGTTGCTCTGCAAGGAGGGATAAGCTGGTAGTTGAGGATTATGCGGGCAGGGCTTTTCCCAACTCCGGCATAGTCCCGCGCAATCTGAACAGTGCTGGTCACAGGGTTAGACAAAATAGTGGAATCTGTCAGGCCCAGCGTCCATCTGGTTGTCTGATCAGAAGTTGCAGGAGATGGGAGCTGATGCCATCCTAGAGGGAAGCTAGAACATGGGATGTAGCCAAGAGGCAAGAGCAATGGGCTGGTTCTGGCAAGGGCTGGAAGGCTCCAACTTGAGCTGAAATGGAGCTCCTGAGCACAGCGTCTGGTAGCGGTGTTCAAGTTGAAGTGTGGTGTAACTCTGAACAGCAGTACCATATTCCCATAGTGCTGCGGCTCTGCTTAGTTCTCTGATGGATGGGTGCTGTTAATGGGATGTACCTCACATGTGAAGGTCTCATAGGAACCTCTTGAGAATTTAGTGCAGATCCTGAGACACAGTCAGCACTGACAGTCCCGTAGTCCCTTGCAATTTCCTTTGCTGACATAGAAGACAGACATTTATCTTCTCTCTTCCAGATATGGAGTCTGGAGAGCGGTTAACGTCGTCATCAGTCTCCTCTACTGCAGCTGCTTCCACTCCAGCGTCTTCAACACTGTCGGTAGCTTCAGAAGTATCGAAAGGTGGCCTTTCCACCGGAGCTGCAACACTGAGCTCCACAATCAACACATGTGGTAAAAATGACTCAATTCTATATTGCAATGTAATTTTAGTGTTTGTCAGCACTTGTAATTATTATTACAAGTCAAATGTAATAAGGTTGCATAGATTCATCCGAGAAAAATATTTGAGGGTTTTTGTTTTTGCCAAGTGACATTCATTTGCGGTGAATACATTTTACATAATACTTACTTATTGAAGGAATGAAATTAATTAAAAATTGCCACTTTAAAATGTGGAAAAAGAAATTCAGTTTGCAAGGCTGCCTTGAAAGCGAGGATCAAATAAAGGGTTCATCTAGCAAACTCTGTGCCACTTTCAGATTAAGTTGTAATAATCAGCTTCTTGAACAT
Source organism: Struthidea cinerea (assembly GCA_013397865.1). Classification (NCBI taxonomy): domain Eukaryota; kingdom Metazoa; phylum Chordata; class Aves; order Passeriformes; family Corcoracidae; genus Struthidea; species Struthidea cinerea. The sequence goes on along the minus strand of VZTI01003853.1, from coordinate 608,900 downwards.
ACATCATGTTCTCGGCATTTAAGCCCAGTCCATACTGTAGTTTTACATTTGGAGGACTATTTTCTTCTAATGGAGCTTGAAATTGAAAAGATGAATTTCACAACATCCACAGTCTTGGATAATCTTGACTAGAGTGAAATACTTTACCTTGAATCAGAAATATACATGGAAGATTTCTCCATGCAAGAATCTCATTTTTGTGAATGGAACTCCTATTTCAGTTGAATGGTGCATATGTCTTCCACAGAACAAGAAATGGTAAACTCTTTCCTGCTATTTCTCACTTAATTTTTGGAAAACAGATCTTTTTTTGGAGAACATTGTTTCTGTTAGCCCGATTCTTATATGATATATGGTAAATAGGAAGTTTTTTATCTTAAATTCATGGTAATCCCCTGTTTTCAGAACAAACTCTGTTCTTGCAGCAGAGTGAGCAAAAGTATGTTCTCCAAACTGAAAAACTCTACAGCCCTGATAGTACATAATGAGTAGCTTCCAAGTCCGTGACTCTGTCCTGCATTTGTTCATTTGCAGCTGCCGCAAGAAGCTGAAACCAGAATGTCTGCAGACCTAGAGTTATGTCTCAACTATTTATTTTAATTTCTCTAAAATCAGCCAGGAAATTCTAAACTAAAACTCTTCTGGAGTAAATAACAAAGCATTTCATTTTTCAGTACCCCACTAAAAATTAATCTCCAGAAGAATTTTTTGTCTATATTCATTAGTCCATGCCACTTGAAATGGTTTTCTGTGGTGGTTCCCAGAATGTAGCAGGAGTTAATTTCTGTATGGATATGAATGTACAGTCCTAACCTGAGGATTTCTGCGACTCATTTACCTCTCCTTGCTGCTGTGTACATATTACATAATGTAATTCTCTATCTCCTGTTAATGTTCTGTGCATTTATAGGATATATATTTGGTCTGCCAAAATACAGTAAGACTGAAGTAGATGAATAATATAATAAAGATACTAAATTGTCAGTTTTGTTCTTCATTAGAAAACAGAGGTAGTTCTTTACTAAAGGCGTTTTAAAAATTCTATTCTCATCTTTTATTAAAAAAAAAAGTTTCATTTCTGTCTGATAGCTGATAGTTGAAAAGACTGATAGTGATTACCAGTATTCATTTTTTTTGATGGTCAGATCATTTGCCTGGCTGCATCAGATGTTAAGGAATATACATATTTTTTCAAGGACACTTTGTCTTCCCAAAAGCGAGCTGAAATGTAGTTTACTATCAGTACTGTCCCATCAATTTTATTTATGAGTATGTCTGTTTCTCTGCTGACAACAATGCACTGTGGTTACTGTTGTATCCACTTTGAAAAGGTGTACACTGTCCTAGAGAAATTCCACCGAAGTGTTTATGCTGCCAGCCAGCTGAAGACTGTTCTCCCTTGAATGACCTCTGGCGTGTCCTGAATTTACAAGATACTCTGTAGCCAAGATAGACTAATATATTAGCCAGTTCTAAACTGAGGTGTTCTTCACTCCTGCGCTATTTAAAAAAACCAAACAATGTCTGTCAAACAGATAATTGAATTATCTTCAAATTTAAAAATGCATTTTCCTAGTATCTAATAAAATAATTTTTTAAGAATGAACAATTATTCTTACTAAGAGAAAGTAATGCATCTTAATGCATGCATGAGATTAGAGAGTTCTTTTTACTCCAATTCATCTCTTTATTTTCTTTGCAGCAATCAATAGTCTATTAAGTAGTCTCCACAATAAACTTAGTTGCATACTCTTTCAGGTGCCCACGATACATGGCGAATTAGGACTGGGAGTCTTTATGCTTTGCCAGGGAGTTTAAACTACAAGTAAATTATTTTGGCATATTCCCAGGTCAAAAAGACAAAGCACCTGTATGAAACCATTATGGAATATATCGCATACTGTTAGTTTAATTGGTTAATATGGCAGTAGTTCCTGAACAATTAAAGCATTCTAATCAAGTAAACAGATACTTTATTTGCTTTCTTCTTATTCACCCATTGCTGAAAATAAGAAGGTGCATTGGAAAAATGAATTGCCTTTGGAAAGAGGTTTACATTCACCCTCATGAGAATGTTAGCAACTTTACATGAATATAAATCAATAGCTTTTTCCCTAAATAAAACCATAATTCAGTGTTTTGTCTTTATGAGGGGCAATGATATTAGTGTGTGAAACCATTCTAAGCTGAACAACGGAGTTGTGTTGTTTTGATGTTATCCGATCTGGAAGGTTCTTTATTTTTAATTTTCAAAAAAAAGGAAGTTCATTAACTTTTTATTAAGTAACAAAACACAACAAACAAAACCCTACCTATTTTTTTTTCTCAAACCAGCAGCTGTTTTTGTCAAAGCAAAAAACTTTAGTCTTTTTGGAGTTCCCTATTTCTCCTTAAATGAGATCCACAACAATTTTGAAATTGTGTGCATAAATGCAAGAAGTGACAGGATTTTTAAAATTGGAAAATCTGTAATTCTACATTTGGTGTTCTGATTTACAGTAGCAAAGACTTTTTTTTTTTTTTAATACTGGTTATTTTTTGGGGCCTCAGTATTTATATAAGAATGACATTGTGGCTTCTCAAATAAATGTTGGAAAGATCAGGTTTAGTGCCTAAAATGTAAAACTGTATACACAGTTTTCTTTTTTTGGTAAGTCCATTATATAGTCCTTGGTTTGTCAGATTTTTCATCTTAGGCTTGTAGATAGTTGTTGACTTCTGGAGATTTTAAGTATTCAAGATGCTGAGTGACAATAGCAAAATTGAAATGGTGATTCGGAAATGGTGATTTGGAAAAACAAAGTGATGATTCCACTTTGTGGAATGTACCACGAAATGCTGAGGGAGAATGGGATGGTAATAATAAAAGAGATGCAGATTTTTTTGATTAAGTATAAGGATGCGAACAGTAGTACAGTACAATTAATTGCCAGCTCTGATAATAACAGAGTGCCCATGGTGTTATACAGTCTAGATCTGTTTCTCAAGTTTTGGAAGTCAGTGTTAAGATTTTCATTACATGTTAATTTTAATCTCTTTTTATACATATCATTAAGAAGCAGTCTTTAAGCTCATTCTTTAAACACGATACCAGCTTTGTTTAGATTTCCTGCTTCAAATTATTACCTGATTTCTTTCTCAGTGTTTGAACTGCACTGTGCAAATGAGTCCAGGCACTAGCTAAGCTGTTTTTTTAAAGACAAGAGTGTGATAATAAGCCAGAAGTAGAAAAAAAAAGAAACCCACCCTCTATTTTTCAAGGTTATTGAAGAATGTAAAAGCAAAAATACAGAGGAAAAAAGGGGAGGGGGTATATTTTATTAAGCGTAACTTGAATACTTTCATGTTTCAAAATTCTGTTTCCTTCAGTATGTCTTACAGGGATTACACAGATGAGTGAATAGTTTTGAGTATTGTTTGGATAAGGAATTTTACCTTTCTTTTTAAGGAATGGACTTAGTAGAAACAACATTGAAGGACAGTGTCACGTGCATTGATTTTGGGTATTAGACATTAAAGGAAACTGTTGTATTTGAGCACCTAAATAATTTTATTTCAAAGATCATCAAGCACCTGGTAGTTCTTGCATTAAAGGAAACCTCATTCACAGTTATTATGTGGTTGATAGTTTTTAAAATAAAGCTTGGTGGGTCTGTGCTCTGTGTATGTTCATTGTATTCTTACTCCTCAGATTTAATCATATGTTTGTGCCTCAATTATGTATCAGCTTTCTCAGCTATCCCTTTTTAAAATTTGAAATTTTTAAAAAAAATTCCTTTTGACAATCCCTTTTTAAAATTTCTTTTTCCTTTTTTTTTTAAATAAAATTACTCTAAGTCTAGCTTTCTTTAACCTGTGATTTATGAAGGAAAGTTAAAGACTATGTCCATGTTCAGAGCATCTTCGGAGTTACTAAAATGCCTTTTTTTCAAGTGCTTGAATGAAATAGGCAGTACTTTTCTCTTCATTTAAATGTACAGATAATTTTCATGTTTCTCTATTCATATGAGGATTTTTGTTTTTCCAACCAATGGTAGGAATGGGTGATGTTAGTTATGTATTTATAAACCATTTCCAGCCATTTCCATGCTTTCCAGCTTTTTGTACTGAGAGACCAGTACTAGGAAATCACGCATATAAGTAGTTCGGAATCATGCATACAAGAAATTAGGAAGACCTAATGGTCCCTGCTGGTGTTGGGAGGCCTGTAGAAGGCAAACTTTGCTATGACTGTAATGATTAAAGGACAACAGAGAAAGGAGGAAAATACATTGTAATTTCTGTCACCCCGAGCGGGTCTCAGATTTGGTGTGTAAGGTGGAATGCCCTTAAATACCATGTTATGTTTATATTTCTGCTGGTTGGCACATTGATGCTTTGTGTTTTAAAGTATTATTTAAGTATTTATTCCTTTCTAGCTCTTTTGAAAAGTTTGTATTGCACCATGAAGTTCATTAATATTAACAAAGGCACTCATAGTTATCATTCTTTGTTACTAAGAGACCAGCATTATTGAAATGTATGTTGCCCTTTGGAATAATGCTTTCAGTCATTTATCTGTGCAGTGGTTAAGAGAATTTCAAAAACTGTGCTCAAAAATATTTGACCTATTTGAAAGTAAGCCAAGAATGTTAAGGAGTGAGATTTAATATGAAATTAGGCTATGTGGAGCATGTTTAAGGTAAGTTAGTAACTTGAAGAGCAAGCACTAAAATAGGAAAATTAAGGAAATACTAGAATTAATTGCTAAGCAGACTGTTAGTATTTTCATCAGATAAGAAAGAGGGGAAATGTCATTACAGTTCAGTTTATTATTACAAGACTTCTACCATTTTTTGTCAGTATTTTATTTCTTCCATGTGTTTAAATGCATATTTAAAAATGGATGGCTTCTCTTTTCCAGATATATTAGTTAATGGCTTAGATAACACACTTAATATGTCTTTTTTCAAGGCCATAATAGTGTGTAATATAGTGTACAGTTACCTGCTCTTTCTATACCATGAAGAAAGTTGATGAACAATCTCAAAGGTTCTTTCAACTTGGAATGTCTTCAAAGTATTATGAAGCCTTGCAATGCAGTGTTGCTCATCAGCATCATTAAGAATCACCACTGTGATCTGTGAGAGAGAAGCATTGTGGAAGAAGATACACAAACTGGGTTTGAGTTGGTTATGGTTGTTTTTTGGGTCTTTTTTGTGATAATTTATGAAGTGATGTTAAAGACATTTGAACTAAGTTCAGCAAATGTAAAACCTGGAACATGATGCTTTTAAACTCGGGTCAGAAGTTTAGAGAAATAGTCTGCACATCACCTGCAACAGTTAGCATCAGTGATGTGCAAATCCCTTCTTGTCTTGGAGGAGGGAGGAAAAGGTACCTGAACCAGAATTCTGAAATCAGTAAGAGGAATTTCCCTGCACTGTGTGTGTAATATTCCCATTATGTTGCCTTGTAGTTTCTAATAAATGAAAAATCCTAGTGAATGCCCTTGTGTTCCTAACACCTAACAGGATGAGTTACTGCAGTCAAGAACTTGTTCCAGAATTATTCCTTATATACACAGACACAGTAATAGTGTTTAAAACCTGTAGAGGGAGAAGTAGGATTAACAAAAAGTTAATGGTTTCTGTGTAGAAGTCCACCAGAAGCCTGGTCAGTGTGCAGAGGCCTTTGCTGATAGTGTGAGTCTCCTGGAAAACAGGGAATGCTTGGTCTTTCTCGTGCTGTCCTTTTTGATGTGATGCTCTTTATATTAAAGCATGGCACAAATGAATTTAATGTTCTTTGATGTCAGTCTTTTCCTGCTTTTTCTCTCCATTAGGGACTACATTGTTCTTCTGGTTATGGATGCTTTTACAGTCTCAGAATTCAATTATTTGTTACCCATCCTTGTGTTCAGGCTATCTCTAAAGTTGAAGTTTAGCTCTGAAATGCCTATGAGATTTCTTCTACCAGGATTACAGAATTTCTGGTCCTTTGATTCTTGTCTCTCATCTTTACTATTATAAATTCTTACCTTGTCCTACCATGTGCTGACTTGCTGTACTGTGCCTGCTCTCTTCCGTGCTGCCCTTCCCCAACCTTCCATGTGTGTAGTGGCTCAAATAACTTCTCTATTTACTTTTTTCTGCTCACTTCCCCTGTTTATTTTCCTTTTCACATATTTTCCTTTCTGTATTAGATTCAGAACATGTAAGCACAGCTCCAGCTGTGCTTACATGTTACCTATAATTTTTGCAGTCTGGTTCATCTAGCTGTGTTGTTTATTTTTTCCCCACTTGTCATGGTTCAGGAATGGTACTCCCCAATTTAGTGCTCCCACTGAGACCACACTGCCACTCACTTCTCCCCTGCCCCTTACCGTCCTCACAGAGGGCTGGACAGGAGAATTGGAGGCACAAATAATTCTGAGATAAGAAAAATTTGCTGGAAACAGAGATGAGATAAGAAAACAAATAGCAGCAGCAGCAATACTGACAGAGGGTATAAGAAACAAACTATTCAAACAGACACCCCCACCCCCCCCTCTGCCGACAATAGACAGTTCCTGACCTCTGCCACAGTGTGCCAACTGGGAAGAGAGCCCTTCTCCCTGGAGGAGAGTCCCTTTCCCCTGCTAATGGTGTGAGATTTATTTGAATAACCTCTGGGTCCTGGCCATGCCCCCTCCCAACTACTGCAAAAATGAACCCTGTCCTGGCTGGAACCAGGATACCTCTTCATCATGTCTCTTCTTTATCTTGTCTGCCAACCTCCCAGTCCAAGAGACAGCATTAGGGGATAGGGGATACACATCATAAAGTCACCCCAAGACACTCATGTTGAAGTTAGAAGCAGGGTCTTCTGGGGCATTTGAATCGGGTTGTTACAAGAAATAAAACAGAGGCTGCTTTTTTTGTGATGCAGTGTCAAACTCAAGGATAGAAACATCTTGCAGTGGCTGTAGAGTTACCATTGGGTACCTAGCAATTCCTCTATGTAATAGGTCTTTTCATGCGGAACAACTTCAGATGTTGTTTTGTGGTGGAGGCCTTGGAGTATTCAAATGCTGAGATTGCAGAGATGACCGAAAGCTATTGTGTTACTTCATGGTTCTGATGTAGGAAGACTGCTGAGATAATAATAAATGTTAAAGGGTGATCTGTGAATACTGATTCAGTTTTTAAGACTAGCAGTTTCATTTTGGGGTGATCAGTGTCACATCGCTTTCTATTAAATATTTATTTTCAGAATGCATTTAAATAAAACTGCATTGCAGTCTTTATCAGAATGACTTTAATGACTTAAGACCAGAGTTGCTGCAGGAAATGTGTGTCGTGGAGAAGTTCCCAAACGTTTTATTCTTACTTCTGGATTTAGTAAATCTGCTCTGGATTATGCACAGCAATATGCTTACCGAAATACTTAAATATAGTATTAGAACAACTGAAGTTTGTTTTTATTTCCTTTACGGTTCAGAATGGTGGAGAACAGCAGACACGCATTCTCGTCCTGGGGCAGCTTTTTTCCCACCGCTCTTGGGAATTCCCACGCTATTTGCTCCTCCTGCACAGAACCATGATTCTGCTTCATTCCACTCAAGAGCTACAGGAAAAAGTAGTCGGAGCAATACAGAAAAAGGTAATGGCTGGAGTTGTTTGGAAATAATCATATTGAACTTCTGCACATGCAGAAAGATGTGGAATTCGAGCTTTACTTTTGTCATTCTTCCCATTCCTAAACAGTTCTATAAAAATAGTTCTGTTAGGTAAGGATGATACGTACCAAGTATGTGTTTGGCGTTTAAATCATGCGTGCTCTGTATGTTTAAACTAAACTCCAAATCAGAGTGACACTTTGATGACAAATTTTAGTATATGCGGCGAGTAACCTGTAAGTAGTCTAGTATCTTGTTACATGTCTGTGGAATGTTAGTGTGACTGGAGCATCTCAAAGAAAGTATCAGTTACTTCAGATTTATTTTAAATGTCACTTTGTAAATCTGTCGTCTTTAGGTGTAAATGGATCACTGAATGGCAACAGTACCGCTGCAGTCTCAGCTCTCAGCACATCCGTGCTCTCCACTAGCGTTGCAACATCGGCAGGACCAGTGAAAACTGTAACCTCAGGCGCAGGAGGACGCAAATACCACCAGGAGCAAAGCAAAGTTCAGCTTTTGGACATCAGGGCTGACAAAATCAAAGATAAGGTAATTACACAGAAAGAAATGGAAGATTTGAACAAAAAATTTGACATGATAAGTGTTCTGCGCACAGGAGCATTTTTAAGTGTTCTTTCTGAGTACAGAATGTTTTAGATTCTTCTGATTTATTAGAGCAAGATCTGTACACTTGTCTCTGTAGGGATTTTTTGTGTGTATTGGCTTTTGGAATTTTTTTAATTGTTTGGGGTTTCTTTGACGTATTTATGAACTTAAAGTTACTATTACTGCTAATTTCACTGGTTAATAAGTTAATAGTTGCATCCAACACCTTGTTTTATTTAATTTATTTAATTTTTTAAACAATATATTTTTTAACACCAAAATTTGATATTATTATGCAACAGTATATATATATACAAATATTGGTATTACAGTTACAACATTATAGATTATTTCTGTGAATTTAATTATGTTTTCATGTATCTTATGAAAACAAAATGAACTTTTTAGACGTTAAAAGGAAAATGCTTTTCTGGAAGTAATTTTCTATTTATTAGAAGAAAGAACTATTATTAACTGCTGTGTTTCAGCAATAATCTTAGCCATCTAATATGAAATACATGAGTAGTCTCAGTGAGTTAGTAAACTTTATATACTGACCTAAGCACTCTAAGAACTTTGCTACTCTTGGAATCAAAACTATTGCAGCAAAACACAGAAAATGGTATACTGGGTAGGTGATTACTCTCAGAATAGAAGCTAACGGGAGTAATTCTCTACTGACAGCCATCTAGGCTAAAATCTTCTTCTTTCTTTATATCTATTTATATTTTTGTTTTGTGAGTGAATTGGGTCTCTTGCTTGCTTTCTGTTACTGAACTACATTCAGCTACCAAATCTGAATGTTCTTAGGTGAGAGGTTGGCATTTTCAAAGGACAGCTGGTGCTTGATGTATCTGCATAAAAACAGGGGTTAGCACTGAAATGGTTACTTGTAATTGTGTAGTGATATACAGTGTTTAGTATATGGACAATAGGGAAATTATTAAGAAAGAATATTTTCCCTCAAAACATTCCTCATGGCTTCAACAGTTGACAGCTTTTGAAAGTACTAAGGTAGTTAAACGTATTTGGGAGGTCTTTAACTTTCTTCAGGCTTAAATAAAAATGGCTCTTTCTAAAATTCTGTTTTTATCCTGGGTATCTACGTGCAAAATTTAGCTTTCTTTCTGTGATGCAGAGATGAAGCTTTTTCTGGATGGTGTTTCTGTATTTCTGACTATTACTACAGTTAGGCAGAATACCAAATAAATTTCTCTCTTTTAATGTCTCTAAATACCTTCCCAAAAGGTACTTTTTGGCTCTTTGCTTTATTCAGAAAACTGAGCTAGTTAAGCTAGTAACCTGCTAGTTTGAGTATCACTGAAAAATTTTACCTCTTTTTCCTAGTTGGGTTCCTCCCTCCACCCCCCCAATTTCTGTCAGAACGTTTGTCAGCATTGTTATCTTCTCCTTTGTGTTACCATTCGTCTTTAGATATAAATTTGGTACTGTTGATAGATTTTTTGACGTGGGCACTGATTTCAAACTCCAGTTTCACTTGACTAAATACTGAGTTGCTGTAAAAGGATGGATTTGATGTACAAGTACCTTTCTTAAGAATGTTGTGTTGTGTTGTGTATCTTAACTTTTAAGTCCTCTGTGTCATGCAGATAAATTTCAGGTTGTCTGTTTCCTAAGTTCCTGTAGTAAATTTTTTAATGCTGAAATGGAGTTTGTTGTTCCTAATCTTACTTGATATGCTGAAGTTCATAACTTCTTTTCCTCTGAAACTTTTTATGAGGTAATTGGTATTTGTCAGTGTAATGATTTGAACAACCTTTTGTATCAAAACATCGAAATTACTCTAAATGAGAACTCCCAACATGAGGATGATTATTGCCCCCCCTCCTCTGCCCCTGCCCCCGTATTTCAGTATGTTAAAATGAAGCCACAGCAGGAACTGAATACTGAGGAATAAGTATGTGGGCAGATAGGAGTATTTTGTGCTGGGCTTTGTACAAGTGATGTTATGTTTTTAAATTTCAAAGTGTAACACTTGCCTCTTCTTAAAAGCATGTCTTATTTTAAAACATTGCAATATACTTCTCTAACGGTTCTTTTCTTTAGGGTTTTGGTTTTTTCAATGTTCATCTTCTGATTTCTTCAGTCATCTCCTTAGTTGTAATTTGTTTTTGAGGATGGTATCTAAAAAAATTCTTAAAATATTTGTTTATTTTTAAGAAAAAAAGAAAAAGGCAAAGCTGGTATCAAGCTGTTTTTACAGTTGATGAAAATCTAAAGAGCTGCTTTTGCTGCAGTGTTTTCTTTCTGGTTGAATTCTAGTCCTGTTGTCCTACCATTTAAGGGAATCCTAAAGTGCAGAGTGCAGTCTGATGGTAACTCCTATGCTATGATTTTTTTTTGCCTGTAGTGTTGGAAAAATAACGTCTGAATTGATAGAAGCATCGATCCTCAGAGTTGTGGTCCTAAGTTGTCATCTGGTTTCTTTTGTCTAGAGTGTGTAGTTGATCATTCAAAGGGCTTACATAACAATGATAAACCAAAACCTGTTCAAAGGCTGGTCTTCAAAACTGTGCCAAATATTTGTATCACGTAATGTCTGTTGAGCAGAACAGTGTTGAAGATAGATGTCCTTGTGCTAATTTGGTATGCTGTCAGTGACTTACTTCTTACATACAAAAGGTAACCTTTCAGAGAAAGTTTTGTTTAGAAATTGTGTGTTTTTAAGGCACTCTCTCTCACGTTCCTGTCTGCCTTGTTATTTCAAATTGCTGCAGCATTATTTTGCCCTCCAGTCACCTAGTTTGCTGTGCATCTGTCTTCCTTGGGACTAGTTTTAACCTTACGGTCCTCTCAGTGGCTTTACATGCCCTGTTTAGATGGTACATAACTTTTGTTGTTGCTGCTTGATATCTGTAATCTTGGTTTCACATGTTTCTCTACCGCCTAACATAATTCTGCAAACTCAGTATGCTTTGGTGCCGTAATATGTACTTTCACATCTCTTTTACACAGCCACCATCATAGCACTTGAGTCCACACATACATCCTTCGGATGGGTTTGTAAAATACACGTTTGATTTACTTAGTTCCCCAAAAATCTAACTTTCCTCATCCATTGCACATTAAAAATGTAGTCTTGCACTGTCAGCATTTTAGGGTTCCTGCAATTTTTTACACCTTTCCTTTTTCCTGCATTCTTGTTTGTTGCTTCTTTTATTTTCTCATTCTGGTCTGCAAATTTTTGCTTTACAAAAATTTCAATATAATGTAATTGTCAGAGTATTTCAGCAGATTTTGATCCATTTCTTAGAAGCAAATCCCAGAAGCAATTTGATGAACATCTTCTTTTCAGTCCTCAGAACTGTACATTGCTCATTGTACAGCTCATACTGTGAAATTGAAGGTTAAGAAATGTAGTTAAATGAATGTGTCACTGAAACTTTGATAAACTTAGTATTTGTTGTTCTTTCTGCGCTAATTTGCAGTACAAGTTTTGGGTATGAATTTTTTTGGAATTGGCACATTCTGTGGAGGTTTACTAGACCCAAATTCTAGGTCAGCATTCTAGGCCTAGATTTGGCATTTTGCTTTGTGATGTAGTGATGTCCACAGGGGTCAGAAAAATATTTCAGTGGAAGTTGGTGACCAGTTTTTAATTTTCATCATCTTGTGAAGCACTTTCTTTTTAAGAATTGCAGATCACTTTACTCCAAAGTCTTACTCTTCTTTGTTTGGAAGATTATGTTTAATAAAAAGATTATATAACAGCTTAAAACTGAAGCATTAACAGAGAATTTATCTTCCCGGTAGAAGCCCAGAAAAAAAGCAGTGGAAAGCTCTAGTAACAGCGACAGTGATTCGGGCTCCTCTTCAGACACCTCAAGTGAAGGTATAAGTAGTAGTGACTCGGATGACCTAGAGGAGGATGAAGAGGAGGAGGACCAGAGTGCTGAAGAGAGCGAAGATGATGAATCTGATTCTGAAAATGAAGCACATCACAAAAGCAAGAACAAGGTATAACACCTCACTGTGGTGCCCACAGTCTTGTTGCTGCAAGCTGTTTGTGACAAATTGACCTACTCGTGTCTGTGAACAAATAATCAGCAATTATTTAACTGCACATTAATAAAAGCTAAGAATACTCTTTTTAGGTTTGCTTCGGGGTTTTCTGTTTGTGGGGTTTTTGGGAGGGGATTTGTTGTTTCTTCTGTGTGCGTGCATGTCTGTGTATTGCTGTTCTTTACAGGCTAGGAGTTTACAGTTGGTAGACTGTTATTTTTGTTGTAAAGTAGGAAATACAAAGAAATAAAGTACTGTGTGCAGGTGGTGAATTGAAAATATATCATTATGGAGATTGCTTTGGCAGTTGCTTTTTTCCTAGTAGAGTGGTTACTTTCCCTAGTAGTAGAACAAGATTGGAATCTTTGGTGTCCTGTTAGGTTTACAGTCAGAAATACATTTAAGAACAACCATGGTTTAATACTCCTTCTCTAATAAACGTTGTCTTCACATGCTGAAACTATCTGGGGGAAAAAACCCAAAGTGAACAACAAATATATTACAAGACTGATTTAAAAATTATTGTTGTTCATCCTCTGCCAAGACTAGTGTAATTGTTTCATGGAGACTGATCATACATGCTTAGTCTTTTTAAAAGGATCTTTAACTTACGTAATGAACAGTCAAAAATAAATATTTTGCAGGTGCTAATGCATAGTGGTGTAACAGATACGAAAACCGATGGACAGAAATCACAGGAAAAGTCTCAAGAAAAAAGAACACACCAGCAGATACCTCTTGTGTCTGATTCCCAGACTCACTCATCATTCCAGTCCCAGCAGAAGCAGCCTCAGGTTTTGTCACAGCAGCTTCCATTTATTTTTCAAAGCTCTCAGGCAAAGGAGGAATCTGTGAACAAACACACAAGTGTAATACAGTCTACGGGATTGGTTCCTAATGTGAAACCTTTGTCTTTGGTACATCAAGCCAAAAAGGAGACCTATTTAAAACTCATAGTTCCTTCCCCTGATCTCCTCAAAGCAGGGAATAAAAATACCTCTGAAGAATCTATCACTTTGACCAGCGATGTTAGGTCAAAACGGGTGAGTGAAGTTTTTGGTCATTTGTAACCTGTGTCATCTGCTTAAAAAGATGTAACATTGTGACATCAAGCTTTTTTAAATATAGTGTATTAAAATTATAAGTATATATATTTTCATAATTATGGGGGTTTATGTGTTCTTAAGAGTTGATCTGGATTTCTGAATGGTGTAAAATGGTGAACTAGACTGTGTGGGTCACTCATCTCTTAAGGACAAAGTGCACCTAAAATCAATATCAAAATAAGAAAAGTACTCATGGGTAAATTGTGTGGCCTGGATATTTTTCCTATGCTTCTAGTTTCAGTCAAAATGGTGATTTAATACTTCACATACCTAATATGTAAGCATGGCTTCACTTTCTTTCAGGCTGGATAGTTTTAAGTCAAAGTAATTGAAATCGCCTATTATAACCATGATTTTAAACAAAGAAGCTGAAAGCCATTTTTAAAAAAAAATGGTCAATGTAATGTTGAGTTTTCGTTTGCAGAAGAGGTATTCATGCACCGATAGCTGTAAAAACTCAGTATGGCCATTTCAGTAGTTTCTTAGAATCAAAGAATGGCCTGGGTTGGAAGGAACCTTAAAGCTCTATCCCATCCCACCCCCTGACATGGGCTGGGACACCTTCCACCATCCCAGGTGGCTCCAAGCCCCGTCCAACCTGGCCTTGGACGCTTCCAGGAATGGGGCAGCCACAGCTGCTCTGGGCAACCTGTGCCAGGGCCTCAGCATCCTCCCTCAATTTATCTTCTTTTTTACTGGTCAGGACTGTACAATAAGTTTATATGTCTGTCTTAACAATTCTGCGGCTTCTAAAATTTTTAGATCCTCAGTTTATCTATTTTGTTTATAGTGATTACGGTGACTGCTGGTGAATTTTTTTATTCAGTGAGATTTGAATGGGGATTAGGAGGTAATAAAAATCTAGCGTTTTACAAACACTGAGGCTTAGGGTATACAAAAATAAATATATAAACAATATATTTACCAAGGCAACTGTCATTATTATTTTATTATTTTCCAATTTTGTTTTAAACTAAGTAGTATTTGGGAGTAGTAAACTGAATTCTGATTCATGGCTAACTCACATGCCCTCAGTGAGGACTGAAAAATACTTCATTTTTATTGCTAGACTAGAAGATATAAACTGTTTTTCCTGTCCAATTTCCCGTTACTTGGTAAAATTCAAATAAGCTGCTCACTTACCAGGAGTAGCTAAATAAATTATAATTGTGAAAACATACATCTTTGCTATTGAAAGAAGCTTCTGCTTTCAAATTTAGGTTATGAGTCTTTAGCTGGTGATAGATCACACATTTAGTAGTTTGATTTCTCTAAGACTTTTGCTGGAGGTATGCACTGTGTGAATATTTATTTTGGAGGTCTTCGTAATTTTGTATTCAGTTTTAAATGTATTGTGTTTGACTTAATTTTTAAAAATTGATTTTAAACTGTACTGTCTTTGTCCATTTTATTGTATTTTCTGTTGAAGATGATGTAGTTTTCTTTTCTTTGGAACAGTCTTTAGACTAAAGACACTGTAAGCTTTACATGCATTTCTTAGCCATTACTGACTAAGTTTTAAGTGAAGAACTTTCAAGTACTACTTTTTCAGTTAAACAATTAACATATCACAGCATTTCTGAGTAATACCTTTTCCATCTTTTTTTTTAATTAAAATTTTTCTACATCAAGAGTCCTCTATTGGTTTTCTAGTATTGTGGCCGTGAGTGTGTTGTATTTACCTTGTGCTTTAAAGTGAACAAATTATTAAAAGTGGCTGTACATTCACTAATGGGATTTTTATGTGCTGAATTAAGTAATGAGGAGAGGTTCCTGTCCTGGTACACAAGAGTAGTAAGTATCTTTCTAAAACTGGCTGTTTTGGAATGATTAATACCTTTATGAAAGTCTCTGTCTAGAGCATTGCAGCAGGTGAGAAAGCTTCCCTGCATAATTTGGATCAACTTCATCTTGAGTTCAATTTGTCTTTCCCTACTTGATTTACAGTGAAAATCATGCAAGACTTGCGTAACTAGTAGTTACTCATCTCTTCCGTTGTAGCTAGTATCTGCTTTTGACTTTCTAAAAATAGGTTAGCAAATGTTTAAAATTTCCTAGGGTTCACCTGCCTGAATACCAAAGAAAGCCAAAACAAACACCTCCACATTTTATTCCTCTGTCTTCTTATTTCTTTAGGAACAATATAAACAGACATTCCCAGCAGCACAGCTAAAGAAACAGGAATCGTCTAAGAATCTGAAGAAGGTTATCGCAGCTTTGTCAAGCCCCAAACCGACATCTAGTTCACCAGCTCATCAAAAACTCACATCCTTGGAAAACAACCATTCTAACCCATTCCTGACAAATGCACTTTTAGGTAATCACCAACCCAATGGAGTTATTCAGAGCGTCATCCAGGAGGCTCCTCTTGCACTTACTACGAAACCGAAACCCCAGACCAAGATCAATGAAAGTGTAGCCATTTCTAGTAACGCCCCCTTTTCTTTGCCAATAAACTTGAGTGCATGTGGGAAAAAGACAACCGGTAACCGGACAGCTGTTATGCCCTCTACCTCTCCTGTGTTACCTGGTTCAGGAAAGGATAAAACAGTCAGCAATAATGCAGTAAATGCAGTAAAACCACAACACCGCCTTCATTCTGCAAAACTGGTGGTGGAGCAGTTCAGAGGGGTAGACTCAGATGCCCTCAGCAGTAAAGACTCTGACGACTCAAATGATGATGACGACGATGATGAAGATGAAGATGAGGACGATGAAGATGATGATTCTGATGATAGCCAATCAGGTGGTTTAACCTTTTTAATAGGAAAAGCAGAAACTTAATTTTTTGCATTTTGAAAACTTGCATTTTGAAAACATGCATTTCCCACCATATTATAAATAGGGGTAGGAAATACTGGGCCAACATGGGCCACACAGTATTCTACGCATATCCTTGAAATGAGCACGTGTCCCCATTCTCCATTGTATCATATCCAAAATCATGTTTGGGGTGTTCTGATACGTGGTCAGCTGTCCTGGTAAGGTGGCTCCATAGCCTTTTGGAAAGGCTGTCAGAGACCTGCCTTCCACATTAGTCACCCAGCCTGCAGCTTGGTGTGACAAAGTGCTCAGGAAGGGATTGACATTAAGGCTGATTGATGGTTAATCATTCTGGCAGACAGAGCCCAGCTGCAAAACAGGTTTCCTAACCAGAGAGGGACAAAACAAGGGCATTCAGTTTGTCAAGAGTGGCAAGAAAAGCATGTTTCTATGCCTCATTCAGGAGCAGAGTAGTCCATGAGCAAGTAATTGGACAGTTTTAAGGGCTGCAGACCAGGCTATGCAATTTGGAATGGCAGGGCCTGTTTTAAAGAGTTCGTTGTATTCACAGTCACTTCTTCCTCCCATGTGCTGATATCCCTAGTGTCCAGACTCCACCTTCATCATTCTCTTCCCCCTCTCATCCACACACCCTGTACTAATCTTTTTATCTCAGGATTGTATCTCACCCTCCTTGTTCCTTACCCTGGCTGTCCTCGATTCTAACTCTTCCTTTGCACAGATCGCCATACTTTCGATTCTGACACCTTTCAGCCCGTATCCAGTTCTGTTGTTTACTTCCTGTTCGTGATGGATTTCACACCCTGTGAAAAGCCCTTCCTGGGGTAGTGCCCAGCCACTGCCTGGCTAACAGGGGATGATTTAGCTGTAGCTCATTCTGGGGTGAACAGTCTTGAAATACTGCAGTTTCTGTCACTCATCTCTTTTCATTCAAAAGAGCAGCATATTATCATGTGGAATTACTTAATGCTGTCATATTTGTATTCATTTAAAAGTTTAGGTATTTAATTAGAACCTCCTATTTATACTCAAGAGATGTTATTTAGAAAGCATATGTAGTAAGATAAAAAACTTTGCAAGTGTTAGAACTTTAATGTACTTGCCAGTAGTTTCCAAGTCATAATGTGTCTTTTGCCGCGCTTTGTTTAAACAGAGTCTGACAGTAATTCTGAGTCAGATACTGAAGGGTCCGAGGAGGAAGAAGATGAGGATGATAAAGACCAAGACGAATCGGATACCGACACTGAGGGAGAAAAAACTCCGCTGAAACTGAATAAAACTTCATCCTCTGTGAAGAGCTCTTCCATTGGTCTTACAGCTCATTCCACCCCGCTTAATCTCCAAGTAGCAAAGACGCCCAGCTCGGCACCAGCTGCCTTATGTCCTGAGTCCCAGCCTGCGGTGTTCCTTGGGACAGGACCTTCCACCCTCACACCAAGTACACACTGTGGTATCTCACTGTCTTCTGT
Source organism: Struthidea cinerea (assembly GCA_013397865.1). NCBI lineage: Eukaryota > Metazoa > Chordata > Aves > Passeriformes > Corcoracidae > Struthidea > Struthidea cinerea. The sequence continues at coordinate 591,270 of VZTI01003853.1, read as the reverse complement.
TATGCTACCATGTGATATCTAAGGTCCATGTGTTGTAAAAGTAGTTACAAAGATAGTCCAGGTGCTGGTATCAAGTGACAGCTCAAGAAGTTTTTTGCCGTAAGAGCAGTGATTCACTGAACAGCCGCCCCAAGGACATGGCAGAGTCCCCCTCACTTGAGGTTTTCAGATGCCAGTCGGTCAGGGTGCGAGATAATCTTGGCAAAGCTTCCTTTCCCAAGGAAGGTTGGAGCGGGTGACTTTTGACATCCCTTCTGACTTTGGCTGTTGGGTGACTCTGTGATCTTTTCACGGGTATTTGCAGCAGTCATTAAGATCTGTCAGCCAACCTGCAAGTTCTCCAGACTAGAACATTACACTTAGACCAGGACATTTTAACTCATGTAATTATTTGAGAGAAGATAGACTTAAATATCCAGAGTTGATATTTATTACATTATAACTCTTCATTATTTAGTCTTCGGAATTTTCCATTTTATTCTAAAATAGTTATTCTTACTTCTTAGTTCTCTACATTCTAGTTTGCTTTCTGAATCTTCAGTTTTTGCCCCTTCCTCGTCAAACTTTGTAACCATATTTTGTTAGAATATAATTTTCTAATAATTCTTTCAAAATTCTCAGTAGAATTTATGGATTATGCACAAGAATTTATTTTTTAAAAGTTCATGGGAAGTACATTTAGCATTTGCCTGATATTATATAGTTCTTATAATCCTTCATTTGGTGACTTAATCTGTAAGATTTAGTAATTACTATGGATACAGTAAAGAATGCATTTTTGAAAGTCACATTTCTTAATTTGCATGGTAACAATGAAATGAAATCACGTTTCCTACTTTGAATTAGAGACTTGATGTTTATTAGCATGCATGTAAGCAGATTTTTAAATGGGGACATCTGCTTGTAAATAGGTTTTTTTTATTTGGATTCAGTGGAATAGGAGCTTCATTCCATGTCATACAAGGGCATTAGCTTTGAAGCAGTATAATGTGATCTATCCAACATTTATCCCAGAAACAGGCTTGTTAATTGTACAGTTTATAAAAGATTTCATATGGATTAGGAGTAATCCAAATGGGTGCATTAAAAAGTTAATTTTTTTCCTTGGGAATCTGTATTGATTTGTGATGCTTTGAAAAGTGTGCTAGCAGATTTTTCTGTTTACAGGAGTAGGAGGTAGAATAAGTTTTCTGTCCTTGCTTTAGGTGTAATAATATTACACCTAAGAATCACCTAATAGGATTACAACATAATACAAAAAAAATGTTATTGTGAACCTTTTACTTAGAGTTGGTCAGTCACTGAAGGGGTCTTGTGGTCTTTTCTCTGTATCTGTTTTGCACTGGACTTTTCACTTCACTTATATTTGGAAAAGCAGCCTCCCTCCCTGCACTGTGACCATTCAAAATAATGCCATAGTCAGTCATGTTAGGTTAAGAGTGCAGACCTGTGTCTAAAGTTGGGCATCTGAAGCATCTGAGCACAGGCATTTCCTTGGTGCTTTTTCTAGGGGACTCTTCACATCATCTGGAAGGAACTGCTGGCACCTTGCTTGGCAGCCGTGCTGTGGTGCCATGTGATGCTCCTGGCTGTAAGAGGCTGGAGCAGGTGCCAGGGGATCAGTCTGATAACAGTACTCACTCGTGTCTATTTCCAGGGAAGAGATGTGTCACATTCTTGACAGAAGGTCCAAACTACCTTTTTGACAAGTGCATCTTCCAAAAGTTGGTCTGCATACATAGTTCATGTCCTGTGGCTGTCTGAGAGGCCTGAGGAAAGGATGATCAGCCTTTCACACTAAAAACCCCCACATCTGGTAGTTGTCTCTGGGATACTGTTGATTCAGTTGCTTGACAAGCACCGAACACAACATCTGTTTGAACTTGGAAAAGCTGAAGTAGTTCTGAAAATTTTCTGCATTTGGCATTTGACTGCATAACATACAGAGTGCTCTAGGAAGATTCGGCCTATTGGAACGTATGGATCTTTAAAGTGTATTTTCATTTGCATCGTCTTTACTGAAAAAAATTAATATACTGTCTTGTCTAGAAAAACAGCCTTGCAAAGAATTAAATTAGCAATATTTGAGAGCCCTAAACACAACAAGCAGCTAGGTATGGGATAGTTAGGTTTTCCATTTACAATTTCAGAGGAAGAGGTTACAGGAAACTTAGAAGACAATGTATTTCAGAAGCAGAACACTTACATTAATTTTCTTGGTAATTGAGGTACTTAATGGTGAGAACGAAACAACAATTCTCTTGTGTTTTGGAGATATATACATAAAAAGTACATTTTAGGAACATGTTTTCTTTTGTAAGTTCTGTTAGGTATTAATCAGAAATTCTGTTTTAGGTATTTCAAAAAGACGAAGAGTAGCAGATGAACGGGAGCTGCGTGTTCCTCTCGATTATGGGTACGTTATGTATATACTTGACTTTCCTTAAAGGGAGATTATGCCTTCAAAAATCAGTTGGTAAAATGAGTTAAAAACTTTAAATGAGTTAAAAAGTTTAAATGAGTTTAAAACTTTTGATGCCGCATAATAAGGAAAGGGCTTCAACAATTTAGATTTCTGACTCCCAGTCCCAGTGACTGTGGATCTCTTTAAAAAGTGTCATCATATTTCATGTGTTAATTTTTTGTGCATTTAATTTGCTCTATTGCAACATGACCCATCTCTTAGCTGTTTTACTTTGGAAATTAATCCTCGTGGCTAGATCTGAGCCAGTATAGACTCCAGATAACTCCCTTGAAATATAGTTCTAAGCCTATATATANTATATACATATATATATATATATATATATATATATATAAACTATAGTTCTATAGTTTAAAATCTGGTAATATGTAAGTCACTTGATGTAAATAAATTCATATATTTAGTTAGTTTGGACAATCTACATGGTAAAGGTTTCTGATTTGGTCTGTTTGATTTATTATACTCTAGTCACATTTTCCTCTTCCCTTGTTTTGTAGAATTCTTAAATTGACACAAATTGCTTGTTTTTTAAAAAGTGTATTGTTGTATGCAACTATTTCATATTACTCTAGCTGGCAAAGAGAAACCCGAATAAGAAACTTCGGTGGTCGTCTTCAAGGAGAAGTAGCATATTTTGCACCTTGTGGAAAGAAGCTGAGACAGTATCCTGAAGTAGTAAAGGTACATTCATTTTTTAACTTCTGTATTCTAATGCTACTAAGCATGCTTGCAATTAAAATATGTAACTTTTTTTTCTCTCCAATAGAGATACTTATTTTCTGTGATGTGAGGTGTAATGTATCTTGGTCTGTTACTGATTTGATGTCTTATAAATGTGTATCCCTTTGACAGAATATGCAAAACGTTACACTCACAAAGTTAGCTGTACATCAAAGCTGGGTTGTAATTACTTACAAGCTGAAGTGGAAAAATATGTGATTTTTTCAGTATCTCAGCAGAAATGGAATAATGGATATCTCAAGGGACAATTTCAGCTTCAGTGCAAAAGTAGGAGTGGGTGACTTCTATGAAGCCAGAGATGGACCGCAGGTATCCACTTTTTAAAAAGTAAAGTTTCTGATCCAAGGAGCATTAACTTAAGTTTAGGTGAAGTAATTTTTGCTACGATCTGAAGCATTACCTGTTTTTAGCTAATTATTTCTAAAAGCTGCACGTGTTCTTAACAGTAGTTAGATTGAGATGCGGAGAGCTTGATCCTGGGCCATTTTGAAAACCACTCCCTTCAGTGGCTTTGCTCAGAGGGTGCAGGAGTTCAGCATGCTTTAATGATCAACTCTGAGCCTGGGTTGGTTTAGTTTGAAAACTTGGAGCTATGTATTTTATCTTAGCATTCAGGTATTTTTGACTTAAAACTCTGTTTCTTCTTTTATTGTATACAACCTCATATCAATAGTAATTTATGTGTACATGTTAAATCCCACTCTGTTCATGTGTTCCTGTGCCTAATATATGTATGTATGTATGTCTGTGTTTGTATGTATATGTAAATTGCATGTTTATATACAAGTGTCTCCTGTATCAAGAATACTGTCTGAGCATCCTGAAGCGTGACACTTTTACGGAGGGGGATGCCGAATTATACAAGTCGTGCTTTACAGTGGTAAAATTGTTAGATGGTGTGTAGATAAACCACACAAGGATAAGTAAACCCAAAATTTTAAGGAAATTGTTACTATGTTTGTGCCATGCTGTGTTACTGTATTTTGGCCATGTTGCTATTTCTTCAGGATGTGCACGAAAATTTTTGGACTTTTGTCAGTGAAGGTATTTGCTGCTTTAAAAGATAAGTGTTCTGAACATGTTACTAGCTCTCAACAGTCTTGAGTTCAGGCTTGAGTTAAGCCTTACGTTCTTGCGATACCTTGTAGAAATGTGTAGTGTTTGTATGGTATAAATTTGAAAGCATTAAAGACTGAATTCATGGTAAGCAGCTACTTCTAGGTGGTGCTTCCTGGCTTACAGGGTAAAATATTGCTAAACTTGCTTCATGTTTGGCCTTCAGAAAACAACAGTTAAAAGCTCCTGTAGTTATGAACTTCATTATGTCTTGACTGAAATAATTAATTTTACTGTGTCGTAATGTAATGGCAGGGTATCTGCTCTCTTTTTGCCCTGTTCCCTTTTTTGTTTCTCTTGCCCGTATTACTTCATTAGTCTTGTCCCCTTTAGTTGTATCTGTCTTCTCCCTTTAGTTGGTTTTCAGTTTGCCCCCTGATCGATACAACTTGAGAATGAAGGCAGTGTGAGGGACAGATTTCTACAGGCAAGACTGGCGATGTGAGCATTAGTTTGACGTACATATCATCACTGTACTTTGTACCGATGTGGTTTTTGATAGGTTCCACTGAGACTTGGGTAGACAAAGTAAGTTTTCTTACTAGGAAAAGAGACTGAGGGCAGCTGTGTCAGATGTGCTAAGATGTGTTTACATTTTATGTGTGAATGAGAAGTTACAAAACAGTGGAGCTACACTCAGGCTGATAATATATGCCTAGTAAAACAGTATGTGGTACTGATACTTTATAAAAAGAGCTTTCACCCTTTTTACTGAAGTTTTTTGAATCATCCAGATTCAAAATAATGGGTGATAATCATATCTTCATGGATGTCTGGAGGTACTTCCAGAAATTTTATTTCTGCTTTTGTGGTAATTTTGATTACTCTGTATAGCCTTTTGTGGTTATTCTTCCATTTCTTCGTTATATCTTTCTGTCATCTTTTGAGACATGCAGCATGTGCTGGGGTAAGTTTCACACAGCTCTGAGATGGAACAAGATGCAAAGAAAATTATCTTAAGGCTAAATCAGTTATATTAAAAGTTTACCTATAGCAAGCCAAAAGTACATGGATTACCTTCTTTCTGGTAGTGCCTGCGTTTCTCTCTTGTGGTATGCAAACTACCAAATATTATGGGTTATTCAAAGCAGCGTTTGAGTGCTGTAACAGAAGCATATCTGGCAGAAGTGGGCCATGAAGGAGTAGGATTAGAAGAATGTTTGAAGTTTGGCAAATGTGGAAAATTCAGTGACTGGACCTGGAAGCTTTAAACTGCTGTGATTTAGAAAGATTAGTGCGAATGTGATTTGGGGTGATGGAATGGAGATGCGTCCTCATGAGTTTAAGTAATATGTACAGGAGTCTTTGTCCTATTCCAAGTTCTGCAATTCAATTTGGAAAGCTGTGTTGTTAACTTTTCCCCGCAAATCTAATCTGAAATTAAAGTGGATTTTTGCTTCTTGCAAAGTGCCTATGGTTTTGTTCGTTAGCTTGATTAATAGGATTTGAGCTTGATGCTGCTTTCATGCATAGTTGTCTGGTGTCTTTTTGGCAAATGACCTGATTGCAGCACAGTATTGTGGTACATGGTAGATACTTGAAGGTGAGAAATTGAATGAAGTTATTATTTTGCTTAGTTCGAACAATAAACCACAACATTTCACAGTGTTATTCCCATTTTTTCTCTAGTGTTTGAGTAGCAAAGCTTCAGTTTTATGGAAGCCCACGATTCTCCTGTGTTAGGGCGCAACCCCTGTATTTTATCTTTGGAATGTCAAAAACCCAGAGTATCAGACTGTACATTCCTTTAATAGAAATGTATTTTGGGTGAGATTTTAAAAGGCGTTTGAGCACAATATGTAGATGGTCAATCAACTCTTGCTTAACCCTTAATGGCTTTGTTCTGGACTATTTTTGTCTTGTCCTCTCTTAAACATGTGGAAACTTGTGCATCCACAATGTCCTTTGACAGGACATTAAACAGTCTTCTCCCATCCCTTGAAGCACCTGGTCCTTTTGCTTATTGAACCATTATTCACTTCATCTGATGGCCTCTAGTTTCTTTTTTAGGCACCATTAGGCAAATGTGATATCCAACATGGTCTCTGGTACTAATGATCTGGTAGACCTCTTAGTTTTCTTTGATGCGTGTTTATTATCATTAGTATCATGAACTGCAGAAAGTAAAAATACAGAGCAAGAGCAATCTCCGTTGCTGTTCTAAGGTACTTTTTGAACTATGGTTGCTTCTCCTCCTTTTCTTTGATTTCTGTTTTGCCTCCCCTGGCACGTACATTTTATGAGATTAGATTTTCTAGGTTGGAAGTTGGTGTAGGTAGCAAGTACAAGTATTAAATCTACCTCAATAAACTGAACCTGTGATAAACTGCAATTCAAGTACTAGGCAGAGAAACAAAACTTACACCTAAGTAGTACTCTTAAAGATAGTAAGAGAATTAACTTCTAGTCAAGTGGTAGAGGTAAATATTTCGGATTAAGAAGTCCTTTGGGGTGATGCATGATGATGTGGTACACATTAATGATACGGTCATGGTTTTGAACAGTGCATTTTCAGAACGTTGCTAATAAAAGAGCCCTTTGGAATGTATGCAAACCAAGTGTGACTTGTACTCTGGGGACGGTCGTAACTGGGAATGATTCAGACTTTAGGAAACTATCTTTCGAGATACTGATAACTCCCTTGAAATCTGAATGTCTCATTAGCAAACTGCCATTTCTTTTGCTGAAGTTATGCAAAACCTTTGTAATTGTGAAGAATGAGCAGAAATAATTAAAAGACGAATTACCAGAATAAGCAAAAATAATTTATGTTGTGGTACAGTAAATTTGATTTTAGGGTTTATATACATAGAAATGTGAAAACTAAAGCATTCTAAATATAGTTTTTCTGAACTGATATTTAATGACTTTTTTCAGTTACCAACTTTCCTTCTTGCTTTAGCAGACATTTTCAAAATTTTTTACAAACCTTTTTAAGGCAAGTTATGAAGAATTCCTGAAGGATACTTAGCTTGCAGTTTTTTCCCTGCGTTTCTCAAAAACTTGGGGAAATGGTAAAAGATGTTTAAAATTTTGAAATATTGGTGTTCAATTAAACAGGACCACCTAGACTGTGCTCCTTTTCTGCTCAGTAGATGCAATGAACTCTACTTTTCAGTAACCAGTTAAAGTAAGGCTGTTTCTTCATGAGGATTAATTTGGGTGTTTTTATTAACAAAATATTTCAGAATCTGCTTTTGTGATGCCACAAAATACTATAGTGCATGCTTTGTTTGGTTAGAGAATATAGTTAACATAACTTTAGATACATGGATGCTTAGAAGTTACTTTTGATTGATTCAAGTTGGCGCAGAAATTGTTTTGCAGTGGATGAGGGGAGAACTCAGTTGTACTAACTAAAACTTGAAGATTAAAATGCATCTGTCTTTTTTCAGCTCAGTTGTTGAGCTCTACAGCACTCGAAAGCAGTATTTGAAAATACATTACTGCCTTTGCTTGTTACGTATGCCAGAATTTCTGTAAACACTCACTGTTGGAGCACAGCACCTCATAGCTTGACACATTTTTTTCATTCATGACGAGCAGTGTATAATGTGAAAGCAGCATAGTTGTTGTTGAGTTTACTTAATAAGGAAGAATCTGTTTTGCCTTTTAGAAAGGGTTGAACAATTTGATTTGATGAGAAATAATTAAAAATAACATGGTAATGGCATATCTACTAGGTAAAAACTTTACATATGATTTAATAGTCTTCAAAATCTTTCCTAGTGGTACAATTTACAAAAATTCTTAGTGATAGCCTCTCAATATATAGCTCCTGTGCATCATCAAGAAATTGTCCTGCTCAAATAGTGCATCATAACACTTGCATATTTTTATATCTACAACTTATTGGGGGGGGG
>VZTI01003853.1:506431-583016 GCA_013397865.1 Struthidea cinerea | reverse complement strand
TAATCTGTGTTTGTACTACCTCTCTGTGAAATGTGTCAATGAAAAGGGTGTGCAGTGGTGTCTTCTGAAGGAAGAGGAAGTCATTCCCCGTATCAGAGCTATGGAAGGGCGTAGAGGACGACCACCAAATCCGGATAGACAGCACTCAAGAGAGGAGTCAAGAACGAGACGCCGCAAAGGCCGACCTCCGAATGTTGGAAGCAGCGAATTTCTGGACAACGCCGACACAAAGCTTTTGAGAAAGCTCCAGGCTCAAGGTAAGAACTGTGTTAATATTTTCACAAAGAGAGGGTAACAGTATATAAAAAAATCAATGTTTTTCCTATAGAGAGTGATTTGTCTCACTAGGATACGAGTATACAGCATTTTATTTTGGATATTTTTTACATGCTCTTATTGAAGACTTTTTGGAAATCAGTACATATATATAGGTTTTAAAGAAGGGTGTGCATGTGTAAAGACATGTCTAAAAGCTTACTCTATAGTTACTTTATTTCAATGTATAAAACTTAAAAAACCAGACATCCAGAAATCTGGTGATCACTGAAGTCTTTAATAGCCAAAATCAACAGATCTTCGTTTTCCTCTGGATCAGCTCAAACAGCAGTGCATCTAGAAACTGAAATTAAAACCCACTGAAATTAGCATTTCTGTAAAGTGCTTGGCTGTTCCCGGGAAAATGCTTTTTCATATGAAATCCCTGATAGTGACAAGATTGAAATGCCAGTTAATTTGAATAATTAGTACCAACATTGACAGTAGAACTTCCATGGTATCAAGTACTAGTGTGTATCAAAAGCTGGTTTTAAATAACTGTCAGGTACATCCTTTTGAATATTAGTTCTGTAGTCCATAGCCGTATCATGTTTTTGGGATGCATCCAATTCAATATGAAAAAATTTTACAGCCCGTAAGTTAGGACATTTAGCCTAAGTGTTCTTTCATGTGCCAAGTCTGGATGTGTTTGGGTAGCAGCTTTGTATTTTGCATAGTGTAGCATTTTTACACAGTGTAATGAAGCATCTAGCATTTGCTGAGAGGCTGTTTACTTATTGCTGAGACACAGTAACTAATTCTGGAAGTCCCGTCAGTGGGAAAAGATAAGCCCTCTCACTAAGCCATTTTGCTTCATTTTGTGTCTTTCCTTTCCCTTTATTGGTCACTTCAAGGGGTAGAGGAGAAATACTTAGGAGGACTCCCAAATGTCTTTTTTCCCTCTACATACTGTAGCACTTACTAGATAGAACAAAATCTGTGGTCTGTATATACAAAATACTTAGAATGTGTAATTTTTGATATTACGTATGTTCATATCTTCCTTGCTGCTTTTTTTGTCCTTGTGAAAACGTAAGAAATATCTCAGTGGCTCAGGCCAGGGGTTCATCTAGAGCAGAGCTCTGTCTGCCGTAATGGCCATAGGAGATGCTGCTTGGAGAAACTGTGTGAACCTTATCCCTTCTTGATCAGTTTTTCCTCATATATGAACCCTGGCATGCTGATATATTTAATGAGTGATGTTGTAGAGCACATCTTTTTCTTATTCCATTTATTTTCTGTTTATTAAACTGTTGCCCACGAATTAGCCTGTTCTTTGTTTTTTAACCTCTTCACAATGTTCTTTCTACCGGCCTCATGTGGCAACAAGTTCCAGAAGTCTGCTAACTACTGGAACATTGTCATTTTTAACAAATGATGTTCTATTACTGTCAGTGGTTGTTCCGTAATTCCATTATTCCAGGGGTTGGATAATAACAGTTCTCCAATTTATGTTATCCACCACCTTGATGATTTTGCACACCTTGATTCTCTCTGTTCTTAGTCTTCTCTCCAAACTGAACAGCACAGGTGTTTTCAGTTTTTTCTCAGAAAGTAGTAGTTCCATCCCTTTGATCCTCTTATGTGTCCTCTAATTTCAGTATTTCTTTTCTGGGTGTATTAGCTTACATTTAGTATATGAGGAAGGTCCTCTGCTATCTTTGCCCACTGTTTTCACAGTGTCACAGAATATCCTGAGTTGGAAGGGACCCACAAGGATCATCAAGTCCAGCTCTCAAGTGAATGGCCTGTGTGGGGATTGAACTCAATGACCTCGGTGTTGCTAGCACACTGCTCTTAACAAACTGAGCCAATCCCAGGGTTTTGCAGGGCTCTTCCAGAGTTCCTTGCTGTTAGCAAAACCTCGGATTTTCCAGAATGCTTAATATCATCTTCACATTTTGAGATTTAACTTTGCAGTTGCCTTTACAGGTTCTAATACTGTTGTGGAAAGAAATCTTCTACTAACCCTTCACTAAAGCTGACTGCTGATCACTCTTTTGCCTGGTGTCATGTAAAGAGCTTTTAGTTTGGAGCTTTTCTTCACTGACATAACAGCTCAGTTTTATTAATAATGTGTGTGGAACACCTCTCTTGTGAAGACAGGCTGAGAGAGCTGGTGTAGTTCAGCCTGGAGAAGAGAATGCTCTGAGGAGGCCTTAGAGCCCCTTCCAAGAAAGCTGGAGATGGACTTTTCACAAGACCTGGAGTAATATGACAAAGGGGAATGGCCTTAGGCTGAAGGAGGGCAGGTTTATTTTAGAGATTAGGAAAAAATTCTTTACTCCAAGGGTCTTGAGGCCTTACCACCTTGAAGTAAAGGTGGCTCGGAGAGGTTGTGGACTCCTCATCCCTGTGAGTATTCCATGTCAGGTTGGGTGGGGCTTGGAGCGGCCTGGTCTAGTGGAAGGTGTCCCTACGCATGGTGGGGCGTGGAATGAGATAAACTATCCGTGTTCATTTGCGCTGTTGATGTAGTTACTGATACGTGACATGCCATTAATGATAGTTGATGGAAAAATTTTGTAAAAATCAGTGTGTGCAAAACAAATCTTCTGTTTGCTCTGTCTTTAAGACATGCAAATGTCTGGAACACAAACTATATCTTTATTGTTGGACAGCACTGTTTTTATGAACGTAGTATTTTCTTTTTGTAACAGAAATAGCTAGGCAAGCAGCACAAATAAAGCTACTGAGAAAGCTTCAGAAGCAGGAACAAGCGCGAGCTGCCAAAGAAGCAAAAAAACAGCAAGGTAAGTATTACTTGTGGAAGTTTGTGCATGTTAGCGGATTATTTTGAATACTGTTAATGAAAAGTTACATGTCTCTTGCCATGTTCTGCTGATAATTGTTTGCTTTTGTTTGTTAGCTATTATGGCAGCTGAAGAAAAGCGAAAGCAAAAGGAGCAGATAAAGATAATGAAGCAACAGGTAAACTATGCAATTGCTAAATATCTCTTTAAATTATGTTTTAAATAATTCAATTAGGTGTATTTCAAATATTTAGTAAATTACTAAGTATGCGAATTACAAAGTGTATGTTTTAAATCTAATTTTAAAGAGCACACTCTGTGTGTTACTTAAAATTCTAAACTCCACTAAATCTACCACTGACCCATGTCCTGAGGTGCCACATCAGCATGGCTTTCATATCCCACCAGGGACAGTGACTCAACCGCTGCCCTGGGCAGCCTATGCCAGGGCTAGACAACCCCTTCCATGAAGAAATGTTACCTAATATCCAAGTTAAACCTCCCTTGGTACAATTTGAGGCCGTTTCCTCTTGTCCTGTTTCTTGTTCCCTGGGAGCGGAGCCTGACCCCACCTGGCATCACCCTCCTGTTCAGGGGGTTTAAGAAAGTGAGAAGGCCCCCCTGAGCTTCCTTTTTTCTGAGCTGAGCCCCTTTCCCAGCTCCCTCAGCTGTTCCTGGTGCTCCAGCCCCTTCCCCAGCTCTGTTGCCCTTCTTCTCCAGACATGCTCCAGCATCTCAATGTCTGTATATGATTTCAGCATCCCAACACTTAAAGTACTAGTATTAGTTTGCCTGTAAGTGACATGGGTGACACGGGAAGAAGATGGATATGCTGCTTGCCAGTGTAGGGAGAAAGTTCATGCGGCCAAAGCTCAATTGAAGTTGGAGCTGCCAGAAATGTGGGGGACAATGGAAAAGAGTTTTTTCAAATATATTAATGGCAACCCTGGTTGTGTGTATAAATTGGAAAATGAGAGGCTGAAGAGCAGCAGTGGGAAGGGACCTGAGGGTCCTGGTTCATGGCAAGGTGGGTATCAGTCATTGGTGCCCTGGCACCCAGGAGGGGCATCTTTGCCCTGGAGGGCATTAGGCCCAGCATCGCTGGCCAGGCAAGGAGGGGATTGTCCCACTCTGCTCTGCACTGGGGTGACCTCACCTTGAGTCCTGGGGACAGTTTTGGGCACCGCAATATAAAAAGGACATTAAACCATTCGAGGCTATCCAAAGAAGGCCATGAGGATGGGGAAGGTACTGGAGGGGAAGTCTTAAGAGGAGCGGCTGAGGGCACTTGGTTTGTTCAGCCTGGAGAAGAAGAGACTGAGGGGAGACTCACTGTGGCCTTCAACGTATTCAGGAGGGGCAGCTCCGATCTCTGCTGTCTGTGACCGGTGACGGGACTTGAGGGAATGACTGGAGCTGGGTTGGGAGGTTTAGGCTAGATATCAAGAAAAGATTGACCAACCCAGAGGGTGGTTGGGCATTGACAGGCTCCCTAGGGAATGGTCACGGCTTGAAGGCTGCCAGAGCTCCAGGAACATTCGGACAATGCTCTCAGGCACAGGGTGGGATTGTTGGGGTGTCCTGTGCAGGGCCGGGAATCGGATTGATGATCCTGATGGGTCCCTTCCAACTCAGCATACTCTATGATTTTATGACATCTTGAGGTGTTAAACAAGCCAATAAAAATATGAAACCCTTCCACATATTTGAAATCCAGATATTAAATCCTGGCATACTTTTTTTTTTTAAGTAATAAACCAAAATTGGTGTTACTGCAGACTACCTTAAATATCTAAGTAAGAGATAACAATTAATTCTTGTTGGTAACTGTTTAAATTTTTCCATTAAGAAAGTGCTCAGTGTAGTAGACAGTGAGCTAGGAGTTGTCACTCTACCATCTATGAGTTACAGTAGAAAAGGCTGAGAGAGCTGGGACTCTTCAGCCTGGAGAAAGACGAGGCTCAGGAGGATCTTGCTAATATAGCTAAATACCTGAAGGGAGGCTGCAAAGAGGTGACTCCTCTCAGAAGTGCCCAGTGACAGGAGGTTCCTTCTGAATGCTGGGAAACACTTTGTCACCAAGATGGCAACTGAGAATTGGAGCAGGTGGCCCAGGGAGGCTGTGGAGCCTCCTACATAGATTTTCAACAGCAGCCTGGACGTGATCCTGGGTAACTGGTTCCAGGTGACCGTTTGAGGGCAGGAGTGTGTGGACAAGGTGACTTCCAGATTTCCCTCCCAACCTCAGCTAGTCTGAACTTCTGTAGATCGTGACAGTTTCAATGTGTCCACTTCTCAAGATAACCCATGCTTGTTAAAGACAAGGAGCACACTATGATCTTCAAATGGTCCTTACATTATGAGGGGCCCAGGAAGCAAAAATTTTTTAATTATCAAATACTTCAAGTCCACACCTTGTTTGTCATCATCATATTCCTTTTTGATGTGTAACCTGATAAAATTTTTATGATTTCAATGTGCAGAGTACCTCTTCTCTGAGATAGTTCTTTATTGTGATCTCTGCTGAAAAGTTTGTTCTGCATTAACCTTTGTGGAGTTGGGAGGGTCTAGTACATGCTTTCAATTTTTGTACTGTTTTGTTTTAAAGTATAATGCGGGATAATAGAGATTTAAAGGTCCGTGCTGTGAGCTTCACATGGTGAAAAAAGCTGAGCACTGTCTGAACAAGGCCTCTGAATTAATTTGCTTGATAAGGTTGTATTATGTTGGACTTCTCAACAGTTTAAGGAGCTGGTAAGATTTCCCTGGAGTATTATAAGACTTCTTGTATTGGAGCTCTATTTGTCAGAAAATTTTGGATATCTTTCTCATCTGTGATTGCTCCTTTGCTGTTAAATATTTTAGATTATTTTTTCTTGGGGGCTTGGTTTCGGTTTTAGTTATTTTTTGATAAAGTATATACATCACTATGTGTTCTCCAGAGAATAAAATTTTAGAGTGGTCCGTGTTCTACAGTCTCAGGCCAGCCTGCAAGAAAACAATGTGTTCTGTACAGATGGGATTTACTCTCACTGTTGGGAAAACATCTGAGAAGATCAATGAGGTCCTTTTCAAGCTTCTGATCTAGGCCTCCCAGCTTGCAGGGCTTTTCCGTTGTCTGGGTTTTCCTAATAAAACTTTACAGCAAGTCTGGCTGGATGTATGCAATTTTCTTCAGAATGCTCCTTCCTAGTCACTGTGGCTCAACCAGCTCTTTTGAGATAACAAAATCTTAAATAACATGCTAGTGAATTTTTAACAGCTAATTTAACAGACAAACTTAAGCAGCTCGTGTAATGTGAAATAATCCCAGTGTTTGCAATGGTTGCATTTCTCAATCATTGTAATAAGACTTCGTTCAGATTTTAGGAACTAATTCACAAAAAAGGAAAGGATTAGACTATGGTTGTCCAGCATCCATCTGTGGAGTGCATAACTTGATCATTTTCTGCTCACCATAATGAAACATGCTTAAATGTGTTGTACTACCCATCGTTCCTGTTCCAATTACTTCTTTTGTTACAGCATGTATACAATTCCATCCCCTAAACTACATATTAAGGCTTCCAAAAATAGCATCAATTACCTGAGTGCCTCAAAAATCTAGAGAAACTGAAGGGTACTTAACTGAGCGTGTTACCCAGGTGGCATGTGGGTGAGTGTTACTGGCTGACAGAGCGTGTGCTTTCAGTTTTGCTGAGCTCAGCTCTCCGTGCTGCCCTTGGGACCGTAATGGCCTGAGAGAGGCTGCAAGAATTTAGGCACAAACATTGCTTTGACAGATCTCGCTATTTCTTGTTCAGGGAGATCACTTCAAAACATCATGTATTTCATGGCATAGCTCACTCTTCTGTTCATTCCTAACTAGCTCCACCATTGTCAGCTGGAATTTGAATGCTCTAGTTTGCTTACTTGGTCAATAATCTGGTCCTCTTGAAGCTGATAAAAAAAAAAAAAAAACAAACAAACAAAAAACTGTGACAACTTAAACATGAGCACCTATGCATAACTAGGTGTGGCTTCCTTCAGGGTTATACCAGACATCTTCTAATACTACTAAAATTCTAACCATATCTTGTTCTATGGGAACAGTTGACTGAAACGGGTGAAACTCAATAACAAAAACGTATGTATAAACTTCATCATTTTTCAAATGTAAAAATAAATTTCCTTCATACATATTTTTAAAAGAGATAACTTTGTTACCCTTGTAGGAAAAAATTAAGCGAATCCAGCAAATTAGAATGGAGAAAGAACTTCGAGCTCAGCAAATTTTAGAGGTAAAAATAATGGCTCAAATGTAATTTTTCTGTTGCCACTTTAAAGAATGTTGTATTTTAATAGTCACACATGTAGTTAGGAACGTAACTAAATGTAACAGCTCTAACAACCTGGATTTCCAAAGGCCAGTTCAAAAATGTTTTTCAACATTTAAATAAAAAAATTATTTAAAATATTTTTCTTTAAAGATCAGCATTAACTGTGATCCCTAATCTTACGAGTATTCACTCGGGCTCACAATTTTCTACCAGAATAGTCTTGTGTGTACTTAAGTTAACAGCAGAGCAATTCCTTTGTTAGAGAACAAGTTTGCAGTAACAGAATGTTAAAACAGTATAATGCTCTGCTCTGTAGGAAGTGCAGTGGGTTTAAAAATACTATGTCTATATTGGAGTGTACTCTACAGGTTTGCTAGTGTACTAGCAAAGATAGATTGCTAGTTTTCAAGTTTCCACTGACAGAAAAATTAACAGTAATCTCTTTGCCATTTATATTGTTTCTGTGCGTACTTGCTTTCTTAAAATAGCCAGGTGAAGCAATTTTGAGTGGGACTTGAAATTCTGGTTTAATTTTTACAAAGTAACTGAAACGTGAATTGATTGATCGTGAAAGCTGCATCAGAGATTTCTTGCAATGTACAGAATAAGTGATGATGTTCTTAACTTTTAAAGGTACACAACTTTGTTTCTAGTAATATTATTTTCAAGTTGTGATGGTGCTGTTGTGTGACCTGTTTTGCATGCACAGGCAAAAAAGAAAAAGAAGGAAGAAGCAGCAAATGCCAAATTACTGGAAGCGGAAAAACGAATAAAGGTTAGTTTAGAGGACCTCCGAAAACAAGAACTGTGTTATTGTACATGATGTATAGAAGGAATAAATTTGGGATGCTGTTCATCAATGATGAAGCTGTACATAGAGACAGCATATAACAACATGTACATATGGCTATAAAAAGGCATGAAGCATATGCAGAAGAGTTTGTGTATGTGTGACACACACACACAAATATATAGAGACGGTACTTTTTTATGTGCCATTACCATGAGTTTTGCTTACACGACACCTGGTTTGCATAACAAAATGTTCCTGCAGTAACATTATTCACAATATTCTTTTAAGCACACTGTATCAAAAAACTATGTTGTTTCTCAACAAGCATAGTCTTTTCTAGACTGTAATGCATACAAGACTACAGAGCTCTCTTACAAATACTGGAAAATACAGTGTGTGTGTGTGTATATATATATATATATATATATATAGATGTACTTCTGTTGCTGCTTTGGCATTCTAGGTATATTCTAGCATGGAACTCCCAACTCACCAGACTTACTGTCATTGTATACTCTCTGTACTTCTCTGTGCTCTGTTCTTGGGGGTCAGGGAGGTTAGAATTTAACTCAGATGTGCTGTTTTAGTGTGGCAGAACTGTGCAATTTGGTAAGTAAATTTTGATTGATGTTTTAAAGACACTTTTGTTCTTCTGTTGAAGGAGAAAGAGATGAGAAGGCAGCAGGCTGTTCTTCTGAAGCACCAGGTTGGTATGTTTGGTTCACCAAACAGACAGAATGCCAATTGTGAGCTACTACTTTAAGTTATATGGGGGGGTGGAATCCTCAAAATATGCCCTTTTTAAACTTCTGGGTTTGATTCCTGCACAGATTTTCTTTCGCCTTATGATTTTTTTGCTTTGCTTTGGTATTGGGGTCTTTTGGGGGATTATAAAGTGGTTTTATGACTTTGTGATTTCTGTTTCATAATGTTGTGCCAACTCTTTCTGCCAGGAGTTGGAGAGGCATAGACTAGATATGGTATGGGTATGTTTATTTTTGTACATCTAACACCGCATTGTGATTTGGTTGTGATATGGTTGTCATAGCAATGCATAAAATGTAGCACTGGCTGCTGTCATATTACATACTGCTGCATGGCTTTACAGCACAGTGCATTGCATACATCTGCTTGTCTTGTCTGTTAAGGAAAAAAAGACATGTCTTGAACATGTGTATAAATTGAATGTGGCAATAACTAAATGTGGTTTTTAGCCAGGGATCTATGTTACTGATGTCCCAATAAAAAATTGACTAGTATATAAAATCGGGGATTGATGCAAAATTGACAGGTAGTCACTTGGGTGATTTTTGCAAGCCTTGTCCCATTCACTGGGAATGAATCCAGACATTTTAAATACAATTTGAATTAACCTGTTTTAGAAATCAGGATGATGTCTCCCCCTTGTAAGATACTGAGGAAATTAGTTTTCAGTTGGTGGTAAATACATAATGTTATAAGTATACAATGAAACATTAGAATGTAATCTTAGCCTCACCAAATTAGATGATAAAATTCCTATAGCCTTTACAGGGGCCAGGATTTGCTCTACAGCTGTTAAGGCAAAACCCCTGTACTTAGTGCCCTAGAATAGTGCTCCTTAATGCGTTTGAAGCTACTGACATAATTTACTGAGGGACAGGCATCAGTAAATGCAAGTGTTGTTGTGTACATATATGCACCACCACTGGCTTGAGTAAAACTGATCTAGAGCTGATAAAATTAATCATGTTAATTTGTTGCTTGGTTACAAAAATGTTAATATTTGCAATGTTTGAAAAAGACCAGTTTAAAATTTCTGCTGAATTGGCTATTGAAGAAGTAAATTGCAAGTTCCATCATAGCAGATGTAAGGTAACTGACCTGTTCCAGCCAACCATTATGCTTTTTGTTCTGCCAGCTTATGAAGGAGCATCACAACTGACCATAAGTAAATCTGTATGCTTCTTTTTTACACTGTCTCCATGTTCATTGCTTTACCTTTTTGCTTTTGATTGTTCTTGTATTTGCTTTCTAAACCTGAACTAAAACATGCACAGACTTGGCCATTCTTGTCCTATATTTAGTATTTACTGTGACTTGTCTATTAATGCTAAATTTGTTACTTTGCTTTTTTATTGATTTGAAAATGTGGTTTAGTTTTGTTCTAATATTACCTGCTTCAATAGGAACGAGAACGGAGAAGACAACATATGATGCTTATGAAAGCCATGGAAGCACGGAAAAAAGCAGAAGTGAGTATTAACCTCTGAAAGTTTGAAGTTTTCGTGGTTCCATTCTGTCGTCATCTGTAGAAGACCAGTGTTTTTGTACATTATGTATAATTTAATACGTGTACATTGCAGCGGTCGGACAAGAACCATTAGGCACAAATTGAAATACAGGAAATTCTGTTCAAAGTTAAAAAACTGGTTCACTTGGAGGGAGATGGTTGAACACTGGCACAAATTGCCCAGTTTTGAGAGTTCTGGATGTTTTTTGAGAGGAAACATAAGTAAAATACAAAAACCCCATAATTACTAGCTTACTTTTTGTTTTACTTTTTATGTATTTCGCTATATCCTGAGACTTTTTTTATGTCTGTATCCTGAGACCTTTGTAAATAAAGTACAGATAACTAAGATACTGAAATAAGATAACCATCATTATAGCAAGTAGTTGTTAAAGAAATTGTTAAAAACTTTTCTCTAGAATGTATTTACAAATTTCCATACAAGTGACTGACCAAAACCAAGAAAAACTGAATAATACTTCAGTGCAAGGAAATAGAGGAAGATGATACCCTAAGCACCCATTCCACTGTTGGAAATCGGGATACCAGGCTAAGTGGTCACTTAGTCTGATCCAGTGCTGTAATTATATTCTTACTCTAATAGAAATAGAACAGTGTTTATTTCAACCAATAAAAGTAAGCTTTAAATAGATTTATGAAACTCAGTGCAGGTAAAGGTTTTGGTTTTAATCATAACTGTAAATTACTGTGTTGCCACGTAAATATCCGTATATACATCTCTTGTTTTCTTCTGTCATAGTGTTCCAAATTGGCAAAAATAAGTTGCAGGAAATGCCAGTTGGCCTTGAGACATTGACATAGGCTAAGATAAAAAGCAATAAAACATTTTCAAAAAACAAATCAAAGAGTATTTTCCATTTTAAAATCAAGTTAGGGATTTTCTGTGCTGCTTTAGTGTATTGTGATTTTTCCATACAAGATGTCCCTTGTGAACTCAGCATAGATAAAGAGAGCCTGCGTTGGCAGTACAGAGGATGCTTACACAGTTGTAGAGCAGCAAGCAGGTGGGTAGATGGGTAGTTCTGAATGTCACTGCTTTTTTTTCTGCCAGTGTAAATTTACTGGTCCAAACATGTTCTTTGTGTCCAGTGTGTAACTGATCTTGCATAAAATCCACTAAATACTGTAGTAGTAGAAGTCATGATCTCTGTGCACTCACAGTGGTTATCCCCAGGTGTCACCAGTGGTCTGGTAATACTCCGTGTAGAATGAAAAGGAAGAATAAAAAGACATGGGGCCTGCCAGAACTCTGCAGAGAAGTCAGTGGTTAATACTGACCTACAAATGCATCTGAGCCCTGACTTAGTATTGCCCATGCTCTCGTTGTTGCAAAATACGGTGATAGTAAATGTAAGAGACTAGAACGACCTCTTAAACTAGCAGAATAGTAGGAAGTGGTTCTGAGTAATGGGAAGCAGCATGGCTTGGTTCTTTAGCCCTTTCGTGTCCAGAGGTGAAAAGCACATACAGTGTCTTCAGTTTTGTATTGTATCAGGTTCTTAAGTGGTGGCTTACACACACATACGTGTATTTGTTTATACGCACAGTTCTGTGCCCTGAAGAGGTGGCACTGATATGTGGCAGATTCCATACATTTTATACTCAATATTGGTTGCAGAGGTGTGTAGGGAATTGTATCATCAGGACAATGGATTGGTGTTGAACATGTGGCAGCAGAACCCCTGGCACCGGGGATGGGAAAGGCCATGGGAGCTTCAGGTTCAGAGTCAGTCTTGGCGTGTTACAGAGAGAGTTAATGTATTATTGGTGTGACTCCACTGTGGAGGTTATTTAAGAGACAAATAATAGATGCTTGGCTTCTCACTTGATGATCCCTGTGTTCTGGTTGTGCAGATAACACGTAAGGGACCGTTCAGTTTCAGGTTGCATGCAAAGTGCATGGTAATTCAAGGCCAGAAGCTACCTGTGTTTGAACAGATGGGTTGTGTTTTATAGGGTATTCATATCTAGTTTATGTATTATGGGACTTTTTAAACCATGTATTGTTAAGAGACGTTTCTTGAGTGGTCTCTGCTGTAGCAGGTGCAGATTAATGATACTGCTGTGTAAGCAGAGCCTTCAAAATCAGATGCCTTGCATGGCAATTCTTTGCCATATTTTCACTCAGTCATGTTTCTGAAGTGGTACTTAAAAGTTTTTCAGTGCAAACATACTTAAAATCCGTGTCTGCGTGGACAGGAGAGAAAAAAGTGAATCTTAGATAATTTTACAACTTCAGTGATTTTGTTCTCGTTTTCCTCTCCCCTTTGCTTTAATGCGGGTTCTTTGATTGATGTGGTGATTATTGAGGTTACAGAAATAGTGCTTTTCAAGTTCTTAGGTTACAGAAATAGCGCTTTTCAAGTTCTTAGATTGTTCCTTTGTAAGCTTAATATGTGGGGTTTATTTTTTTCCCTTTTAATTCTCTTAAGGAAAAAGAGCGGCTAAAGCAAGAGAAACGTGATGAAAAAAGATTAAATAAAGAACGTAAACTGGAACAGCGACGATTGGAATTAGAAATGGCAAAGGAGCTAAAGAAGCCTAATGAAGATATGTGCTTAGCAGACCAGAAGGTAATCACAGCAACATAAACTTACTTTCTTGCTTCTTGTTTGTGTATTTTATAATTCTGCCAATAACTTTTTTCTTGCAGCCACACTCAAGGCATTCAAGTTTTAATCGAGGTAATTGGAGAACTATTTGAAATATATACAAATAAAAGATACTGGGACACTACACAGTAGTGTATGTTTAGTTAATTAAAAGCCTTTTGTTTAAAAGAGGCCTGCTTCCCAAAGAGCAGGATTGCTTCAAAAAAATTCTTTACTCAGGTTATTTTTACGTCGGGAATATGCATCCTGTCTCAGTACACAGGCACTAGATAGTTATCTAGAGAACTCTTACAAGCTGTTGCTCAAAAAAAATGACTCTCCCCGTCTTCCAGGTTCTTAGTTCTTGTCCTTAAGGACTTGACAAAGGTCAGGTTCAAAGTCTCTGTTCCAGAGAAATCCCTTCCCTTTTTCCCCTAAATAATTTTACACCACCTTTTACAGTAGTTTGGCTCAGAATAGATCCTGACAGTGTCTCCTGGCCAAAAAGGGAAGTATTTCTTAATCTCTTGCCTCCTATAATTTGTGAAAAGTTAGAGATGTTTCAGCATTGAATGGATGAGGGGTGCAGTTTCCCTATAGCCTGTACCTTCCAGCATTGTCATGCTGTAGGTCAGAAGGAAGTGTTGATCAATTTTCCCAGGTGGTATCAAAAACGTTTTCTTTTGAATATGCTACTGAATCTTTTAAGTTTTTTCTTTACTTTCCAGCCTTTCCCAGAGTTGCCTCGCATCCCAGGCCTCGTTCTTGATGGAAGCACATTTTCAGATTGTCTCATGGTAGTGCAGTTCCTGCGTAACTTTGGTAAAGTTCTTGGCTTTGATGTGACCGTAGATGTTCCCTCCCTGAGTGTTCTTCAAGAGGGTTTGCTCAACATAGGGGACAGCATGGGAGAAGTACAGGACTTGCTTGTGAAACTTGTCTCTGCAGCTGTGTGTGATCCAGGACTTGGTACAGGATACAAGGTAAAAAGAAAAAAAAAGGAAAAAAATCCATATTAAACACCCTGTATATATGAATGCATTCTTCGTAATGCGTCTCTGGCACCTCTATCATATGGATTTCCATTCTCTTTCCTAATTAGTTTCTTCAGTGTCACGGTTCTAATGTTACTCCAAAGCTTTATGTCCCATCAGCCTTCCCATTTTCCAGAAGTGAGGTATTTCTGTGCATTTTCTCTGTGCACAAACACACATCCCATTTTTATTTGGACCTTTTGTAGGGCACTGTCACGTCTGTGGCCATGTCTTTTAACTCCTTTCCGTCCATTCCATTGCATTCTTACCCTCATGTTATATTCTCAGTGAATTTTGCCATTTCTTTCCCTAAGGTCTGCTGTCTAGGTCACTTAATCAAAACCCCAGTTCATTCATGACTCTCTTTCTTACTGGCCTTCTATTTCAAGCCAATACAGCTTTCTTCTACTCTAGAGCTCTACATAGCATCATTGTACAAAGCAGCATTCATCAAGTTTCAGTTGGACCATACCTTTTTACATGTAATCCATTTAATTATTATTAATCTTATCTCTGTTTTTAAAAACTTAGGAATGAAGACATTCTAATTTGTTACTGTATTTAAGATTTACATTTGCATAGTTTCAAAGAATAATCGTGTTTAAGTCCTTACGTAAGAATGCAAACAAACCCATACCATCTTCTATAAACAATAATATGGCCTACAAAGGAAAACAGTGTTTTTTAAACATGATTGTTTGAAATGTCTTTGTTCTTTTTAGGCTAAAACTATTCTTGGGGAACACTTACTGAATGTTGGTATCAATCGAGATAATGTGTCTGAGATTCTGCAGATTTTCATGGAGGCTCACTGTGGGCAGACAGAGCTGACAGAGAGCTTGAAGACAAAAGCTTTTCAGGCACATTCTCCAGCTCAGAAAGCATCAGTACTCGCTTTTCTGGTCAATGAGTTAGCATGCAGCAAAAGTGTAGTAAGGTAAGATTTTTCCCCAACAGGTGTGTAAAAATAAAATTATAAAAATGTTGTAGTTCATAAGTGCTGTGTATTCACTGTGTTCTGTTACAGGAGGACTACTGATGTTCTTATAATGAAAGCTGAAATTGGCTGAGTTACTGTTTTTACCTTTATGTACTGTTGATATGATGGAAGAATAAAACTTTTCCATGTTTGGTCTGTAATTTTGTTATCAAAGCTTGAACCAAAATTTCTCTAGCAACTTTTGGAATAAAAGATGAGGTTGATTACAAAGAAATTTACTAGGTATTCTAGGGAATAATTTAGAAGAGTTGTTCAAGGCTTCTGCAGTACACTGTTTTCCCTTTTTCCTTTTGTTTTTGAAGATGTTTGTTGCCCAAATACTTTAAGTAGGGTCATAAGGTGAGTGGCAAGCTTGATGTATCATCATAATAATTCAAGGAAGCGTATATTGCATTTGTGGTCAGTAGTGTATGGCATTTCATAATTTTAAATCCCCTCTATGTTCAACAACTTGTCAAAACCCACCAACGTGCAGTAAAAAGTTAGAAAGTTTCTGGGGTGCCTGTTCTTCCACAGACTGACTTCCTGTGGTAAAGTCTTTCATCGCCTAATTGAGTGCTGCTTTGTTTCCTGGTGTATTCTGCTGCGTTTGGTACACTGTGCTGCAAAAGTTAATCGGGGTTGTGTAAGGCAGGAATGGAAGAGATGCTTCAAGTTTTCCAAAGCTGAAATATAGCAGAAGTGGCCAGTGCAAGTGCTGTAGATCAACTGTGCAAGAAAGTTCATGTGTATCAATCAAATTCATCATAGAAAGAAACTTCCTCTTGTTGCAGATGACTGTTAAGTCCTATTTGTAGAAATGATCAGTCAGAACTTGAGTTTCTATATTTTGGTCATAGAAACAACTATAATCTGCTGAATTGTTTAGGCCAGGATGTCTTGGAAGTGGGCTTGCAGATGATGACTGTACCAAAGCCCTTTTTTTGGTTCTTCAGCTTCTTCAGTAAAAAGTCAGTGTTGGATTGTAGATCCCAGGGATCCTAGGCAGAATACCTCAGATGTACCAGTGGTAACTGTTTTTTCAGCACCGGGCTACATGCTTTGTGGCAAAGACATTTGGAGGCTTGATGATGAGCTAGAACTATGAAAAGAAATGTTGAATGCCGTGCTTCTTGTGGAAAGAAAGCTGAGGTGATACTGTGGATAACGACTGACATAGGTACAGCAGTTGTGCTGCGTTGGCATTCCTAGTATTGTGATTTCCTAGCTTTAAAATGATTTATTTTGAATTTTAATGATTTCTCCAAGACAGTTATTTGAGGGGAAAGTGTTTATACGTAAATGTCTGTCTTAAAAAGATACATAAGTTCACAGTTAATGGATTATTTTCATCTTTGACAGTGAAATTGATAAAAACATTGATTATATGTCAAACTTAAGGAGAGATAAATGGATGGTTGAAGGCAAACTTCGGAAGTAAGTTTCATTTCCTTAAATATTACAATATATTGCTTTTTTGCCTTTGTTCATGTACGCTGCTATATAGGGAATTGGTTGTAAGCACAAAATCAGTTGATGAAGTTACAGGTTTACCAAGAAATTAGTAATCAAACTGCTTAATTAAGACAGATGTGGATTTAGAATGTTGCAACACCAGTCTTTTACAGTCTGTTAAAGATGCATGAGATTCAGAGGGTTAGTGTCCCTCAGAATTGGAGCAAAGTCAAGTCTATTTTGTATTCTTTGGAGGAAAGTAAAAACTTTTTAATAGGAATATTAAAGGAGCCACAAAATTGCTATCGACATAATCAGAGTTTATTTGGGCCTACCATAATTCCCAGTGTTTGTTCTGAAAGGCATTTTAAGACAACGTGATTTTTCATATAGCAGTTGCCAATCGAGTTTTGCTAATTTATGTTATCTTAGTGTTTCTCATCTGTCAGTGTCACGTTGTTCCCTGTAGCTAGGGATCGTATGTAGAATGCAAGCTTTGAGATATTTTTTATATCTCTATTTAAGGTAAAATTGAAACTTCTTAAGGGTTGTCAGTTTCATATTCACTGTTCTCCCATCCTACAAGACAAAATTCCATACAGCAAGCATACTGGCTGCAACCATCAGGAAGCTGGACGGCATAAAGTTAATGAATCACAGGGGGTAAAAATGCATAGCCAGACTCTGCTTTTTTTTTTTTCTTTGTCATCTTTACCTCTTGCTAGGAATGGTAAATCCTTTCTTAGTCCTTGCTTTAGGTACTTTTGTTTCTAATCTTATGTCTCCATTTTTTCCCTTTAATGTATCTCAGAAGGAAGAAGGAAAGAAGTAAAGAAGAAGGACAAGAGGGAGGTAGAGGAAAAAATTAGACCAATAAAAAGAAGTTCTCTGCTAATACTGCAAATCCCAATCTGCACAGAGTTAATGTATTTTATCCTTTAGGATAACTCAGATACTTTTTTCCTGTCTTCATCTGTATCCCCTCTATGGGATATAGTTTAAAAAGTTTTTCTGAAGTTCTGATGTAGCCACAAGTTACCATTAGCAAAATGGGACCCTTTCCTGTCCTTCTTCTTAGGGCCTGCTTAGTCTTTCTCTCCCTCCATCAAACTGTAAGTACTTGTAGATGTAGGATCTTCCCTTTTCCTTATAATCTCCAATTTCTTTCCTTTCAAATAGTGAGCATAATACCCTGAAGTTCCAGGATCCTCCTCCTTGCTAAAATCATTTCTCCATTTCTTGGTTCTTTTCTGTCATGTGTGGATTTCAGGTTCCAGTAGTGCTCTCCCTATTTTTGAGTGCAAGTATCTCAGGAAAACTCAGAAGTGTTGCTCTTCTGCTTCTTTGAATTCACTGGGCTTGATTCATCTCTTTCATCTTTGATTCAAAATTTTTGAATTTTCCACTGTTTTTCTGATGAACTCCAAGAAGGTTTTAGAAGAGCCTTCTCTGATCAATTTTAAACAACGTTTTCTTCTTTATTATGTCAATTGTGTTTTCCATAAACCTTTAGAACTGTTCTGGGGCTTCTCTGAAAAGAAATCTCTAATCCTCAGTCCTCTTTTTGCTATTTTTTTCTACTTCCGCACTTCATTCTTACATGTTACCTTCCCCATCCATTCACCTCTCGGTCTAATTTTTAAGCCTCACATCCCAAACAGTTTTGCATGGGAATACCTGGTTAGTCAAGTACTCGCTGTGTGATAAGCAGCTGTGGCTTGTTTTCACATGCCTACAGACCTTTATGTGCCCCTCAGCACATGCCCCTGTTGTAGGGGATGAATAACGGATGCTGAGGAATGGGTTTATTTGATCTCAGCCTGGCTTGCCAGTGTTTGCAGTCTTAATCTTCAAACTTCTGTGTCCAGGCTGGGCTGGAAGTATATTCAAGTAGGATGAGAAAAGATTCTATCTGCATCAGATGTGTTCGATAAGGGATTTTTTTGTGCTTATGTTCTCACTTTTTAATGACATAAGCTTCTCAGATGGGGAGGAGGGCAAAAATAAATACAAAAGCCTGTGCTTGACAGATACAAATAAGCAACAATAAAATCCCAGGCTGGAAAAGGGAATCATTGTATTTTGTTTTAAGGGATGCTTTCCCTCTCACCCCTCTCCCTGCTGTTCCCTCCTCTTCTCCTCCTTCCCTCAAGGATCTTAGTAAGTGCAACATATGTGGTTAGAAATTGAATTCTGAACTGCCTGGACTGTTTCTGCTTAGCTGATGGTCAGTGAGAAGTTGCATCTAATTCCTTCTCTATCACATTTAGATGTGAGTCTTGCTACTAACCTCTTTCTCTGTAAAGGCACCTATCTCATACAGTCAACTGAGCTTTCTTTGTGCTTTCTGTGTGACAGCTGTGGTCAGAAGACTGTCTCACCTGAGATGATTCTGTGATTTTTTTTTTTTTAAACTTGATAATTAAAGTCTCAGCACCTCCTTTTCCATTACATGTCTTCTCTTTGGCATCTCTTTTGTAGCCAGATCAATGTAAAACAGAAGAAAAATGAAATACATCCTCTTAAAGAATTAGGTAATAATTTGGTTTTTTACAAGACTTGAAACAAGTTTTTCACTTGTGCAGCAGCATTCTTTTAACATGCCAGTGGTATGGTATGCTCCGTGTAAGTTAATTTCTGTTGAATGAAACCATTTCAACTGTAAATGATGATGGTATATGAAAAGCAGCGTCACTAAGGGGAGAAATTACACCCTGAGTTTGGGTAGGAGATGCTAATGCTGATTTGCAAAACTTTCATTTTTTGAGATGCAAGGTGAAGTATGTTAAAAGTATATTAAAAGTACAATGTTCAGAATTTCTTTGCCTTGGTACTACCTATTACTTACATGCAAAAATGATGGGGAAGGCATGAAAGCTAAGTCAGAAGGTGAATTTTCCTTCTGTGATCTAGTAAACATTATAGATCAGATTGGAGCAGGCTTAAGTCAGTCGTATGGTTCTCTGATGGGCCACCCAGGTTTGGTCCATACCTGAAAGTGAGAAAGACAGAGAACAGTTTCCTAAGTGAGGGTTTTCTTCTCTTAATGAACCATGTGTAGGTAGCAACCGAAGAATTATGCTGCTTCTTGAAATAACTGAATGTTTTAAAAGTTATACTGGCATTGGTTTCTGCTTTGGGTATGGACTGCTGCCTTCTTATGCTTGTGGTGCTACCAAAGGAGAGCATCTTCGGTTCATTTGCATCCTTGATAATTTGCGGTATCGTGCAAGCTTCCTTTAATGCTTGACGGCATTACATCTTTAGTTTTGCTTTCAGTAAAAGTAGCCTTTTTTGTTTCTTCTCATTCCCCTTAGATATATGAAAGAGGTGTTGGCAGGTCATTGAACATTTACTTGCCAGCTTTATTACTGAATTTTCTTTAAGATTATCTTAGTGTAAATTCTCTAAATTTGTCCAGTGCTGCAGCAGTCAATCCAGTCATTGACTAGTGATTTTGGTAGTTAATTCCTGTGTATGGGCAGGAATTTCCAGTCCACGCGAAGAGGGTTTGATGGCTTGAAGTTATCCTCGTAAAAAGGAAATTCATTTTCTAAAAAAACTTAGTTCAATCGCCTGAGTAGTATTGATGCTCAGTGACACTAAGGGTTTTTGCACCACACCTGAAAATGTTATGAATTTGCTTCCAAATTCACTAAGAGGCCTGAGATTTTTTTGTTTTTAATTTTTGATTTTAAATCACTAAAACAGGTAAACATCCACTTGATTTGGAAAAATAAATGTATAAAACTTTATAAATTCTCCAGTGGATTAACCAGTGCATAAAAGCCCAAACCAAAACAAGAAAACCAAAGCCCAGCAGTTTTCAAGTCCCCTTGATGATTTCTTGGCTAAGTCTTTTTCTAAAAGAGGTGCTGCTCCCAGTTGAACAGTGACACCTTCATTTCAGTCTGTGCTGTTGAGAACTGGCTCTGGTTATCGGCATTTTAGAAGGCTAATACGTTTGTCAGTATTCCCTGGAGCCAGTACTTGGACAGCACTCATTGTACTTGTAGCCACTTGCTGTATGGAATATTGTTCTGTAGGATGGGAAGAGAGAGGAGTACGACAAGGAAAAATTACGTCCTGGTAATTGTGTTTGTCGTTACCGTTCTGCTTTTCCCATCCTACCTTCTTCAATCATCTCTTACAAAATCTTTGTCTTTTCTACACGTTTATGAATCTCTTCTAAGTCAGTTGCATTTTTGGTCTGCGTGATAAGTGACTGGTTCAGCCTGGCTATTTACACCTCCTGTGGTTCAGCATGTTTGCCTGCAAGCTCCCTGATAGGTGGAACTGTAATTTTTGCTGTGTGGAATCTTGTCTTATAGGGGTTTTATAGAAGAAGGAGGTCTACTACAACCTTAATAACTGGTATGTAAGTTTCCCTTTTCTTTCATAAAAGGAAAATTGACAGTTTGAGTAATCTTTAGTGGTTGAGGTAACTAAAATTCCCCAGAAAATAAGTATATCCTAGAATAAAAAGATCAGCTAAAGGCCTAAAGTAAAATAATATTTAAAGTTCATAAAAATCTGGAAAAAAACAAAAAGAAATTAAACCAACATTGCCATTGCCATGCAATGTATATAATTTTGTACTTCCAAGTGAGGATTTTTGCCTTTCCCCCCACCCCCTCAGACACAGGTATTTTGTCATCAAGTTCTTAAATGCATTGAATAAAAGATAAAGAAGTTGAAATGGTTCTTTCTTCTATATCGTCTTTCCTTACTTCTCAAAATCCCTCCTGTGTTTCATTTCTTCTGGACAGTTACACAGTAAAATTGACCTGGGTGAAACAAAGTCTATTCAGAATGGAACCAAGAGTCGTAAGGGGTTTTATAACCTCAGTTTTTCTTGTTGACTAGTGACAACGTATCTTGAGAAAATACAGTGTCATGATGGAACAGAAGCTCTAATTTAAATCTGACATGTATGGTTTTCTTTCAATCTCATAGGAAGAGAGGTATGTTTATGCTACAGACATAATCCATAATTTCTCCCTTTCTTCTGTGTTCCAAGGCTTAGAATCATTCATGCCAAGAAAACTGGTAAAAGAGATGCTGCAGGGAGTGGGGACGGAGGCGAGGAACCCCATTCTTTGGAGACACCCGCACCTGGCCGCAAGCGCCGGCGGAAGGGAGGGGACAGTGACTATGATGATGATGATGATGATGACAGTGATGATCAGGCAGATGAGGATGATGAGGATGAAGAAGACAAAGACGATAAAAAAGGAAAGAAGGCAGAAGTTTGTGAGGATGAGGTGGGGAATTTTTAGTATAGTGGAACTTTATTTGCCAATAAACTAAAACTTGTTTTCCTTCTGTTCTTCTGTAATATGGCACTGTTTCCCCAAAATGTTGCCATGAAAAGGAGGAAAGAATAACTTACCTCCAATGTTTTTAAATTTTTATTCATTTTATTATTTTGTTAACTAAAAAACAGAAGAGTAAAGTTACATTTCACATTCTCTATTGTGAAGCTTGAGTGACCTTCCTATGTATTTTTTCACAGCTTCTCCCAGCAGTCACTGCCTGACCGTATTTGATCACAAGATGGTAAATTCTGTTAGTCAGTGTCAGCTACAATACAGGAAGGAACACTGAAAGATTTTTAGCTTGCTGAGCTGATTTTTAATGGAAATGCACAGGCTTCCACTGGATGGAACCTGATACAAGGCACAAGCAATAGAACTATGTTTTAGTGCTCTTGGTGTTGCACTGGGTGTTTTCTGTTTGCCAGAAAATGATCCATTCATGCAAGGTTTGAAGATTTTTAAGACTGCTTGAACAGTGCATGTATCCAACATATGTGAACTCGGATCTTTGCATACACCCTTTATTAGAAACCCAGCTAATTTCTAGAGTAGGAATAGCCCTTTGTGCTGTTATTCTGGATTTATTTCAAGTACTAGAATTTGTGTGAATTTAAGAGAGTACCTTAAAGGAACAGCCCAGAGTTCTTAAAAATAGTTCAGAATTAAAAATAGGTAATATTTAGATTTCTAATCTCAAGTCCATCCCTTAATCCTTTTCCCTCTTGTATAATCTCCTGTGTTGGTGCGCTGGGTGTTTCATAGTCAAAATTCCAGTAACTGGACAGAAATTCCTTTTCTGATCTACCAGAAGTTCCATTGCATTTGTGTTCTATGTGGTATTTCAGAAGGCTTCATTCTGGTACACTTTTATGGAGCCAAGTAATACAAGACTTGTATCTTACGGTGTGGATGATTTTGGCCATATTCTTTTGGAAACTTACTGTTATCTCCAAAGATTTTCTTCAACTGAATTAAAACTCTTCTCGTGGAAAAGAATCTTAATTTTTAAACAGTCGAGAAGAAGGCAACCACAGACTTCATCATGAGTGCATTCCTCTTCAAAAATCAGCAGGATTGATGCTGTAACTTTTATAGCAGAGTTGTAATTTAAAGTGGCTCTACAATTTCATGTAGACGTTGAAATAAAATACAAATGTGGACTGACCAAAGACTTACTGATAAGATTTTAAGACATGCCATTATTTAATGCATGAGAAACACTTAAAATTATTTTGACTATCTAAAAAGCTTCATAGAAACTAGGATTAAATTCTGTAGTGTTGTGTTCATGCACAAACTGAATTACTTCCAGTTTTCAGCAAACAGTTGGCCATGAGCTTTCTTCTTTGTCCACATCTGGGGTGGTTTGAAAAGATTCAAGATGTATCGTCTTTTCAGTTATTTTGTTGCTAGTGAAATATATTGCACAAGCACACAATTTGAACTTGTTTTTCTCTTCAGTATTTTCCTCTCATTTTCTGTTACATCTTTTTCCTGTAATAATGATAAGACATACTAGTAGGATTTTATCCTGAAATAAATTTGGTGTGACAGTATGTTTGATGATTATAGGATGATGGGGACCAGACAGCGAGTGTTGAAGAACTAGAGAAGCACATCGAAAAACTGACAAAGGTGAGAGATCATTAGTCTTTTTTCTACTACAAATGTGGTCACTGGATGTCAGGAGTTAGTATATTAACCATCATTTTCAATGCTCCAACTTAATATAAATTGAAATAAGTATCTACTCTAGTTTTGTGAAAGTATGAATGATGCTCCAATTCAAGACACCTGAATTTTGAGTTCAGTCTGGTGGCCCTAAGTGGATGCCACTCAAAAGGCAGTTAATAATAGTTGATAATATATTTGCACTTCTGAGAATAAAAAGTAATGTAATTTTTATTCTGATCTACTTGATATATTCCTGTTTGTTGATCTTAGAAAGTGATGACAAATTCTGTATATGAGAAGCAATGGCTTCAGTTATACAACCGATTGTGGTTCTCATGCCCTCCTTTGCATGCTCATTTCTGCAGTTGTGCTCCAAGCCCAGAGCTGTCTGGGCTTCGCATTTTGAAAGAAGCAGCAGTAGAATAGGAAGAGAAGTGTAAATGAGAAAGATGTAACGCGGTAATCAGGGGTACTCACGGCCCATGTTTTTATTGTTCCTATTAGAAAACTTGTCATTTAAGACTTTGTGTGTTGGTTTCTCTCATGTTCCAAATTGCAGTAAATTAGCAGTCCAGGATTCCACCTGACTCCCAGCAATGTCAAATTTAGCAGAGCAAGAACTGAATAAACAAACTGAGGTTCTTGTTGGCCCCCCTCAAAGAGCTGTGTTATTTTCAAAAACAGAATTTATTTTTATGTATTGCTGTTCTCATTCTTTCATGAACAGTTAAAATATCTCATTACTCTCCCATCAGCAGTTGCACTATCATCTATCTTCAGGGCTCTGTTTACCATTTGCTGATGCTGTGTAATTGTTAGGATTTCAGCTGTTCTCGTGCAGTGCTTTTTGAGAGTCAGGGTTAAAAAGACAGGGTTCACCATTGCAGTGTGTTTTTAGAGGAAAACTGATGAACTTAGGCTGAGCCAGGGAGTGCTTTAATTGATTTTTTTTTTAAAGGAAGCTTTTTAAGTAAAATCATCAAGGCAGCAGTTGTGAATAGAATAGTACAACACACAGACACACCACTATCCCGAATCTCTGAGAGGACCTCCTTGTCTGACCCTTGAACTTCTTTCAGTCTGACAGCTAGATGTTTTCTGTAATAATGAGATTTTTTTTCCCCCACTGATTTATAATGCTCTCCCTTTTTTAAATAGCAACAAAGCCAGTACAGAAAGAAGTTATTTGAAGCTTCGCACTGTTTGCGTTCCATGATGTTTGGTCAGGATCGTTACAGGCGCCGGTACTGGATTCTGCCCCAGTGTGGTGGTATTTTTGTAGAAGGCATGGAAAGTGGTGAAGGTAAGAGCAGTAAAGGAATGGTGGCACACAAGGCCAAGACACGCTGCCTATCTCCAGAGGCACTGGCATTGTGCAGCAAGGTCTTCACCCTCAACCAGATGCTCAACAGACTGCTGTCAATAGACCTCTCCACTCATGTGGTTCTTTGATATCTCTTTCTGGTTAGGAAAGAGCAGGTAATACCTTTCAAAATGAGGATTGGTATTTTGGAAGTTTTCAGTTGTTACACTTCTACATGTTATGCTTTTTCATATTTACCTACTTGCAAAGTTTTCTTGACTCTTTCTGAACTATTTCACCTTTCCCTATGGCAGCGACCTCTGTGTATGAAAATTTGGTGGACCGTAGAATGCAGAAAAAAATTTTCATCCTCAGTTGTTACATTTTCTGCAAATGCACAGACTGTTCTATTTCTGTGCATGAAGTTATGATAGATGTCTGCAAAAATATGACAGTTATTTTCATGCACTGAAGTACCTCGTTTTCTAATCAACCACATGAGTCATTGTCTGTATTTTGCCAATTGATCTTTCTTTAACCAGCATTTGCTGAAATTACTTTGCCAAAACTAAAATGTAATTTTGGGGTTGTGACAGTTGTATATTAACTGTGGTTGAATTTTTCACACGGTTTAAATTGGATAGATGCAGAATTATGTATTAATCTGACTTCTTTGTTGGTATTAGAATTTTTAAACATAAACCTTCATTTTGGCCGCAGAAAAATCCTTTCTAATTTTCATATAGATGAACCAAAACCTCATTGCTTTCACATTTTTCCCCTCAAAAAATAACCAAAAGAAATCCGATACACATCAGAACTGCATGATCTCATGAGAATGGCATCATTCTAGAGAGCTGTTTAATTAACTGTTAATGTATGGCATAGTAGGAAATTTGAGCCTGGTTTTGGGCCCAAAAATAAGCCACAAAACTTCCCCTAATGTAATCTTGATCATCAAGTTATCTTTCTAAAATGGGAAGCATAAAAAGTACTTTCTTCTCTGTCTCCTGCTCCGCAATAACTTATGCTCTGTGTTAGGAACTGCTTTGCTCATGAGTAGCTGCATTCAGAAGGTGCTCTTTGCATTTCCTTGGTTTGCTGTATTTCATTATATTTTAACCAGATGAATCCCCAAATGCTTTGGAAGTGGTACACAAAGAAAATAATTGACATACACTTAGCTGTCTTAAAACAGTAAAAAACCCCACACAAACAAACCCACACGAAAGTTTTAGCCAAGAGCTGTAGGGCAAACCTCTATTTTTAATGTTGTCTTAATGAAAGTTTAATCTCCCTGGAAAGGAAAACAGATGTGTTCTTAAATTCTCACCTACCTCCTCTTCCCCTCAGCTCTTAGTTTGCCCTCTTTCTGTAAATTCTGCAGTTTATCTATTTCTAATTCCTTTACCTAAACCTTGGAAATAGGAGACATAAAGTGTTGAATGATCTGTCCATTTAAATAATACTTCTCTATCCCTTTCGTGTAGCCATTTTCGTGCTTATGGTGGTACTTAAATTGTTTATATCTTGATACAGACCATAACTGTAAACACATTTTGAAGTTTTAATAGGAAGGAATGTACTTTTCTTTGTAGAAATTACAGTTTTTCAGGAGCAAGTAAATATTTGTAGATGTGCCTGCCATGAACTGTAAGCCATGTGTTTATTTGTGACTGCAGTATCTGATCAGCATAAAATAAGGAGTTGGATTTTCTACCTCCTTCCCCTTATGCTAACAGTTCTTTATTTAAAAGCATTTTATACTTACTCTTTGTCTAAGCTGGCAGTCAGTATAAGGGTAGAAGAGAAATGGTTAAGAAAGACTAGTAGAAAGAAGACAAAAAAAAGCTTTTTCTTTTTGTAAAAGGTAGATCTTCAGATCTTTTGCATCTCCTGTGTTTGAAGAAACTTTTTTTAATCAGCTTCTGCTTGCTGTACTTTAAATTGCTTAGATATTAGCTGTCTGCTTAGTTGTATGGAGAGTTCCAATCATCATGTTGGGTGGCTCTTAAAAGAGTATTAACTTCACATACTGTTAACATTGTTTCACAGTCAAAGTTGTTAATGATTTGTATTAAAAGAAGTAAAATGTTTAATGTTATTTCGGTATTTGGGGAATATTTGATTTATAACAGGAATTTTGGTTCTCCTTTTTGTAGTTGGCTGTGTGCTTAATGAAACGATCAATTGCAAAAATAAACTTACGGCTGTAAACGTTGGACTCCTTTGATATCACTAGAGGAGCTTTTCAATGAGCCATGTGGAGTCTTGCAAAAAGAAAGCTGGCAAAATTTTGTCCCTTTCAGAGACTTGGCACTGGCAAACTGCTTCAGATGTGTGAATCTGGTAGCGTGTTAGCCATGTCGAGGTGATTTTTCCTTGAGTTGTTTAGTAGTGTTTAAATCTGTATGCCTAGAAACTTGTTTCTCTCTGGACAGTGAAAAGGGATTTCATTAACAACAGTGGCAAAGACATGGGAGTCTAACATATGTTGAGCCAAAAATGAAGTAATTTTTAATTTGAACTATGATTATAAAAACATTGTAAAATAGTTGATCTGTTGTAGGTAAACTGTGCTTCTTGTACTTTTTTAGGTCTGGAAGAAATTGTAAAAGAAAAAGAGAAGTTAAAAAAGGAAGAAAGTATGCATATCAAAGAAGAATTTGAAACAGAAGAAAAATTACATTGTTTAGCTACAACTCACTATGAGCAGAAGGAAAATTTGAAAGAAAAGGACAGTACTAACCTGTTTTTACAAAAGCCTGGATCATTTTCAAAATTAAGCAAACTGTTAGAGGTAGCAAAAATGCCACCTGAGTCTGACACTATGTCCCCAAAACCTAATGGCAGTGCAGCAAATGGCTGCACATTATCTTATCCAAGTAACTCAAAAAACTCTCTCTGCAGTCTGCAGCCCCCTGCATCACAAAGCTCCATCGAGAAGTCTGATTCTAATAATCTTTTCAGTCCTAATGCAAGTGGGACAGGCAAGTTTTACAGTTCTCCACTAGTTCCAAATGATCAGTTGTTAAAGACTCTTACTGAGAAGAGCAGGCAGTGGTTCAGCCTATTACCGCGGGTGCCCTGCGATGAAACCTCGGTGACCCACGTGGACACACCAGCTAGTACAGCTCCACTCACTCCTCAGTCACATCCACCATCAAAGTCACCGTCACCTGTTCCATCTCCTCTTCTGGGCTCAACCTCTGCACAGAGCCCCTTGGGATTAAGTCCTTTTGCATTGTCACCACTGCAGGTAAATAAATTAATTTTTTGAATAGCTTGAATTTGCAGAGTTTATTTGGGCAGGATATCTGTTTAGACAAATTATTTCACAGACCTGTGATCATTATATCTGCATTTCTTGTTTTTTTTTCTGTTTCTAAAAGTTCATAACCAACTACAGAAGTTTTATAATATTAGGTTACAATGTGTCAAGTAAGCCAATGTATGATATTTTGTATGTGTATTTTGTAGTTTAATTTGGCTTTTAGGGTGTTGGCCACTGGTATTAAATGAAAATCAAGTAAATAAAAACTAGATTTTGGAAGTGTAACATACCAAACCCTACTTTTAAAAACTATTGTTTTTTAGCATTAACTGGGCCCTAATAAGAAGTATTACATGTCAGTGTTATATTAGTTTTTCTGAAACTAATTGAAGTACTGAGTAAAGGCTTTCTTTGTGTTTTGATTATTGTTTGACAAATAGCATCCTTATCATAATTCAGGTTTCTTGATTATAGTAATGGTAGTTGTGCTCTGTAGCAGATGAAGACAGGACTACCTATAATGGGACTTCAGTTTTGTGGATGGCCTACAGGAGTTCTTACTTCAAATGTTCCATTTCCATCTCCTTTACCTGCTCTTGGATCAGGGTTGGGATTATCAGAAGTGAATGGTAACTCATTCTTGACATCTAGTGTTCCTGCAAGTAAAAGTGAATCACCAGCACTACAAGCTGAAAAAATAGCTTCTGCCCCTTCTACAGCAGCTGAAGTAACCAAACCTGTAGATTATCCTAACCCAAAGCCCATACCAGAAGGTAAGTGTAATGCAACAATCAGATGATAATTTCTGCAGTGCCTCTATGATGTTACAATTATTTTTTAAAATAATTTGCCTATTGATTTTCTAATCTGATCATGTGTGATCACATAAAAAAAAACACCTGCAAAGTGTTTATATGCTTGTCTTGATTTAGAAATGCAGTATGGGTGGTGGAGGATTACTGATCCAGAGGACCTAAAATCTTTGCTTAAAGTGCTGCATCTCAGGGGAATAAGAGAAAAGGCCTTACAAAAGCAAATACAGAAACACATGGATTATATCACTCTGGCCTGCATCAAAAACAAGGATGGTACGTAGTTGATATTTATGTTACACATGGTGTTGGGGCACCAGACAACTGGCATAGAGCTCTTTGAGATGTGTTTAGCAGGAGAGTTAAAAGTAATGGTTGGAGAAAAAAGGTAAAGGTCTCCTTATCTGTAGTTGCCTTTTCACCAGCCTTGTTCTGGAAAGTTACTGGATTGGAGAAATGTCATTTAATATAAATAGTTCTCGTGGTATAAGTAACCTTCTTAAGCTCTGGTAACCTTCTGAAGCTCTTTGCATCTCTATTACACTTGGCCTCTCCTTCCCCTTCTTGCCTTTAAATTGCAAGTTTGGAAGCATACAGAATTTGTTGTCCATATTGCGTATTTTAAGATAGTATACTTTTACAACAGTTCTTCAGCATTTAACTGGAGTGACAGGTAAATCAGCTTGAATTTACCAGCACAGTTGTAATGCTAATTAAATAATAAAAATGTGATTCTCAAATACAGTTGCAATTATTGATATCAATGAAAATGAAGATAACCAGGTAACTCGGGATGTTGTGGAAAACTGGTCAGTAGAAGAACAAGCTATGGAGATGGATCTTGCTATTCTTCAGCAGGTGGAAGATCTAGAGAGGAGAGTTGCATCAGCTAGTTTACAAGTTAAGGTAAAACCAACTTCCAGTAAAATGTCTCTTTAAAACAAGTGGTAAGAATTAAAAGCAGATAGCAGTCCTTGTATATTGGTAAGTGCCTTCTTATTCCATCTTAATTGCCTACAAATGAAACAAATACACTGTG
Organism: Struthidea cinerea; assembly: GCA_013397865.1. Classification (NCBI taxonomy): domain Eukaryota; kingdom Metazoa; phylum Chordata; class Aves; order Passeriformes; family Corcoracidae; genus Struthidea; species Struthidea cinerea. The sequence continues at coordinate 553,064 of VZTI01003853.1, read as the reverse complement.
CAGTATCATGGAGATTCGTGTTTGAAACATTTTATTGTAGTTCAGTCTGCAGCTGAAGATGCTCAGAATGGCAGTTCCTGGAGAGTGTTCTCCTACACTGCAGTTCAGTGCACGTTTTGCTAACCTCCTCTGAATGCAAAGATTGTATTTCATGTAGACTGCTTAACTCTCAGGGGGTTTGCCACAGTTCTGCCTGGTTTGTGTGGTTGTTGCTGTTATGCTTTCAGAAATGCCTACAAGGGCATCAGAATAATTTGCTTGAGTACTGTACAGCCATGGAGAACATGTAATGGTTATGAGTGTGGTAGAATTAAGAATTCTCTGGATTTTGGAATTTTTCCAACGTGGGTGTAAGGTTATCAAATTGCAAATGTTTGGTTATAGTACAGGTGCAGTGTTTGGGATCTAGTTTTTGGCATGAGATGAATGTTATTTTCCTGTGTCCTGATACTGTCTCCTGAGCCTGCTGAACAGATAGACCTGTTCTGATGTTTCGACCAATAGAACAGGATACTTCACAAGGGGATAAGAATGCAGACTGTTGCAGAAAGGTCCCTTCAGAAAGTCTGGTAATGCTTGTATTTCTTGATTAATTATTTTAGTTCTCTGGATATTTTGGAAAATGTCTCTACAGATGGATTAGAAGTAACCAAGATCTACCGGAAACAGCGCTTCAATTACTTAGTTTGATTCCGTAAAACAGTTCCTCTGTTTACACACTGAGTTAACAGCAACCAATAAATGCACAAACCTTTCTATTGACATAGGGTTGGCTGTGTCCTGAACCTGCATCAGAGAGAGACGACTTGGTATATCGTGAACATAAGTCAATTACTAGATTGCACAAGAAGCACGATGGAGATTGTGCTGGAGGCGGAGAAGGCAATGCCAGCTCTCTAGAGCGGAGGAGTGACAACCCTCTAGATATAGCTGTAACCAGGCTCGCTGACTTGGAGCGGAACATAGAGCGAAGGTATCTGAAGAGCCCCTTAAGTACCACCATTCAGATCAAACTGGATAATGTGGGCACAGTTACTGTCCCTGCTCCTGCACCATCTATTAGTGGTGATGGTGACGGGTAGGTTATTGAGATTAACTTGAAAAATTATTGTGCTTCTTTGCTAATTGGAGCCTATTTTCTTATTGCCTGTTATCTATGTACTTTCTTGTATGTCTGTGATCCGTATGGATCATGTTATTCTGCATGGTGCTTTGTAAAGATTTTTTTTGTTACGTTTGTTAATAATCTTGCAAAGTTATCTTACATTTAACTGGTTGTGACTAAGCTTTGAGGCACGTAGCCACAGTCTGTGCACTACATGAAATTTAGTTGCTTCAACCTTATACTTATTGGCTGTGTACGTTTTGTCATTGCTTGGCTTTCGATGTGATAATGATTGTTCCACATTTAAACATGAGCAAACACGGGTGGGACCTATTTAATTTCCCTGTATTTTAATGCAGAACTGAAGAGGATATTGCTCCAGGGCTAAGGGTGTGGAGAAGGGCATTGTCAGAAGCGCGCAGTGCTGCCCAGGTAGCTCTGTGCATTCAGCAGTTACAGAAATCCATAGCATGGGAAAAATCCATTATGAAAGTTGTAAGTATCTAAACTGTTTTTGCTATATCCTGTTTTCCGACTGTAGGCATTTTAAATTGCATTTAAACATGCATTTCTTATTACTTCACATAAAACCTCACATGGTTAAATTGTACATTGTGCACAGATGAATAAGCCTAATGGAAAAGATTGTCCGTTGCTTGCCAAGTTCAGCATCCTGAACTTGCTCAGATTAAAAGTTCTTGTAAATGGTTACGTTATTTAAGATGGTAATTATTCTTGGATGATTACATCAAGGTAAAAGAGAGTAATTTCTTGCTCCATCTCATGAAAGATATTATTTCTAGTGGAAAATCTTGTGTCTCATCCGTGACACAAGTTTTATGGAGGTTCAACATCATATATCCTTCATTAAGGATTTCATTTTTCAGGAAGTTGAGATGCTCCAAATATGTGGCTTCTTTGCAGGCAGAGTTCTCACAACTGAACATACAAATTAGGCAAGTGTGTGAGCAGACAGGCTGAAATATCTGTTTCCTTGTACACTTAGCAAGTCAATCTGTGTTAACTACATATATAAAGAAAGCATGCGAAGGGGATATGTAAAAATTTGCATGGACCTCTGAGCCTCAAATTTCTGAAAACAAAACCTATTACTACAGCAATAGTGACTATGATGTGATCAAGTATGTCTAGTGTTGTTGTGTACTGGGTGGCAAATTGATTCTTCCGTCTGTGGTCCTTTTCCTAATTTTTAAATTTCTGTCAGTCCTATACAGATTCTGATTGTATCTGGACAATTAAAGGATGAAAGGATGATTTAAATAAAAGCTGTAATGTTAGGCTGTACTTTTGAGTTTATATAGCTGTTAGTTTAAAGCAGTATCTTTAGAGCAAAAGGCTTACGAATTTGGTTAGGAGCACCTGAAAAGGCACTGGAATGTTTCAAGATGAAGTAATTTATTATTCAGAAAAAAATTTATCATTCTCAATTTGGTTTAAATATTCTCTGCATTTAACTGCACACGGTTAGAGCAGGGTGCTCATAATGCCAGGGTCACGGATTCGATCCCTGTATGGGGCATTCACTTAAGAGGTGGACTCGATGATTCTTGTGGGTCCCTTCCAACTCAGAATATTCTGTGATATCAGTAAACATACGTATTTGGTGACAGTATTTCGAAATTTTTTAAGTTCCTGGATGTCTAGAAATAAGGGATTAGCAAAATCACACAATGTATGTAAGAAAATGGCAGTCCTTTAGATATTTTTAAGTTAGTGTGAATTTTAGGAAGTCCTGGGATCATTTGTTTTGCTTTACTAAGTTGTTCATGATGGCCCTTGGATAAGATCCTTACCAATTATTATTTGGAAATACTCTTGTAAAACATAAATTTTCTTTATTAAGTAGCAATGTATATATGCAGTATGGGCATAATTGAAGAGAAGATTTCTGAGATAGTATGTTTGGGCCAAGACGGTTTGATAGGTATGCGTTTACTTCTCACAGACATTAATAAATTATAAAAAGTGCTCATTGTTTTGTGTGCTGTAGGGATGCCTGTCTTATAATAAATGCTTTTCCAACATGTTCCCCAAATGTAGCCTTTAAATTAGTTCCTTACATACTCCATATATTCTTCCATGGATACGATCATTAGCAGATTCTGATTGGAGTAAAATGAAAGTAATTTGAGTGTGAATTTGTGTGTTTGAAGGAGAAGGATAGTTTAGGTACCATTTATGTGTTTCAAATTTTAAAAAATTGAATTAAACCCATTTTTCATGAATTACAGTACTGCCAAATTTGTCGAAAGGGAGATAATGAGGAACTGCTGCTCCTTTGTGATGGTTGTGATAAAGGCTGTCATACCTACTGCCACAGACCCAAGATCAGCACCATCCCAGATGGGGACTGGTTCTGTCCTGCCTGCATAGCAAAGGTAACACTCCTGTCAGGATGAAGGGACTGGAGTAAGTGACTGGTTTATTATATGTGGTAGATTTACAGGTCTACCAGTGCTTTCTTCAATGAAAATAATGGTCTGTATGTTTTATGGGGGGCTCCCATTAAATGATGAGATTAGTAGTTTTATTTAACTTGTATTTTAGTGACAGTAAGGGCTACGGTCTTGCTTTTTAATGTAAGTAGGTACAGAATTTTCATGCTAATTACATACCATAATTTTTAATTTCTCTTTTAAAATTTATTCAGTATTTGTCTTTCAAATTTCATCATTAAGTGTCGACAGACCAATGCTTCAGGTTCTGTTTTAAAAGAAAAAGCAGAGAAAAAACTTGGTGGAATTTGGTTTTTTTTTAGTATGTTTAAATCGGCCATTTAGGAATGGACTAATGTTTGTCCAAAATGATGCCAGCTTGGTTTGTTAGGAGGTACTGTTTTACCAATTTGAACGTCAAGTGCTTTTGTATTGTCACAAGTTGAGAACCTAAGTCATTAGTACCACGAATTTCTGCAGTCTTATTTGCCTTCAGAGAAGAGGAAAAAGTGAATAATCTCTAATATTAAATATTTAATACGTCTCGGTGCTTCTGTTTCTGATATTCATTGTCGCTGTCGCGTCGGAGATGGGTAAAGAAAACGACATAGAGTCCAGGCTTATGAGCAAGTGGAAGCGCTTTAATAATTTTCCAACTACTTTTATAGGTTAGTTTGCAAAAGTGTGTTGAATGGCATAAGGTAATTGGTTCCTCAGCCATCCACCCCTTGAGGGGATTGGCCAAGTTCTAAGACACCTATTCCAAAATACTTTCAAAGTTAAAACCATAACAGTCTTGCAAAACCGCCTGCAGGTGCAAGAAGTTTATAAAACTGTGACCTTTTTTTAAATAGTTTGCATGGGAAAAACAGTCTTCTCACAGAATATTGAGAAAAGGCTGAAGAATTTCTCTGCTTCTAACTTTTCAGCATCTACAGTTCATTGCTTTCAATGATAACAGAAGTTTCTGTAATTTCTAGGTTATTACTTATTTCACTTCTCTCTATTGTAGGCAAGTGGTCAAACTCTAAAGATAAAAAAACTTCAAATTAAAGGTAAAAAAAGTAATGAACAAAAGAGAAGCAGGAAATTAGCAGGAGAAACAGAGGATGAAGACTCTGCAACTACAAGCGCTGCCTTAAAAAGAGGAAAAACAGACCCCAAGAAAAGAAAAATGGATGAAAATGTTTCTGTAAGCCAGTTAAAGCAAGAAAATTGCACTGCTGTTAAGAAACCTAAGAGAGATGGAGAATCCAAGGACCTGGCTTTATGCAGGTAAAGTGTCAGATGCTAAATTTAGGGATAAGTCTTGTTGAAACAAGGGATACTTGATTGTTTTTATCTCTGTTCTGGGGAACAGGAATGCTGTTCTTTGTCATATGTATGTATAAATACATGTAATGTGTGTGCGTGTATATGTATATGTATACACACGTGTGTCTGCTGGGAGAGTGCTTCTTTCAAGACTGGAAAGAATGAACCCCAGTAGCAGTGGCACTGACACCTTTCTCAAGTGTATCAAAGACAATTCTCCACTATGTCCGAGGGCGCATGTTGCGTTACAGAGGGGCGCGCACAAACCGTCTGCTCTGGTAGCCTTGCTACTCAGTCAAAAGACACGTAGTTTTAGCCGTGTCACAGTTTCGGAAATTCAGTGTTAGCACCTGGTTTGCAAATGGTTTACATTGAGGATCAAAGTTGCAGAACCATGTTTTCTTTTGGAATGTTGATCATTAGATTTTCGTCTTACATAGGTTGCCTGGAGGGAACTTAATGCTATTCTAGTTACTCAGTTGTCTGTCTCTATGTACATTGTTCTCAGCCTTGCAACAGGGCGCAGAATAAAGTGTTTTCCTTTTGTAAAGTTTATAGTTTGGCAGTTCATAAGGAATTTATGTAACTGTGAATGTATGAAGAGTTAAAAAATACTGATTTGAAACCTTATTTTATTCAGCATGATTCTCTCAGAATTGGAAACTCATGAAGATGCCTGGCCCTTCTTACTTCCTGTAAACTTGAAACTTGTTCCTGGTTATAAGAAAGTTATTAAAAAACCTATGGACTTTTCTACCATTAGAGACAAGCTAAGTAGTGGACAGTAAGTAAACCTACTGTAAATTTTACTTTACATTTTAAAAATATTTAAACACTGAAATACAATACATTTTTAAAATTAGCTAAACTATATTGTTCTGCTCTGACACCTCTGTGATTACTTTTACCATAAAAATAAAAATTCTTAATTGTATGCTTTAATCTTTGCCGTATCCAAGTGAAATAGCATGTTGTATGGGAGAATGTGTGGAACTGGCTGAAAAAAAATAAAACCGCCAGGTCAAATGCACCAAAACAATCAACAGGAAAGCTTTTTTTCCTCATCTTTTTTCATGGAGACATCTTAGTGTTACTGCATGTTAGAGAGAACCAACTGTATAGGCTTTAAGCTAGTGGAGTCCTTGTAAATGATGTGGCTGTGGAGTGAATTGCCAGCTCTATGGTGAGTAACACTCTTGTAAAAGTGGTTAATAATTTTATAGTCCTACAATTTGACTGCACAGATTTTTTAAAAAGAAGACCACACTATATGCCTCTGTTTACCTTCCCTCCTTGTTAATATCCCTGTGCTCTAATGAAGCTGTAAAGATGGACCCTCTGCAGTGTCTGTCAGCTCCGCACAGAGCAACTTTCCTCGGATAGCACAAGGAGCTTTTTAACCTCTTCAGGCTTTTTCTCCCATGAATATGAAATTTAAATGTTCCCCATGTGCTCATATCAGTAGACTTGTAATTATTTTATTCTTATTTTTAATAATTCATATGCATATTGGAACACGCTTTGGTCCATTCAGGAGTATGTTCAGGGTAATAAAAAGAATTAGCAAAGACAGTGTCACAGGATTAGCTGGGCAGCCTTTTTTTGTACCCGTTCGTTCCTCTTTTAGATAAATTCAGCTCTATTCAACACTTTGAAAGGACACTGAGCCCAAGAATAGATGCATAAATGGAAAATAGCCATCCCATTTTAACTAGAAAGATGTTGAAGAGAAGGAGGAATTAGTTTGCTAATAGTTTGTTTTCCAGTACAGGCATGAAATTCTACCTTACAAAACTTCTGAGGAAAATAACAAAACAGGGACAAGAGAGTATTTCCTTTCACTGATGTTAATTTTCTTGTTAGAAATTCTAATTTAAATTCTTATTTAAATATTTTCCCATGTAGTTCAAATATTTTTCTGCTTTGATTCTCTTTGTTCCAAAAATCATTCATTTTTTGCTTCTTTCAGGTACCCTAATCTTGAAGCATTTTCGCTGGATGTCAGGCTTGTTTTTGACAACTGTGAAACTTTCAATGAAGATGATTCTGACATAGGCAGGGCTGGCCACAACATGAGGAAGTATTTTGAAAAAAAATGGACAGAGATTTTCAAAGTGAGCTGAAGCTACTAGAACTCATTTTTCTTTTTTTTTCTTTTTCCTTTTTTTTTTTTTTTTCTTTCCATTAAATGAGGACTGATAAGACCAGCAATGTGAACTATATTTACATGGAAGTGCAAGGCACATACGTAACTAATTTTTTTCCTTTAAAGTATCACAGAGTTGTTATACTAGTTTTAAAGGCTTCACTCCTACAGCAACCATGGCCCCTTGGTTATTGGTTTGTGTGTTTTAACAAACTAATTTAGGTAGAACAGGGAAGCACACCCAAAGAATTTCAAAGAAAGGGGTGTTATAGTGCAATAGCAATTTATCAAAACGCACTGAATATTCAACCACCAGAGCTCTACTTGGGGAAACGGTTCTCTTTTCCCTTTCAAATAAATATCTATTTTTCTTTTTTTTTTTTACTTTGTAGTTTATTTTTTAGTGAATGTATTTAATTTTATGAATTATTTATGATTATACAGCATTCAGAATCTTCGTTTTCTGTGAAAAGGAAGAACTACAAAATTGCTTTAAATGTTGAAAATACAACAAGGAATGTTTTAAAATATAAAACAAAGCCAAGTAAAACTGTTTACACTGATGTGCTGTGAAGGCACTAAAAATTAAACTTTACTGTAGAGTTACAAGTACATTTATATATATGTTGCTGCATCACTTGTGTAGTTAAATTGTATTTCAAGACAGTGAAGAAAAATTGAGACATGTATATACTGTTCATTATTGTTTATATTAAGTCTTGTTTTAAATATGTATGATGTGTACATATTGTTTGCAGACATTATTGTTTATGCCTTAGGAGGACGGTAGCATTTTATTTTAGTCTTAAGGTAATTATAGATCTATGGCTTGTACAGTAATTATCCTCTACCAACACTGTGGAGTCTCCTTAATCTTGGTAGTGCCTGCCTTTAAAACAGGGTGTAGGGGATATTAGTTTTCCATTTTTCTATTTTGTTATATAATTTCAAGCCACCACGGCCTCAAATTCAAGTATAATCATTTGTATCCATGTGGAAAAAAATTGTGACAATTTCCTACGCACACAGTATTTTTTCATAGAAACATTTCCCTCCATTTGCCTTGCCACAGAATAACAAAAGAAGACATTTGTAACCACTGTGTTTTATCTACTGTGTGTTGTGGTGGCCTGTTGGGGCAGATAGATCGGAATTTTTTTTGTACTAATGTAAGAGTACTTGAAGTTTTATTTAAAAGAAATGTTGTGGAAAGGTAGCATTCTTTTTCTTTTCCTTTTTTAGGAGTGTTATTTTTCACTAGTATGTGTGGCACGGATACAATAAAAGACTGTTTTGCAAACCAGATTTTCTTGGCAATTTTAATACTTCAGGTCCTGTGTATACAGGTTTTTTGGTTTGGGGTTTTTTTGGTTTTTTTTAGATAATATCTTGGAAGTCTTGCATTTAACATTCAGTTCTTCTTATGATGCATCTAATTTTCCTGAGCTTTTAATGGTAGTTCAAAAGGAAGCAACTGCCAAGCAGTCAAAGAGCAGTTCCCTAACTGTAAATAACTGAGGTGCTGCCAGGCTGATCACTGTCCTTACGGACATGGAAATGCACACAGTGGATCATGTTTCTGAAAACCACTGTCCATGTAAGGTTTTGTCCCTTTTTTGGCCTGTAGAAGGACATTAGTCATAATCCTTGCTTTGACTGAAGAAAATACAGGAATTACAAACAGATATTGTGGAACCACAATACCTGTAGTTCTCTCACAAAGTAATTTTGGGAGGGTATTGGTTTTTGCTTTTAAACCAGGTCTGCCAGTGTTTGAGTCTTAGTGCCTATTTTTAAATGAATGTTTCCATTGCCCTCCCCAGAATATCTTGTCCAGTAATAGTTTTCTTTATTCCAAAATCCTGTTAGAATAATCTGTTATTACTTTGAATAAAAGAATCACATTTGGGTGTCAGACAGTCTTGCATGCTAACGTGAGCTCCCACGCTGACTGCTCCATGCCTTTCCTTTTCATGACCTTTCTGAAGACTTCAGTAAAGAGGTTTGCTGATACGTACCAGAGATGTGTTAATCAGTGTTTTGAATGTATGATGGTAAGCTTGTAAGAAGGTGTTATAAATATGCTTAGATTATTGAGAAATCTAGTTCTTCAATGAATTTTTTTTTTTTTTTCAGATTCTGTACTGGTTAATGCGTTGTCTGCAATACTAGAACTGTTAGTTTTCTGAAATGTCAGACAGATTACCAGCTACACTACATACAATATCTATAATACAAGTTGTATTGTTTTCAGCTTGTATCCCAATTCGGCTGAACAGCTGGGAAGTTGAAGGTGGCAACAGCTACTATAATGATGACAGTGAGACAAGCATCACCTCTCTTTAACTTGACATGGCCAGTGTATTGCTTTGCTTGCTAACAGCCAGTGTCTTCATTACTATTGCAGTAAAATTAAATTTACAGGAAATATTATATTTGAATGGCAAGCTTGAATCATGCATATGCTGTCATATCTCCATAGAAAAGAGCAGGGAGTTAACCACTAGAAAAATGGTTGTAACATTTCTTCTTTGCTAATTTTCTCTCCTGTTGATGTTTGTATGTTTTCTTAAGGGGAAAAGCTTTCCAGTGTGCTCTCATCCTTTCTGAACAAAGTGTGCCAGTCTTAGTTTAGAGAATTTATTCCGAAACTTTCTGTAAGTACTGTAATGGTGCTCAGTGAAGTGTTTTGGTTGAGGGTGGGTTCTCTTTTGTCTCTTGTCATCTCTTTGAAAAAAATGGGATGATACAAAAGCAGCTGAAAAGTTGTCTTGGACAAAATATATATCTTTAAAAGGAGGTCTAAAGCTTTCTTTTTAATACTGGCTGCCACCTAGGATTCAGAACAATGAAAGGCCAGGCTTCAACCGTGGATCACAGAGTGTGCAATCAAATAGCGTGCTATAAAAACAGAGCGTGAGATGGTACAGACTAAATACGGAAGGCCAGTCATTTAGGGAATGCTTCCTGGGCACAGTGACTCCGAGAAAGTGACTTTATCTTCCTCAAAACATGTAGGTGCCGGCTAAACCATTTATTTTGCATGAGTTGCTGAGCGTGTATGTGGAGGGGGAAGAGGGCGATGGTGTACATTTCCTAACGGATGCTGGGGACTGGGGGAGCGCTCTTTTTGTTGGAACTCACCTTCGCTCTGCTCGAGGCCCGTGCCTGTGGCGGGCGGGGGCGGGGGCAAGACGGTCACTGTGTCGATCTCAGCGGCGGAGTGTGGCCCCGCTGCCCGCTGGGACACGGACGGCGCCCGGTAGTGCCGCAGATCTGAGGGCGCGGCAGTGGCCGGGAGCATCCGGCCGTGCCGACATCTCACAGGCGCCGGCACCGCCCGCACCCACGCTGGCTCCATGCCAACGCAGCCATAGCGCCGGCGGCTGTTGTGCGGCTCCGGGCCGGAGCTGAGGGCGCGGAGGCCTGAAAGTCGCACGATCAGCGCCCGCGCTGCCTCGGGGCCGGGACCAGTGGCGGCGGTGATAGCGGATAAGACAGCGCCGGCTCCCCCGCGGCCGGCGCGCAGTGGCGCGGCNCGCGGCCCGGAGCTGGGCGGGTCGGCCTCGGCCGCACCATGCTGGGAGGCCGGGGGGCACACCGCGCGTGTGCAGCTCCGGGCCGTGCGGAGGTGGCCGAGGCAGGAGGCGCCGTGGTTGGAGTGCGGCAGGTGCGGGCGGAGTCACCTCACGGCCGGACGGGCGGCCGGTGGCCGCGGGGGCCCCCGCGCAGCCGGGGCAGAGTGTTGTTCACCCGACACCTGCCACTGGAGTTCGGGGTGACTCCGCCGACCTCCCGAGCGTGTCTCGGCCGCGGCACCAGCGCGACGGGTTGGGTGAGGCTAGGCTGCGGGAAAGAGCAATGGGGAAGGGACTGCCAGCCGTGTCGAGATTTGCTGTAGCTCTTTCTGTGGGCAGGTGCTGCTGGTTTTTGGATTATATTGGCAGAGGAGGTGATGCTGTGATGGTGAATATCTCTCTGGTGACGAATGCTCCCGCTGCTCCTCGCTCCCTCAGTCGATTTATTGATACTGAAACCTCTTGTTCTTAGGTTTGCTTTCCTGCAGTGAGCTCCTGAAAGTCTCCTGACAGTGCGATCAAGGTGCCTTTTTCAGCTCATCTTTCCAGATGTCAAGCTTTGTCTGACTCTTCGGTTTCTCGTAGTTGAAGAAAGTATGTTTATTTTCTTTCTGCAGCTAAGATGTGTTATTGATCTTACTTCATCTGTTTAATGGTTTTAAAGAGAGTAGTAGTAAAACTACTACTACTTCAAAGTATTCTGAAACTAAAATAGGTAGTATTCAGTGATCTGGTCTTTAGCTGAATTGGTGTGCCATACACTGTCTGAAGGGAACAAGTATTTTGCCCTTACCTATGCACCTTTGTGTCTGTATGTATACGTACATACATCACGTGTGCATACATTTATACATACTTGCATGTCCACATACATACAAACGTGTGTGTATGTTTATATGTAAAAAAAATGTGTGAGTGTATATGATTTTGTTCGCAAATGCCTCGGCACCGAAATTATTATTCAGAACGAAGCACTTATCTAAATCAGCAGACTGTTATTTAAGTTAACTCAATATAAATAGTATTACAGCTTTTTTTCATTATGAACAGCTTTTAAGAGTTGTAGGCACTTCATGTTGGCTCTGTGGTTCCTTATTCTCAGGAAACTTGACTGTGATCTGCAGCATGGGGAGTAACTGGTTGGAATGTACCTCTTTGGGCAGATTTCCCGGACCTCAACAGTATAAATCACTTGTCTGATGCAATTTAAGCTGATTCTAGCAGTTTTAAGTCCTGGGAAAATGCATGTGAAGTTCACGTTGTCTTTTGTTGTTCTGTGTAACAGCAAATGTAATTTCTGGAGAGGTTCCGATTCTGATCGCCTAATTAACGTTCACATTTTGACTTAAATGTTTTAGTCAGTCTGGTCAAACCTTGGATTGGCAGCACAAGTATATGGTATTGTTCTGATGTTTTGCCGTCGCTGGTGTTGCTATCTGTGAAAGTAAGCAGAAGGGAGCTCTTGGACAAATTCAAACAAAACAGAAGAGGATGCAAGCAAGGACAGGTAGCCTGGGAGGAATACAGAGAGATCGTTTGAGCAGTCGGGGATTAGGTTGGGAAAGCTAAAGTCCTGATGGAATTAAATCCAGCCAGGGATGTCAGGGGGAACAAGAAAAGCTTACATAGTTATGTTGGTGATAAAAGGAAGATTAGGAAAAATGTTGGCCCTCTCTGAAAGGAAACAGGAGACCTGGTTACCCAAGACATGGAGAAGGCTGAGGTACTTAATGACATTTTTTTTGTCTCGGTCTTCACTGGAAAGTGCTCCAGCCAAGCTACAAGAAGGCTGGAGAGGGACTTTTGACAAGGGCATGCAGTGATAGAAACGGGAATGGATTTAAACTGAGAGTAGGTTTAGATTAGAGATTAGGAGGAAATTCTTGGCTGTGCGGGTGATGAAGCCCTGGCACAGGGTGCCCAGAGAAGCTGTGGCTGCCCCATCCCTGGAAGCATTCAAGGCCAGGTTGGATAGGGCTTGGAGCAACCTGGGATAGTGGAAGGTGTCCCTGCCCATGGCAGAGGGTGAGACTGGATGAACTTTAAGGTCCCTTCCAACCCAAACTAGTCTGTGATTTTACGATCCTGTGCTTAATGCTAGGTGAAAAATATGCCTTTGCAAATGAGTTTTTCTTTCTTTTTTTCCTTCAGAATTTGTCTTGCTAATAATTTCTTGCTCTTGTAGTATGTTTCATTTATGACATAGGAAAATTAAGTCTAACTGTTAAACTCTTTTTCAGATTTTTATTTTTTTAAATGGCGACATTAATTCACACTTTAGCAGATCATAGTAATGATGTCAACTACTGCGCCTTCTCATCATCGTGCTTGGCTACTTGTTCCTTGGACAAAACAATTCGTGTTTATTCTTTGAGCAACTTTACTGAGCTTCCGTACTCGCCTTTGAAAGGTCACACGTACGCTGTGCACTGCTGCTGCTTCTCCCCGTCGGGACGCGTGTTGGCCTCGTGCTCCACGGACGGCACCACAGCGCTGTGGGACGCGCGCGATGGCCGCAGGCTGGCGGTGCTGGAGCAGCCCGGGGCCAGCCCCGTCAGAGTCTGCCGCTTCTCTCCTGAGGCCACCTATCTGTTGTCAGGGGCAGCGGATGGCAGTGTGGTTCTTTGGAACATGCAGTCGTTGAAACTCTACCGGTGAGTGCCAAATATTTGTTGACAAATACTCGGTTTTGAAGTGAATATACTTCAAGTAGTATGCTGTACTGTATACAAGATATGCAGACTTACACCACTGATGGATATCGCAAAGAAACGGGGATAGGTTTTAGATGACCAAAAGATTTATCAGTAGGAGAGGGAGAAGTGCTGAGTAGCTTTTTGGTTTTTTAAGTTAAACAGCGCGAACTCAAGAGGCTTTAATTTTTACAAAGTTATCTTGCATCTAAATCCTGGTTTTTTAAACGTTCATTTCATTGATTTAACATAAGATCAGGATGCATTGCATACTGCATGCATCTGGTTTCTAAACAGTGAGTCAGCAAACTGTGATAGGTAATATAGTGGAGCCTGACTGTACTGTGTGCTTTATATTGCATTATACATAGTAGTATAAATTAAATGTTTAATTACTGGGAGTTTGGAGTCTAGGAAGGTCCTGGAAGCTTGATAATAATCCAGCAATCATTTTGGAAACTGTGGACCTGTCCTGAAACTATACAGTTTAAGACATAAAGCAACAGAAAGAAGTATTGGAGCTAACTGAATAAGTTAAGCGTGACCGTCAACATTTCACATAGGTTTCCAAGAAACATTTGAAACAAAGCAGATGAGTATATTTATTGGTGTTGAACAGTTAAAGGCATGAACCTTAGAACTATCTTCGAAGTCCTTCTCTACATATCTGTCTTTCAGTGAGTTCTTCAGGCCCGTTGCTGTAGTCTGTACTTGGGCAAGACATTATTTAGGTTTTAGGGCCCTATTACACAACTAAATTACTCTCTAAAGTTAGAAAAGTAGTTGAGAATTTGAGGAACTGATGTTGCGTCCAGAATTCAGGGAGCAGCTGTATCTGAAAGACAAAGTTGTTTGATGTTGGTAGTCCCCTGTCAAGCATGTCCCTCCTTTTGTGGCCTCTTTGCCTTTTGCCTTCCACAGTAGTGATTTATGTCAGAACTGTACAGGTTTTCAAAATGATTGATCATAGTTACTTGAAATTGTGTAAATCTGGAAATTTGTCCATGAACAGAATTCTTACAGATTTTTGCCACCATGTTTTTTGTAATACAGCAAGAAACACTGAAGTGGTGGTTTTGTTTTCAGACAATAAAGAGGTACTGATAACCTATTTTTTCCTCCTTTAAGAAAAATAGGGAAACTCAGTCATTAGTATTCTGAAGTCTGAGGGTTTATCTGTTTTGAGACATTGCTAGTGAAGAGGTTATGTTTGTTTTATTCTGAATGCTTGTTGCTGAAGGGGAAAAACCCAGAAATATGAAAACATCATTTCTTACAATTGTATGCTGTTAATTCATGCAGTGATGGCATGTTTTAGACCTACGTCCTAATTTTCTTCTGGTTGAATGGTGAATGTATAATGACTATGTAGAAGCTATATTGTTGTTGCAAGCAGAAATTTTTCTGCTTTGGTGTTTTCACTGTAGAGAAATAAGAAAGAACTTCCCATCCTGTCCCCTTCAACTATTAAAAGTTCATTTCAGAGTGTTAACAGGCCAGCAGTAGTCAGCTTAACTTTATATCTATTTTGGGATGTGTATGTTTGTATGCATTTTCAGCTGATGAATTTTTTATTGTCATTTGTAATTGCAGATAGAAAAACGCACATATCCTGTTTTTAAAAGCTGAGATCAATATCACATAGAAATCATCAAGGTCTTAAAAATTATGTCAGAGGAAGTTAGTTAACCGTCTAATGTGTGGTCCTCTGTTTCTTTTGAAACAGTTGATTGTGTTGGTGCTGAAGAAGAGAAAACATTGTACCACACTGTTCTGTCACTTTACTAAATACATGGATGGTAATTATAATAAAATACATAATATTTGCTCCTTATCTGCTCAGCTGTTGTAATTGACTGTTCAAATTGCGAAGTAAGATGGCTATTTAAATAATTTCTATGATGGTGGTGAACAACATGAAAACACGTTGACTTATGTGTATTTCTTAGTGTTCTCTATTTCCTGTTCAGTAGTTAAGTTACAAAGCTGGTATTTGGCCTGCAAGTCTTAAATGCATGCTCTGAACATGTACAATGCTATTTATTTTACTGTTGTTTCCAGAGCAGGATCTGCAGCTTTTTTTGTGAAAGAAGGCAAGTTTTAAAAGCTGCACTAAAGAAAAAGGATTGTACATTTAAAAATGGGAAGCACTGTAGTGGATTTGATAGTATTCTTAATGGTAGAATTAAGGGAGACCATACTTTTTAGAAGGTCCTCGGTCTGATCAGTGTGACACTGGAAAATTTATTGATTTGTCTTCTGTGACATCAAGTTTGACACCCCTGGCAGTAAATAAAATTTCTATCAGTAAAAGAGAATTAGCAGCTGTTCTACAAAAAATGACAGAGTAAATAGGACTGACATTTCTTGCCATGTGACTGTTTCTTACGGCTGTGATTTTCTCCCTGCACTTAAAGACTTGGCTGGACAAGACATGCGTGGCTGGATCTGGTGTCTATTAAAAGGAGTGAGACTCTTTTGATTGACTTTAGGTTCTCAGATAATGTAAAGGTTGTCAGGTTGACCCCACTGCTTTCCTGAGGGTTGGCCACACTTCCGTATCTGCTAGAAATTTTCTTTAAAGATCAGTTTTACAAAGTGCTTTGGCTGACTTAAAATACAGAAGTTCTTTTCCACATAGCTTTTTCTTGTGTACAAGTTATTAAAAATTAACTTCACATCATAAATCACAAAGTATTCTACTCAGCTACAGCTTATCATATGGGTTAGTACGTGTTCTCTTTTGTCTCTAAAAACAGAACAGAAGAATTGTCAGGTTTTTTTCCCCTTGTTTGTGTACATGTAAATCTGTGTTAATGGTAGTTGTGTATTTATCCTTGACTTTTAAAATGTATCCTGCCATAATATTTTAATAGTGCATCGTGCCTTTCAAATGTTAAATCCAAATTGTCTTTAGTTTGAAAATTATTTTATCACTCAGTTAAAATTTTTGCCTTGGGCTGCCATCTCATGTTTTTCCTCCTGCAGTCAAAGAGCAGGTCTGGTCCCTGCTGCAGAGCTTATTTTGCTCTCTTTTCATACGTGGTTTGAGTTTCTCTTTCCTCTTTTAGCTAGTTCCAAAGTGCAAAACTTAGAAGAGTTTGGCTTATTGCATCAGACTGCATTTGAGACGTTACTTCTGTAGAACTTTACCTACTCTAAATTCAAATCCTGTGTACTCTTTCTTTTCAGATCTGGGAATGTTAAAGGTGGTTCTTTGGTGGCTTGTGCGTTTTCTCCCAATGGAAATTTCTTTGTCACTGGATCATCAAGTGGTGATTTAACCATTTGGGATGATAAAATGAGATGCCTGTATAATGAAAATGCACATGATCTTGGTGTTACCTGCTGTGATATTTCTTCACATCCAGTATCTGGTTAGTTATTCAACTCTTCAGGGAAGGAACATGTGAAAAAAGAGATACTTCATGTCTCCCTAGCTCTTTTTTTGCCATTGGTGCTCAAGATACAAATGACCTTGTGAAGAGCTGATGTTTTAGAATACTCTGAATATTCTTAAGTAAAGGTTGTGGTCAGGTTGGTGGCAACGAATGTACTAGGTCAACAAACAAGATGATAACTTTGAGTAGCTAATTACCCTGTGGCAGACAAGGATTTTAGAAGATGCAGTGCTTGATTACCATTCCCCCTTGACTCTTTCATACTTTGGTTTGCAAGGAACAGGACTGGATTAAAACAATGCAGAGGGCTGTAAACCTAATCAGCTAAATGCTTGAGCTGTGGAATATTAATAGATAGACTGTTTTCCTGCACCTGACTTTCTCACTTAGAGGAATTTGGGAGAGTAATGAGCCCAGAATCTCCTGCATTCCACTAAGATGTTCAGAAATCTTAGAGCTGTTGTAGCATTTGACCACACAGTCACTTGCTTCTAATGAAGGTTAGGAAATTGGGCAGAAGCCTCGTTGTCAGCTTTAGGAAGTAATGCAGCAACTTGATTTAACAACCTTATGTGTATACTTTCGTGCTTTCCAGATCTACCATTGAGACAAAGTGATCTTCATCAAGATATTTAGGCTTTTGTTTTCAGAATACACAAGCTGCCCTTTCAAAGGCCCCAAAAGTTATAACTGAGCAGCCACTTGGATCTTCAAGTGCTGAACCCAGCAGTAAGTACTGCTGTCTGTGTACCACATTGTCTAAGAAGGTGGTGCAGAGCAGGAAGAAAACAGGAGAAGCAGTTGGGAAGAAAGCAGGACAGAAGCAGGAGGAAGCTGAGGAATTAGGATGTGAGCATACACTTCAGTACAGGGAATTAGTGATTGACAATACCAAATCAAACAAATGTGTGTCCACTGAAAGGTGTAGGACCTTTCTTGGTGAAAATACTCCATATACTGCAATACTACACAAAAAACTCCGTCGTGAACTAAGAGTTGCATCTGAGGGCAAAAAGCGTGTTGCAGCTGAAACAAATCAGAATGTAATTTCCACCACTCCATTTCATATTGAGATTATTCTCTTGGTTTAAAAATTACATTACCAACTCTTCAGCCTTCTGCCAAGATAAAGTGAAGCAGGCAACAAAGCAGGTATTTCCTACACTGTGGATTTGTTTTAGCTGATTTATGATCATTCTTGATTTTTTTTAAAATCCATATATTATTGAAAGTCAACAAATTTCCTTTCGTGTGTTTATGTTTAATCATCAATGGTTGAACCTTCTGGGATTTTTGGCAGATTTAACGCATTATGAAATACATACAAGTAGTGCTTATCCAGTACAATTAGAGATAGTTTTAAATTGAGACTTTCTTTACCTGCTTAATTCAGAGCAAGTTTTGATCCAGAGTGTCTGATAGGTTCTTTGTGCTTTAGACTGTAACAGGTGGTTGTTCTGCCTTTGAAGTGGATTCAGTCACAGTTGCCTAGAAGCTCATGAGATCTAGAGCAGTTGTGGTGGAGTTTGGTGGAGTTTGCTGTCTTAAGGAATATAGGTCAGGTAAGGAATAAAGTCAGGCTCCTGAAATTTAGGAAGGCAGACTTTCAGCTCTTCAGGGAGGTTGTCAGTGGGATCCCCTGGGAATCTGCCCTCGGGGACAAGGGAGCGGAATAGAGTTGGCAGATCTTTAGGGAAGTCTTCTACTGAGCGCAGGAGTCAGTGATCCCCAGGAGCAAAAAACTGGGCAAGGAAGGCAAGAGATTGGCATGGCTGAGTCAGGAACTGCTGGTCATACTAAAAGGCAAGAAGCAAATGCACAGGGAGTGGGAACAAGGACATGTCACCTGGTAAAAGTATAGATATGAGTTATGATTGTGTAGGGAGGGGGTGAGGAAGGCCAAGGTGAAGCTGGAATTGAACCTGGCAAGGGGTGCAGTGTTCACAGCCTCTCACCCACCAACACCCCCAAGTCTTTTTTGGCAGGGCTGCTTTCCACCTGTTCACCCCCCAGCCTGGATTGTTACTGGGGGTTGCCCCAATCCACATGCTGCACCAGCACTTGAGGTTCCCATGGGCCAGTGCTCGAGCTTCTCCAGGCCCCTCTGGGGTTCTCCCAGGTCCTTGTCCTTCTGGTGTGTCACCTGCGCCACTCAGCTTGGTGTCACCTGCAAATTTGCTGAGGGTGCACTTGCTCCTTTCTGTGTCATTAATGAAGATACTAAATAGCACTGGTCCCAGTACAGAGCCCTGAGGGACACCACAGCTCCATTGGCACTCTGAGCCATTGACCACTACCCTCAGGCTGCAACCATCCAACCACTTTCTTATGCATCTAACAGTCCACTCGTGGAACATGATCATTCAGAAATGTTCATAGCCACTGGATCAAGAGGGGAAAGCTATAAAACTATTATTGTTGTTTTTCATATTTAATGCAGTATTTACGGAGTGTTTGGCTGGACTGCAGTCATGAAATGTCAGTTTATAAAAATGAAAACTTGAACATGTAAAAGTATGAAAATTCCCTGTCAGATACTCTCAAATTTTGTACATGTGTGTGTGGTTAATTTTGAGAATTACTGAACTGTAGAAAAAATGGAGATAGCCGTATAATTTAGGTTAAAAGACTCTAGCGGTGTAGTCAGAGGAATCAAGCATTTACCATCAAGAAAACTTAAAATATGAGCACAGCTCTGGTCTTTATCTACTCATTCAGGAAAGAGTATAATGATACCTGTTTCTTAAGTCCAAACGGTTTTAGAACTTCTGCAATGATTTTTATGCTGATGTAGTTTACTGACCTGCTGTTATTTTCAGTGTTTCTGACTCCCCTTTATATATTTTAATTTTATCAGATAGTGAAAATGGATTCAAATACTTCCAGATGGCTTCTTGTGGACAAGATAATCAGATCAAACTCTGGCTTATTTTGTTTGCAGATTTCTTAGGTTTGTATAGAAATGTTTTTTGAATATACCAATGTCTTAGGCCTTTAGTGACAATTTAAATTGAAAATCAAATTTATACTGCTGGATTCACAACCAAACTAACCACAAGTTGAAAGTTTTCTTTTAATTATTAGCTGGAGAACAGCTAAGGCATTCAGCACTTTGTGATGCTGTGCCATGTAGATTTTATTTAGCATTCTGTTTATCAACAAGTAGTGAAAGCAAAGATTTAAAAAAAATTATACTGTGGCCTTTCAACAGGTTGATAGGTTGAAACCGCTTAATCTGCCTGGCCAGGGAGAGGTTTGCTTTCATGTTTCAGTATATCCTGGGCCTCGAATAAGAGCTGGAGAAAACAGTGTTGGCTCCTGCAAAAACTGCAATGTAGGCACTAGGTAAATTGCCAAAAATATCTTCAGTGGGTGCTTTTTTGTAATCTCTTTCATATAAAAGTATGTAAGGATTAATACTGTGTGTACAGATACACATTTAATTATCTAAAATCTTGTGAGACATGCTAGGACTACAAAGTGAGAAAGCTGAGATATTAAAAGGGAAATTGTCTCTGCAATCTTTTTAACCCCTCTTTTGTAAACAGTATGTCACAGAGTCGCATCTTTGGTGGAGCTTTGGGCTTCTTAAAGCAGCTTGTGTTACATCTTGTCAAATATGGCCATATGTAACAATTTGCTTTTTGTAGGTGTTGAGTTAAAATATAAATGCACACTGAATGGACACTCTGCCCCAGTTCTGGCTTGTGCATTTTCCTGTGATGGACAGATGATAGTCTCAGGGTAAGAAGCACCTTGTTGGAATGTCTGGCTGTCCAAGTTCATGCTTCAGTATTGTAAAACAGAAAGTTCAAAAGATTTCTAAATATTTATTATCAGTAATTAAGGAATAGTTCTGTGACCTCTAGAGCTGTTGAAGTGTCTTTTTAATCAGTCTGTATCTTGTAGGTGATTGAGTTTGAAATCTTGGGTTGTGGAAAAGGTTAATGAACCAGTTTCCTTTTCCCTCTCTGCATCATTTTAATGTCAATGTGTTTTTTTTAAGGTCTGTGGACAAGTGCGTCATAATCTATGAAACTGTAAGTATAGCATAATACAAGACCATTTCTTGGGTTGTTGTCTTTAAATATCAGCACTGCTTCTGCAGGGTCTTATCAATGAAAAAATATTAAAGAATACAAATGATATTAAGCCAAAATATTTACCGTGCATTTGGGGTTTGGAGGGGAAGGAGTCTAAGGAGGAATATCCGCTGAGAGCTGATCAGTCTTTCTCACTTTTTATTTACATTGTGAGGGTTTGTCAGTTGATTTCTCTGCAGTAGAGTATTACTCAATTAATTCCATACTTACAAGTATTATGAGTTTCATATTGAAGTGGAAGGATTTTTTTGTTATCCTAACTTTAGCTTAGCTTCCAAAGCAAGAAGGACTGTACCATAAAATCAGGAATGGTGATCATAGAAATTCTGTAGTTATATGTAAAGTGCACATAAAATAGAAGCATAATAAAGCATTCAAGAAAATTTTTATAGTAATACAATGTCTTTAAAACATATTGTTGAAGCATTTTCTGTAATAATGTTGTTACATCCTTTGTGAGTCACTTGTAAGTGGTATATACCTTTAGTACTTTATAGTATTAAAAATAATCATTTTGCTGAAAATGAAAGATGAACAAATTTTAAGCTTCTTCAGCTTGCTCTGCACATACCTATTGTATTGATACAATTTTTAAATTAGCATTAAAGTTTTTCACCAAAATCACTAATATGATACCTGCACAGTTTTTGGCCCAGTTATTTTAGTAATTTGAAGCTTAGACAGGTAGAAGTCCTCTAGAGTTTTGGAACCTCAGAAAATTGAAAGATGAAGGAAACCACAGCCTAAGTATTTCGTAATACTGTCCATCAGCTTTTGTGGCCTTAGGTTTTTATCAAATGGGACAACTAACTTTTCTAGTTGTGAGAGTCTCCTTTGGAGATACTCAAAACCTGCCTGGACACCTGCTCTAGGTGATGCTGCTTTAGCAGGGGGGTTTGACTAGATGATCTCCAGAGGTCCTCAGCTGTCCTGTGATTCTCTGGGGAAAAGTGGTGACAATAAACTTTTGTGGGAGAGAGAGAGATTTCAACTTATATTAGGGCATTTTGATCATGCTGGAAGTGATCAAAATACTGGAGTGCTGATTGATCAATTAGTGATTCAGAATAACTTTGCTCATCATTCTTCCAACGTGTCTGTACCTGTCAAAGAAATGGTATTTTTCATTGGAGAGAAAATCTTTCAATAATAAGTTAAAACTGCCAAAATTCAGGAAGTTGGTTTTTTAGTGGTATTTAGTGGCCAAATAGGAGAATAGGCCAAATAGGTGTGGTTAATTATTAGTCCAATTGAATGATTGTGGGTTGACCCTCACATTGGCCCTTTTGGTCATCTCTAATACAAGATTTGTAGAAGAAATGTCTTTATCTACACAAACAACCAGCCAATATGGATTTAATTCAGTTAGCGTTTTTGGCACTGTTCTCCCTGCATGTTCCATGCTGGCTGATTGTGCAGGGTAGCAGTGCTCCAGGGAATCGAACAGGGGGTTCGATTCAAGCAGGAAATTCAGGTTGCATTTCTGACTCTGGTGCTGATCAGCTTTGTCAAGGTTGTGTAACTTCTCTGAAGGTAACTTCTGTCACCTTTCAAGAAGCAATATTCCCTATTTTGAAAGGAAGCATAGAAGTGAAGAAACTTTATTCTTTAAGATTTAAAATCACGAAAAACTCTTTTACAGAGTACTGGCAATACCCTTCATACTTTGTCCCAGCATACCAGGTAAGAAATCAGCATGATTATTCTGTTTCATAAATAAAAGAAATTAAATCCTTTTCTCAAATTTTCAGACTTTTTTTTTTTTTTTTTTTTTTTTTTTTTTTTTTTTTTTTTTTTTTTTTGTAGATATGTTACAACTTGTGCTTTTGCACCACATAGTCCCTTACTTGCCACAGGTTCAATGGATAAAACTGTGCACATATGGCAGCTCGACCTTAGGCAACCCTGCGCAGGTCCGTGTGTGAAGTATTTGTAATCTGTTCTTTAAATGCAAAACACCATATGAAGATGCAAAAATCCCACATTCTTATCTGCACTAAATGTGTAACCTCAGGATTGTGTACATGTTTTTTATCTTCTAATTGACCTGATCAATGCCCAAAAGAGGTATTCTCTTTTTGCTATTTTGTAAAGAAAAATATACTAGATGTATCTTAATTTTATTAATTTGCTATATCTGTTTTTCTGATACTTGCAATTGCTTATTCTCTGGACAGTATTTAAGAGATGAGGAGTATTGTCAGAGTGCTGAAAGACTTCTTCGACACCCATAATTTGTGATGAGTTGAAAATACGCTAATTGCAAGCGTAATTGTCAATTAGAAATGCACCTTACCAGTTTTATAGGTGAAAAACTAATGGTACAAATGACTTTAGTACCATT
This sequence comes from Struthidea cinerea, assembly GCA_013397865.1. NCBI lineage: Eukaryota > Metazoa > Chordata > Aves > Passeriformes > Corcoracidae > Struthidea > Struthidea cinerea. The sequence continues at coordinate 529,924 of VZTI01003853.1, read as the reverse complement.
AGTATAGGATAACTAATGGTAGAAATCACATAAGCACCTACAATTTGTGGAACAAAGGTACATGTCTTCGTTCAAAGCACAACAGGAGGTTTGGACTTCGGTGTGCCTTCTAAGGAGGTGCGAGTTGATTCTAGTGTCTGCTAACACTTCTCTGGTTGTTTGTTCAATTCAAATTTGACAGAAGTGTAGGCATCTAAGAGATTAAATTCCTCTAAACTTTGAAAATTGAAAGGTAAAAGGCACACCCAAATTATTGCCCTCCCTCCGAAAGGAATGTCTAACATTTCTTTCATTAGATGAAGAATGTATAGCACTGAAAACACTTAAAAATAGGGTCCATTAATGACATTGTTTCTTTGAACTGAGTATTTCATTGTNGGGAGGTGTTGTTTGTTTGATTTTAATTTGGTTGTTTGTTTTGTTTTTTAACTCTTTTCCATTTCCAAAGGAGATACTGTAGAAAATAAATCGAAGGTGGCTGTTGAGAACTGGTCAGAGGATGATGTTTCAGCCTGGCTCTATGCACAGGATTTAGCAGACTTTGTTGGCCTTTTCAAAATGAATAATATTGGCGGCAAGGAACTACTGAATCTTACTAAGGAAAGTCTTGCTAATGAATTAAAAATTGGTAAGAGTACTGAAATCCAAATAGTTTTTAATCTCTAGAGTACTTTGAAATGTTGGAATGAAAGCAAGTTAGGAGTTCCATACATGGATTTTTTTCCCCCTGAAATGCCTTTTTAATTTCATTTCCAGGGCTGTTAAAAAACCCCCTAATGTTACATTGTCCACAGTATTCCTTTTTTTGTGTGTGTGTGTTTGCTCATACCTGGAGACATACAATGCACTTGTACTAATGATGCTGTTAAATAGTCTTACCTGATTTTGTTTGTGTTTTCCTTTCTTGATCTTGTATTACTAAGCTGTGGAAAAGGAATTTCAGCTTTTCTCTTTAATTCATGTTTCTCACTTTGGTAAATAGGGTGGTCTATAGTTTTTCCTATAAGTCTGCAAAAGTGCCACGTTTAGAATATAGCATGTGTTCACCAAACTTGAATCAAACAGTGGAATTCTTAAGTGTGCATTTGATGATGACTTTTGGTAAGGATCAAGCAAAGCTTGCCTGGCTCAGACACTTTCTAATACATCAAGTTCATACATTGTCCTGTTGCTTTATTGCAAAACTGTGATTATATTTTAGAAGGAATCACAAGGAAGCACCGTATTAGTAATGATTCCACAGTGGTTATTATGAAATAAGAAATTTAAGGATAGTAAACTGCACTGAAACTTTCAAAATATAAGCTCTCTATTAATTTTGATGGCCAGATTTAGGTATAAATTAGGTACTAATACGTTTGTCAAAGTGAGGTCAAGTATAAGAAAAGGCTGAATGAAGTAAGAAACCTTTTAAAAGGTACAGTTGGATATTGTTCATTGTAGAAAGACTGCTCCCTTCCTTTTTTGTTTTGTGTGTGTGTGGAATTGGTCTATATTGGATCATGTTATCTCTGTGTACCAGCTGGCTTTGTTGAAGTCTAGAAGTAACAGAGATGCTGGGAATTTGTCAGGAATTGTCATCCATGAAGGACACTTGGCTTCCTCAGTTTGTGCAAACATTTCCTTAGCACTGAAATAGCCTAAAACTTTGTTGCAGCAATTGCCAGCTGAGGCTAATCAGACAATGCCGACTATAAAGTTCTGTGAGAATTGAATGTAGTGTGACCAGTGACCTGCTACAAAGAGAGTTCTCTGGGGAAAGAAATCAACAAAGGTATAGAAATTATGGCCTCATGCATCTGACTTGAAAAATTGCTCTCTATCTGCCATAGCTCAAGCATTTACAAAGTAGGAAAATACTGTCTGCCTAAAATGAACAAGATTTTCAGTGTTACTAAAATTCCCATTTAACTAAATTTTAGGAGTCTACAAATGCTTGAATGAGCATGTCCTTTCTCCCCTTGATAACCTGTTTCCTTTGCTCTAAGAATGTGATGTAAGATCTTGCTGAAGAACTCTACAAGTACAGTCTTTGCAGTTTGGAGGACATCAGTGTTCTTTTAACAGGCTCAGGCGTCTTTCAGTTGTGCCTTTGTAAGCCCTAGACAGCAGTACCGTACAGCAGGTGTAGTGTAACAGAGGTGGACAGGGCCAGGTGTGTCAAACGCTGAAGTGAAGGGGCTGAAAGGAAATCCAGTCTTTTCGGAGGTGCTTGCATCACTTGTGCACAGCTGTACCTTCCCACTGGTACTGCTTTGTCCCATCCCAAGGGCCAGCACTGCAGTGTCCTGTGCCAGGGTGTGGCTGCAGGGCAGCGTTGTGCTTGCACTGTGTGTCAAGTGCGTGGCCACCAGACCACTGCTCTGCCATGGCTCCGCTGCACTTGCACTGGTTTTACTGGTTGTTTTCATTACTCCTCCAAGTTCCTGTTGCACAGCAGGAGAGACAGCCTGTGGCAGAGCTGACTGGAGTGGGAGCCAGGCCTGGCTGCAGGCTTTTGATTTAGGGGGGTGGTGAGATGGAGCAATGTCTCTGGTGACACAGCTGCTGACTATTCCAAGACCTGACCTCTTTGCCTTACCTGTCTGTGCTGTCCACTTCATGTACAAATAATTTTTCAGAGTCTCTAGGCCAGCGCAGTAAAGTTCTCCAGAAAATTGAAGAACTGAGGATGACAATGATCTCGGTCTCTGTTCCTGTTCCTGATGAGTTCCTATGTCCTATAACAAGAGAGCTTATGAATGATCCTGTCATTGCCACAGGTATGTCTTTACATGACATGGATTAAAACTAATCACTTGAGGGTAAATATAGGCCCGTTTTTGTGTTCCCACACCTATCTTGGCATCAGGCTTAGAAAGATAAACTACTCTAAATAGCTGTTGCAACAAACCAGAACTATGGTAAATGTTTAGTTTGCTGGATTACAGCTCTGATACGGAGAAAAATACCGTATCAAGCAACTTTTTCCTTTTTCTAATGTGCCTCCCTTTATGTGCCTTTGTCAATATAATTACAAGCCTAATTACAGTGTTGGCTCTGTAAGTGCAAAAGGAAATTTTGCATTCAGTGGGACAAAAAGCAAGCAAACCAACCAACCCACCCAATTTCCCCACCCCGCCCGCCAAAACCCCAGGCTTGTTACTATGCATAGCACACTATCTCTAGGGCACTTACTTAAAAGTTTGTACAGAATGAGACGCCTTTAAATTCAGCACGCCCTTGGAACTGTAATATGCCAGGAGCATAAGATATGTAGTTAAAACATTTTATGAAGAACTAGTGTTTTGCTGGGGGCGGGGGGACAGGGAAGGAGGAGCATACAAGCATCAGAAGATCAGTATATTATTTGTGTTGCTCTGTAAACAGTGACTGACTTCATCCAGTTCTGAGGTATTAGGGCAGACTTCTGAGAATTAAAATGGTCAAAATATGAAGACATTTGCTAACTGCTGGAGTGATGGTGTGGTGGCTTTATTCAATAAAGAGTAAGGAGACAGAGTATAGCCCTGTGGTAGAGGAGGGGCATAGGGCATGGGTTTGTATTCCACCAGAGATATTCCTGGGTGACTGTGCCAGCTGACACTTAGCTGGGGCCTAATTTCAGTTCTTTGAGGAACAGCTTGTTCAGCTACCAACTCTTAAGAGCCAAAGTCCTGAACCTGGCCAGGTTGTGAGGGCTCTGTACAGGCGCAGCTCAGCACTGGCTCAGCCAGGTAGACAAGCCCGCTGTTCAGCAGGCAGCTTTAGCCTTGTAGCAATTGATGGTAATGAGCTTTTACTTCACATTATGGATCATTCAAACTGAAAAGAAAGTCTTATTTAACGTGTGCATAATATATTTTGGTACTTAGCAGGCAGAGATAGGTACATTAAACTAGTCTGAACTGTTTATACCCACAGTAAAGATTTCACATACAATGTACTTATTCTAGATCTCAATTTTCCTGTTTGGACATATTTCCTTTCTTTCCTTTTACATTTAAAAAGCTAACATCTGCACGGTGCCACAGCCTCTGTAATATGCGCTTTTGTTGATGGTTTCTTTGCAGATGGCTACTCCTATGAACGGGAAGCTATGGAAAACTGGATCAGCAGTAGACGATCTAGTCCCATGACGAATCTTCCTCTCCACTCTCTTATGCTCACACCAAACAGGACACTAAAAATGGCCATTAGTCGCTGGCTAGAGACTCAGCAGAAATAGTTAAACCACTGAATTTTGAAATTGTTTCTTAAAATTAATTGACATTTTATGCAGCTAACAGAATTAATTGTATCAGAAACAAATGGAAAGAAAAAGTTGTGTTTCTGTTTTGATCTGTGGCTGGTTCAACCTTCACTGGTGGAAACTCCTAGGAAAACTTTTTGAAGTTCCTGGTAGTTCTACTTTGTGGTACTTCTGTTTAAGAATGAACTACTCAAACTCAGTTTTTCAAATGACGTTTTCTTAAAATTTTTACTACATTTATGAGTTTTGAGTCTTCACCTTGCCAAGTCAGTCTTTCAGAAGATAAGAAATAGCAAAGCATAGGATCTGTATTTCTTTTTCTACTCTAACAAACCAAAATGTATCATCTTTCTGTCTTCCCCATTACTGGACATGTAGTTGGAAAAGCTGGGAGAGAGTTTCTCCTGTAACTGTCAGGGACTGCATCTCATCCCACAGATATATTAATAATCTTTATTTTGTATGGAAAGAGTAGCGTAGCTGTGCAAAAATAGAACTACAGGACAAGACTAATATAGGACTTGTACAAAATATCAAAGAAACAGTAAACAATAAATAAGCTAAAGTGTAATGATGCAAACTGCAAAAGGATTTGTAGAGCTGGGTACAGCTGTTTACAATGTACACAGAACACTGTAATCAAGCATGATGGGAAGAGTATAAAGCTGAGCACTCCAACTGAATTGCACTCATAGGAATGTCACTGCATTTTCAGAATATTCTTGCCAATAAAAAACCTTATTTCCTCAAAAAAAAAAAAAAAAACCTTCTCGACTTCATCCTGTCATGCAACTGCACATACACTTTTCCTCACACCTTCACGTTCACGCCATCCCGTTCTTGGGTTTCCCATAAAAATATTTACTAAGCATTTAGTAGTTGTACCTTTTCAGAAATAAACAATAAATCATTTTGCTTTAAGATAGCACCCAAAGGTGATTAGATACCCTATATAAAGTGCGATTATTGTTAACAGGCCATAGTATTGTGTTCTTCAGTGCAATAACCAATATGGTCAAAGCCTCTCAATACACATGCAAATGTCACTCATTTTATTTGCTTTCTTCTAGTTACTAAAAATAGTTATATTTACATGTCAAAACATGGCTGCATATAGTTTACTCATACACAAATTATTTATGCTTCCTAAATGTACACCATGCAACCCAAATTAGATCCCGCTAGAAAAGTGATAAAATACTTTGATTTAAAAAAAAAAATGCATGCATGTACAGATCTGAGTATTCTGCAGCAGATTATCTCCCTTAGCGCTGCTGTGAGACATAAGCACTTAAGCATTTGAGAGGCACGAGTACTGTGTGTGAGATGCAAGAGAACCAAAAGCCAAGATTGAAGCCCTATGTGAAAAGAAACATTTAATGGTAAAATGTAATGGAAAGGATTTCTCTGCTCAAGCTCCTAGGACAACCCTAACTGAGTCTTTCTACACAACTATGTTATTCCAGTTACTGTCACTGCCCTGTGATGGTAGGAACAGTTGGAAGTGGTTGTATCCCATTAAAGACTGCTCCCTGGGACCCAGCCATGCCCAGCAAGTCAGTGGTTTGTAGAGCAGTCAGACCCTGTGATGTTGTGACCCAGGTCTACCCTGTCAATGTACAGAAGCGTATTTATACATTTGATTCAATGAACGAGCGCTTTGGTTTTGCCGTGGTGATGTGACTGAGGTGGCCGTCCTGAGTGCTGTGGGATGGCAGTTTGGCTACAGCATCAGGATGTAAATGAGAACCTTGGCTGGATGATCTGCTATCTGTACAGTGGGGAGGGATTTGGCATGTGAGCTCCTCATTTTCTTTCACTTGCATGCTGCTCTGGCTGCCATCTCCCGGGGCAGCACCTGTAGAAGATGCTTTATTTGAGTAGTGTTTAACTGAGAACTGCTCGAACTTTGAGGGCTGAATGCCTGCAGAAGCAACGTATGTGGATAATCCATCTGATGCCTGAGAGTGCCAAGTGCGACTAGATTGTGTGTTTTGCTGCTGAAACCTTGCAGTCTTGTCCATGATTCCCATGAACGGGGTATTGCGAGGTCGGTGCTCAGTACCCTGAGCTTGACTGATGTTAGTCTCCTTGAGTCGAACATCTGGGCCCAGCCCCTTAACACTGCCTGAAAAACTGCTGGCTGAAGTGAAGCTGCTTGTTGAGCTGGCAAGAATCACACTACTGGATGGAGAGCTAGAAGAGCCACCACTGGGCACAGGGCTTTGCTGCCTTGAGTCACTGAAATTCATCAGAGCAGAGGCTGTTGATGTGTCAGCAGGTTTAGATTTACTGGCAAAAGAATGAGAAGAGAGAGTCTCGTGATGCTGTGGATGCAAATGCTGGCCTGACACAAACTTCTCATTGTACAGTTCAGCAGTGAGATCTGTGGAAATGCTTCCAGATGACAATGTGCTTGTCCCATCCACATATTGACTTCTAGAGTGCCGGATGGGCAAGGGACTGTGGGGAAGATGCTGCAATGACGATTGTGTCTTCGTGCTACATTGAGTGCTTCCTGGTTTAGAACCAGGCTGGATGGAGCTCAAATGCTGATTAGTTTTTACAATCTGTGCCTGCTTTGTTGGCTGCATGATCAAGCCTGGCTCTCTCAGGTACTTACTGCTTGTTCTGCTTTGAGGGGACACAGACTGAGCTTTCTGAACATCTTCTTGAAGGGTCCTGCTAAATAATGAAGCAGCTGAGGAACACTGCAGCCTTTGTGGAGGGGAAACAGACTCGCTGGGGTGTGGCAGCTCATCATCCCTGTCTTGAAGATTAAAATTATCATTCACACCTGGTATAATGCCCTCCTCCTCATTATCAGAGTTGTTGGCTTGCTCAAGTAGCTGTGGAGAGTGATGCTTCTGTTGCTGTGTTCTCTGGAACTGTTTGCATTCCTCTTCCACCCGAGCCAGGAGACGTTTTATCTCTTGATTGCTGGGACACAGCTGAGTGGCTTCCCGTAGATCAGCGAGAGCAGCAAGTAGTTTTCTGTTCAGGAAGAAATTAGTGAACAGTGAAAATTGGGGCAAATCCAAGTCCCAGCCACATTTGCCCCAATCCAACTCCACCCTTGCAGCGAAATATCCTGATTTGTTCTTTCCTGCTGCAGGTGGTGACAAATAAGAACGAGAAGTTCTCCACCTCAGGAAATTCATAACTGGGGTAGAAGTGCAGACCCAACCCTAAGCCCTTCTCCAATATCTTGACACCCCATTGCAGGCAGGCAAGAGAACTCTCTGCTGGGAACACCAGGAACTGACACTTGGTCTCACAAGCTCTTCACAGTTACCTCCAGAGTAGGGAACCTGCTGAACTCTGCTTCATGACCATTTATTGACCCCTTTAGAAAAGACATGGTGAATCAAAAAGGCACCTCTTCCTGTACTTCAGCTACACCACTATAGTTTGTTATTCTTCCACTCTAAAGAGAGACCTCCTCTCTCCTCCTGTTTTTCTCTTCAACTGCTAATGATTCATCGTATTCTGTCTATCAAAGCAGCCAGTAACAAATCATAAACTTGGCAATAAATAATGAAGTGCTGGAGTTGGGTGGCACACTGCTGGCCACATTCTGCTGCATCAGGTGGAGCAGCAGACCCACTCACTGTTAAAATAATCTCCCTTCAAATCATTTGTTATTTTACGGACTGCCTCATAAGTACTTACAGAGTATTCAGTATTGCTATTTGAATGTGGTTGGCTTTATCTGATACAGAGACCTAGTACAGATGCAAAGTGCATTAAAAATAATTTTTTCTTTGCAAATTTGAAATATAACTAGCAAAAAAGAACAAGTTATTAAAAATGTTAAGTTAAAAAAAAAATCTGTGCAGACAGATGCACAGAATCAAACAGTACCTGCTGTTCCTCTTGGCTCTTGCCCTGGCATAATAGGCTTCATAACACTTAGGCTTCAGATCCAAGGCTTTGGTGGCAAACTCTTCAGCCATACCAAAATCCTAATAATGGAATCAAACATGCTCGTTACACAGCGACAGTCAAAGCAAGCTGCAAGCTCTGGGGTTGTGCTCTGGCTCCAGGAGCACAGCCAGCACATGTGGCAGAGGCTCCTGCCCCAGTCAGCAAGAGCAGGTATTTTCTCAAAGCACACACGGGCACGACCATGGCACCTGGTTGTGCTGTTTGATAACAAAGGGTGGTGGCAGTGTTTTCCATTCAGTCTTTTAAAAGTACCACAAAGGTCCAGCAGTTCATCATTCCAAAATAACTGCATGATGTAAGACCAGCTGTAATAGATCCCCCACAGCAACATGCCCTCGTCTTATAAGCCACCCATTTATTGACATAATAAAGCCCAAAATCAGGATATAGTGAAAAGGATTCTAAAATAGCACAGACAGATGTCCACATACAACCCCAGTAATGCAGCAGGATGCAAGTCTCAGATTCCCAATGCCAGAGAGGCAGCAGACTAACAGCAAGAGCTTACACTTGTTTTGCGGCGACATCGTGACAAGTTCAGGTATAATGAAACTCTCAGCTCAGTGAAGGCTTTCATTTCCTCACCAAACCCTTCCCTTGGGAACTTCCTCAATGCATACTGATAGCGCTGTGCTGCTTCCTTCATCTTGCCTTTCTGCAAATTTTAGGGAACAAGAGATTTTTAACAAACTTTTAATATTTCAATACTGTTACAAAAAAGCGTATTTATATTTGACATCTACCAAGAGGTGCCCTTCAAGTAGAAAACACAGAGACAGGTTTTTTTAATAAATATACATAGTATGAACTATACTGTCAGACGAGCAGTTAGAGAACCTGCACGTTAACCAGAATTTGTGTTTCTTTCTGAACTCAAATGTTTGATGGTATTTGATGAGGATAATACTTGCACTAACATGTATTACTAGTACCAGAAAATAATCACGTATGATTCTTGTTTTGTTTTGAACAGAGTAGTAATATATCAGATTATATAGCTGAAAAGGAGGCATAAAGGCATTCAGTCTACCTTCAGGCAGAAGTCCAATGTTCTGCTGTCAGAAAAAAATAAAAATCTACCTACTTTATACAGTATATTTCCTTCTTCCATCAGTTTCTGCAGAAGAATCAGGAGAATATCGGGTTTGGACGTGGCCATTGCCCATGCTGCATTTCCTGCAAGTTAAATTTTAAGGGTCAATGACAAAAGGGAAGAAAGTGTGTTTCTGCTGTCTACCAGAGTAGAAAACCTAGTCCTACTTCAGTATATATTCCACCTACTTGGAAATAGTATTACCATTGTCATCATAATTAGGGTGTACACGTCTAAAATACATCTATGCCCCCACCAACACCACCTGGACAGCAGCCAGGTATTAAATGGTCTGATACATTTCACCCCTGTGTAGGGATGTATAGAAGTCACAATTAAATTCAGGCCTAAGTAAAGACCTGTATTTGATCATACTTACTACCCAAATAATATGAAATAGTGATTTAAAGGTACTAAATATTCAATAATTATCACATACACAACTGCACCATGTACTTGCCTACTGATAATATAGGACTTAACATTTTTTTGGCCTACCCTTTGCAAAAATACACAGTTCTATAGTTTATTAGAAGATGTTACTTAAAAGTAAAACTTGTTAATCTAAGTCATTGATAGTGTCAGAATTATGTATCAGTAATAGCACAATCATAATTTTCTTATTTAAATATATTAAAGCAGAGTAACCATATACAGTGACTCCTCCAGACCTCACCATCAGCACACAGCAAAGAAGGAGCAGAATAAAAGTCCTTGCATTTCCTCACTTCTAAAGTGAGTCTTGTGTGTCTGCCTTTAAAGGGGAGGAGATTGTTTCTCTTGAGTGGGCATCTGCAAACCAGACAGCCTGCAAAAATCTGGTGTTTTGAGTTATTTTTTACAGAAATAACTAATTCTGGCAGAACAGAATCCAGTTGTTTCTCCTGGTGCAGGGCAGTTTCACTAACCTAGCTTAGCTCCTTTTCTCAGCAGCATGACCACGACTGAGGTGTTGCGGCAGCCAATTGCTCTGTCCAGCGGCCTCATGCCACTGTGGTCCATGTGCTCAATCATTGCTCCTTTCTCCACCAAATACTGCACCTGGGAGAAGAAGTAAGACATGCCATGTAACATGGCTTTTGGTAGGAAAGGCAGACCAATGAAATATTTTAGGTACCACATAATCTTCTTTGAAACACACTGAGCATATGCTGCAGAGTACAGTACAGCCATCTAAAGCCCACCAAAGGCACCGTAGCATGGGCAAGTTGGAGGGAAGTAGTTCTTTCCTGTAACCATTACTTGCCCAAGTGCGACCAGCAGTGATCTTGTAAGGGAAGAGGCACCAACAGTCCTGCCCATGGGCAGGCCCCATGACCCACAGCCATGGGCCTGCTCAAGGACCTCTTCACTGGCACTACCCCTGTCCCAGCCTGGCCAGTGGCTGAGCACAGATCTACTGAAGGGACCAGTCTGGCCATGGAAATGGGAGCTGGCACCATGCCAGCACAATGACCTACAGCAAATGCAGGGACAGGAAGGAGCCTGGACACCCCTCATTCCCCAGCAGAGTCTCAAGTACCCAGTGTCACCTGAAAAAACATACACAGTATCTGAAAACTACCAAAGTCACTTTGGAACCCGAGGGCTTATTTCCAATTTCAAGTTAATTCAGACAAAGGCTGAATGGGACAAAGTGCTACACCGAGTTACATGCCACAGCAGCACCTGAAACAGACCTTGTCTATGCAAGCTGCAGAAACACAGCTGTGAGTGTGAGAGGCTGCATATGCTGCTCTTCTGTCTAGTTCCCTGCTGACCTTTTGCATCTTTCCACAGTGTACACAGACCTGAGTGTGCCCTTCCTCTTCTTATACCTCTTCTTGAGGTCTTTGCTCTCTGAGGGCACCAACTGACCAGGACCCTGAGAAGGGACCTCTGAGTGTTTGCAGCATAATTCTGGGCTTCTTCTTAATCTAGAAAATGCTTTCCTGAGCAAACATTTGCACTGAAGTCACCATGAGAGCAGTGTAACCATTTTGGCTATTTCCCCAAATTTCCTATTTTGGTAGGCAATAGTTTTTCTAAATTCTAAATTTTTATAACTTTTTCTTCAGTTTTCTGTTTTGCTATACTTACAATATCAGCATCTCCATAAAAAGCTGCCAAGTCTAGGGGTGTTCGTCCATTTTTGTCTGTCTGATCAGTTTTTGCACCTTTCTCTACTAAATACTGAACCACGTCCTTGTGGCCTTTCAAACATGCCCAGCTCAGAGCTGTCAGTCCTTCCTTGTCCAGAGATGAAATAGTTGCACCTGAAAAATGAAAATGAACTTTGTTATGAAGGTTCTCTGTTTAAATAGAAAAATTGCTTAACTCACCCAGATGCAATCCCTGGTGCATCTGTGCAGCTGTAATCCGCTATTTATTTCCTACCTTCAGAAAGGAGAAATTCCACAGTGCTCAGATGTCCTTCACAAGAAGCCACCATCAGTGGTGTCCGGCCTTGCTTGTCACTTAAATTCACATCAGCCCCATGCTCCACTAGAAGTTTAGCAATCTGAAACAGAAAATATCAATTTAAAAATACATTCCTTGCACCAGTGGGGGTTTAGATTGGATATTAGGAGAATTTCTTCTCAGAAAGTGCTGTCCAGCCCTGGCACAGGGGCAGGGGTGGAATTCCCATCTGCCACATCCCTGAAGGGATTCAAAAGCCCCGTGGGTGTAACACTTCAGGACATGGGTTGGTTTGGCCTCGGCAGTACTGGGGAACAATTGTACTTGATGGTCTTGGAGGGCTTTTCCCATCTTACCAACTCCATGATTTTATGAAATTGGCAGATTTAGATTTCAGCCATAATATCATGAACTTTTAAAAAAGAGGACTAAGGTGGTATTTATGGCAACCACTGAGAAATTCTACGTAGCTCAAGCCCTGACTGCAGTTCAAGGCCTTCTCCTGACAGGAGAGGCCAGCATGAGGAAGGCTTCTGAATCCAAGGTTCTCTCTCTTCACAGCAGCAGTATAAAAGATCCGAAATCACCTCTGATCTTGGTCTAGGAAATAAAATATTTTAACTCACATTATTTTTCAAGTATATTATAACTGAGACTGTTGTGAGGCCAGTGTGCTTTTTAAGTTATTTCAAGGGATACAAAGGGTTTGGAAGTGAAGCTTCTGAGCACATCCCTCTGAAGCTGACGCAAACACATATTAGAAAACTGACACTAATTATTTTCAAAACTAGAGATGGGAGGAATCAGGCACCACATCCCAAAGGATCCCCAGAGCTGTGCCAGACCTGCCAGTGGCCCTGCCGGACCGCACAGAGTAGCGGGGGAACGCCCCTCCTGCTGGCTCTTGTCACGGCCGCTCCATGCCCAAGGAGTAACTTGCACACTTCCAGCTTCCCTCTTCCTGCAGCAGCTGTCAGGGCTAGAGAAAGCATTTGCATCAACATCAGCTCTTGGCTTATTTGGCCTTTGGACACATGCACAATACACGAGTGTTACTGAATCCCCATTCTTTCAGCTTTTCGTTGTGACACTTACTGAAAGCTGGAAAGAACAAAAAAAAGAATATACTTTCCCCATCATTATTTCCCCCCCCTCTTCTATTTTGCTCACATTGTGTTTTAAACAGAACTTGAAATTTAAATTTTGTTGTGTTGAAGCCTCACCAGTCATGCCAACAGTGTTTAGAAAATGAGTCCATGTGTGACTTATGCAAGAAGAGCAAAGGACTTGCCCCTCCAGTTTCTAAAGCCTAATAACTTGCATTTTCTACTAAGAAGTGGGTCAAATTGTGAATTGTGAACCTTTACTCATTTTTTAGCATTTTCAAACATGATCAAGAATTTTTTTTTAATTCCAATGAACGCTGAAAGTAAAGGAAATTACAAACACTGCAGGAAGAAGTAATTTTTATTTTTTTTAGCATTCCCTCCTCACTCAGTGAATCTTCACTGTGTTACAGTTATAACAACTGTTTAGAGCTGAACAACTGGGAAGTAACTGTTATGGATATCAATATGACAAGCAAAAGAGTCAAGTCTTGTTTAAAAATCCCCCTTTCAGGGAGTTCGCTTCCTCAACGAGTAAAGATTCCCCCTGCATTATGCAAGGATTTCAATAAAAAACACTGACAGAAAAATACTGGAGAACAAAATTCATTTAGAAACAGATGTATGTCTTTTGGAGTTCACTGGATTTGCAACAAGGGTTTTGTACACGTGTAGGAATGAAGCACATCTGCTTCTCTAGAATGTGAGAGGCCACTGATCGTCATCCCAGTGCTGCTTCCCCACCCTCAGCTGTTTCCATGGAATGGAGATGCCCCTCACAAGGCACACCAGGGAACTGCCAGTGCAGGGATTACAGTCTGCCTTAAAAACTACATTTGGCCTCTCCCAGATGTCTAAAGACAGGTGTTTTCTTCCACTGCCTAATTAGAATAAACCCACACTGAAACATAATCACTGTATTTTCACAATTTTCCATCTAGTTAAAGTCAGTAATTTACAGTAATTTTAATATAAAACAGTTCTCCAATACTTGAGATTAATAGATTCAGTAATTTAAAACTCTATACTTATAAACTGCATTTTATTATTAAAACTGGTGTTCTCCATTATTTTTATTATAGAAAATTAAATTTAAAAAGTAAGAGTAAAAACTCTTTATGCTTAAATCAGCAACCCTAATTAGGAAACATACAAGAAGGGAAATACCTGTTTCTCCCCACAAGGCATCAGTGTCATTGATGTCCATGTCACGGTCCTTTTCAACTGTCAAGATGTAACGAACCACCTGCCAAAAACAGTGAGCAGAGATGTGCTGAGCCACAAGAGCATCAGTTGTCACTATACCATACAGCAAGGGATAAAAGATGTAAAACAAGTAAGAGTGCTTCTCTCTCAATGCATATAATCAATAGAAAAGAAAATCAGTATTGCTCACAACAAGTTCAGTAGGATTTTAGAATGACTTGAAGGCAAGTGAATGTTACTGAAAAACATTTTTAATTATTTAAAAAAAGCCCACTGCCCTTCTGTGAATCGGTTGTTTGGCATGAGTGAGCTCCCACGTGACCTAGATATAACAGAATAATCAAAATAAACAGTGCCAAAAATAAAGCATCCCAGTTCAGTGACGAAATTCCATATCATCTAAAACAAGAGAGCAAAAATGAGAATATTTACATAGATTTTGTAAAATGGTGATAGCTAGGTTTTTCCTTCCACATTGGTCATATCTTACCTCTTTTTCTAAATTTCTTCCCAGAATGGTCTAAGCATATGTTGATAAATGGTAATTTTTAAAGCTGAAATAAGCTTTAAATTAAGTTTTGCTGTGTTTCTACTATATCAAAGAAATCTGTGTTTTGAAACCACCTGCTAAAAAATTATTAAATTAAAACCTTTTCTAATGGTTGTTTTAAACGGATTTTCTAATGGTGCACATGGTCACAGAGGCTGCAGTCAACAGGTGAGGGAGCAGAATCACACTAACTATGTTTGGGTGCTACAGGAAAAACAAAAGCAGGAAAGGAGAAAGGATCTGGGTGTTTTCAGGCTGTCTGAAAACTGTTGTATACAATGTATGGAAAATCCCAGAATTCAAAATTCTAGGCCATAATTTATTAAAATTCATGAAGCACACAGATCTTTTTTCTAGCTAAGAAGAATAAAACTTCTTAATGTCTTAAAAATAGAGGAAGATGGACATTGTCAGGTATGTATTTATGATTAATGTGATCTGTTTTGCTGATATTCAGGAGTTGATTGCTTTCATTTAATCAGTGGACAGCAAACAAGAACTTTCATGAGAGTGAAGGAATTATCCATTCATCCAAGTTAACCATAGTTCAGAATCCTCAAGTTTGTATTACCAGACAGTGATAGCTTATATACCATATAATAAATTAACTGCATGTAGACATTTCTATATTTGGATCATCTAAACAACTTCAAAGATAAGACTCTTGATCTTATAACAATTTAAAAATAGATTTACAAGAAGTAAATATTGAAACAGCTTTATTGAAGAGATTTTGTTTCCACTTTGGTATATCACTTACTACATAACAAGTCCCCTAGCCTAGTGGGACCTTTATTCAAAGTATCTTTACTTACCCATTACTTTTCTATCAAGGTTACAGTTTATTTTCCCAATGAACAGAAGACATACTTGTATTACCTAAATATGTAAAGCATTTTTAGTACTTCTTATGTGTTTGCTTTTAGTGCTCCTTCCCAAATTTCTGTCTGAAGTGACACTGAGCTGAAGTCTGTAACTTGACATGTGCATCAAACTAAAAATTGAAGCCTGTGCGATTGCATGCAATGAAAAATTGGAAGGAAAAATTCAACCTGAAGTAGAAACATACTTGGGTGGATCAGTGATACAGAAAATCATCACCACCACTAGAGATTTAGCACAACTTCCAAGAACAGAGAGGAAAAAGTAGACAGAAAATTACATATAAACAAATCCTGAAGCAAACTGTATTACTGGATACCCAGCTAGAGCATTTAAACCAGCTGCTAATACATACTACAATAAATATCAGGAGTTTCAACAATTCTTTCCAAGCCTCTTTCAAAAATAGCTGCAAGCACTGTTGTGCAATTCTGATGATTTCAAACAGATCTGGAAGTACCTGAATTCCCAACCCACCTGGCAGTGCCCCATGCTGGCAGCTGCTGTGAGAGCTTGTTGTAGTGCCTGGCGCTTCCTCAGTGAATCCTGTTCTCGAGAGGGACTCACCCAAACCAAGCCGAGCAAGAACTCAAGGATTCCGCAGTGCCCTCTCAGTGCACTATGGACCAAAGCACACTGGCCCTTCTTGTCTGCAAAGTCAGCCTGAAGCGGGGGGGAAAAAAGAATGTCTGAGGTTAAAAGGTGCAGTGAAAGGCTGTGGAGAGGAGACGCTCCAGAGCGCCGTGAGAGAGCAGCTCTCGCTCCTGACTTCCAGGGCAAGGAGGAACATCTGGGGAATTACAGGCTCAACAGCCTCACTTGAGCAGCTGGGAAGGTGATGGAAAAACTAATCCTGGAGAGCCCTGCCAAACACAGGAAGGACAAGGTAAGCAAAACCAGTCAGCATGGGCTTGCCAAGGGGAGATCATGCTTAGCCTCCTGGACAGCCAATGGCTCTAAGGGGACCAGAGGGTGGGTGAAAAGAGCTGGGGATGCCCTTGACCTCAACTTTAGAGGGCTCCAGCACTCTCTCAGTAACAGTCTCTGACAAGCTGATGACAACAGGTCGTGGAAGTGCACAGTGAGGTGCACTCAAAACTGGCTGAACAGCTCTGCCAGAGGGTTGTGATCAGTGGCACATGGAAAATGCTTCATGGAAGTCTGGACTCACCCCTCAAGCCTACGCCTGATAATCATATACTTAAGTAATCAATAACAGCTTTCTTAGGCCTTTGTATGACTCTTCTGGCTGCAGGCTTTGCAGTCTTTGTGCACCAGCTTACCTTTGCACCTTTTCTGCACAGCAGTGACACGATGTTCATGTGACCTGCAGCAGCTGCGTAACTAAGGGCTGTCATGCCATTTTCTGAAGTTCCATCAATAGCAGCTCCAAACTCTAGTAAAAGAGTGACCACTTCTTCGTGTCCAAGGTGCGACTGAACACACAGCACTGGAGCATTATTCAGTACTTCAGTCCTGTAATTCACATTTGCTCCTGCCAAAATCAGCAGCCGACTCACCTAAAATTTAATTTAAACAAAACAATGTTTTCCTCAGATTTGTCTGAATTTGGTATCTTGATCAGGTACTCATTTGTTACTCCCTAATTTTGATGCAGATTTTATTGGCAGACACCAACTTTAACACATATATAGCAACATACCAGTTTAAAATCTTCTCTTAGTAAATATATTACTGTATTACTGACCACTGCACTTCCAAGAGAAGGCTTGTCTCTCCCCTGAAACTCACTGCTCTCATCATAATCGCATGGGTAACTTGCTACCACTCTGCAACTACCTCTATTAAGAGAGAACCAGACTGCATAAAAAGCAAGTCTCAAAAAGACGGCCAGAGCATGCGTGTGTGTGTGTGTTCATGTACACACAAATTTCCAATCAAAAGCCTTAGCAGTTGGCTCAAATTCCAACTGACCAACTTGGATTTCGCTGTCCATCTGGAGATTCAAATAATAGCACAAAGTTGTGGTATTTTAAATCCTTTCCTCTCACAGTATTTCCCCCTTTTATAGTTGACACTTGCCCACAGAAGCAAAGAGTGGTGAGCTCTGCCCAGCAAGGCCACATGGGACATCCAACCCCCAAAAATGCACCCACACACTCATCTGTGCTACAGAGCACAGCTGCAGCAGAAAAAAGGCAAAACCCATCTTTCCATCAAAACTATAGAGGAAAACTGATTTCAACTTTAGCAACACCTTACAAAAGTACAGGAAGGCTTGTCACAAAGGAGTTCAGGTCCAGATGCTTTTCTGCTGAAAGGTTACACTGACTTCAACATTCACCAGCCGAGTGCCAGCAGCAGTGCCAGACAAAGCGCTGACTGTACAGCCGTGCTGATGCTCTTACCTTCACGTTGGGTGTGTAGATGTTTCTTAGAGAAGCCAGGGCTGTAGATAGTCCATCAGTACTATAACCAATCCACAAGGCTTGGAGATGACTGGAAGAAATTCCGGTCCTTTTACTGAGACCCTAACAGAAATGATATAACAGGAAATCTCTCTATAGAATTAGAAATCCTACTTTAATCTACAACTCAGTTTAAAAAGCAGTAAAATCTGCATCAATAGCACTACCAAGTATTTTGCATAAGCTTCCAACAAATTATTCAAGCAAGTCAGAGGAGAATATCTACGACGCATTCAGATGAACAGGTCATAAAGCCTACTAAGCTGCAAGCTTTACCTTAAAAATGTGAGCTTTAAGTATATGATGGCCAAGTTCCATAGTTTGTTGGCGGTTTAACTTTCCCTCTTGTCGAGAAAACATGAAAGCCAGTAGAGCATGTCCATTCCTAATAAAAAGGATTGAGAGAACCACTTTTATAACCGTATTTCAGTAAATATTCTAACACATCTTTATTCCTAACAGCTCAACTTTGTCAGAGTACTGAAACATACCATCACATCTAAACAAAACTCTTTCCATAATAAAATAATGCAATATTTAAAAAGGCAAATTTTGAAGATGAAACACACTCCTGGTATTTCTGTGCTGTCCCTTCAGAGGGGGCCTGTGTCAGCTTTGAACTGGTTTACATACTACTCCCTTTTGTGTTCTCAGAGCCAGGAACTGCAGGCATCTCAGACAGAAGCCAATCCTTTTAGAAGCATAAGATCTGAATACTTGCGAAATTTGAGATAATATGTGTATTTAGTAATTCTACACCTGCATTAGTGGTGGTCAGCGTTCTAGGAAACAGTGAGAGTGGCACAGCCTTAAGAAAACAAGGTTAACATATACTATTCGTTAATCAGACTATACATTGGAACCAGGCAATTAGCCATATGCTAACTGGACTCTTCAGCTGAGGGGGGAAGTTGTGGGAAGGGACTTCTCACCCCATTGTCAGACATTTCTGAACAAAACCTTCCAAAATCAGAAGCTTTACCTGGGCCCAAGCAGCCCCCACTGCTGGTGGGGCAAGCGCCAGGAGTTCCCAGCATAGTGGGACCAGGGGTCCATGAGGCTGCAACCCCGCAGTCCCACCTACAGAACTGATTCTGTTACAGCCACTTGAAAGCTCAGACAAGTCTTGGGTTGGTAATAATTTTAAATGTCAGCATTATTTATTCTTCTGTAAAAACCAAAAACTGTAAACCCCAAAGAACATGGAAAAAAAATACTGGGGAGCCAACTGTGAGGACATGATGAACAGTAACAGCTACTGTCTCCAACTCAACCAACTCCTGCTCTCCAAGTCACAGAAAGTGAGCTGGAACAAACTGAAACAATGTCAGCAGGATATAATTACAGCAGAAAATGTCTTAATATTTTTATGTTAAAAAAAGCCCAAATGATCTGCTCCTTCTATTCCTGCACTCTACGTTACATAGACAAGGTGCTGCTGCATGGGATTCTCAACTATTGTGCTGTATTAGTAACAATATAGCACTCTCATTTCTCCATGAAGGTAGCAAAGTCAGATGCAAACTTCTGACTTCTGCAGAGTCAATTATGCATTGTAAACTTTGAATCTTGAGTCACATTTACCCCTAAATATATAAAAGTTTTCATTTTGGAAAAAATTAGGTGTACTTGTATTTAACATCACTCTTTCCTCTCACCAATTGTTGCAATCAATTATACAAAACCTAACTTTGGTTATTTGAACATGAATTACTGCAGTTTTTATTTACCTTGGCTCACATAAGAAGTCAGTATTTTCACCTTCTGCTCTCCAGACAAGCCATTCCCTGAAGGAAGGATGGCAGAACATGCGTGTTTTGTCACGTCTTTTGATCAGAAAACACGAAAGGGCTTCCATCCTCTGGCTGAAGTCTTCCCACTGTTGTTCACCATTTATTTGTCCTGCATTAATAGCCTGGAAAATCTGGTCATCTGTCATGGGATGCAGGGATGCCAGAGCCACATTCAGTATGGGCTGAGCTCGCTCAAAAGCAGAGTTTGTAATGAACTTCATATTGCACTGCAGTAAGTACAGCTCTGACAGAGACACAGGAACAACCTTGTAGCTTGCACTTTTGATTACTAAATGACCTTTTTGGAAAAGATCCAGAGTGAGTTTCAAATAGAGATAAGATCCCAGGCTTCTCATGATCAGGTGGTTACTCACTTTCCCAATAGTAGCTGCATCAGCTTTTCCATTTAAAGACATGTTGTTTATAATTTCTTGACTGTTATTAATTCTGTACTGAATATAAGCATTCAAATCATTGTGAATTTCTTTGTTGTCTGGAAAATTGTCCAGGGATATTGCAATAAATGGTAGTGAATTTACCACTTCCTGTGGGGGAGAGAGGGGAAAAAAAGAAAAAGAAAACAAAACAAACACAAAAAAAAACCCAAAAAAACCCCCAAACCAAAGACATTACAGTATTCCAGCACTAAGAACTCAATGATGCATCTCTGCTACATTCCCCTTCTGTAGTGAGTGCCAGATTAAAAAGGAATTCAGTATCCCTGAGATGGTTCTGCAAATATTGCCCCCTCATAAGAGGTAGAATAGTATTTCTACACTTCATCATTTTTCATACGAACGTCTCAAATATTTCACTGACCAAACTCAACAATTGAAGGGGATGAGAAATGACCACTTCGACGTTAAGGAAATGGAAAACAGTCACCAGAATTGGACCCTAAGACAGGCCAGGGAAAGGGGAAGGCAAAAGGAATGATCTATTAAGCAGGAATGTGTTATTAAGAAGTATCACAAATGACAAGAGGGAAAAGACTCCCCTTATCATTTCACCTTCCAGTAACAATGTACCAGAAGGTGCCGTGCCCACATCCCCAGCCCCATGTGCCTGAAGGCAAGTACCAAGTACAGCACAGACACTTCAGCAGGTTCACCTGAACACACTTTCATATTTCTGTAACACAGAATACTTTTATGTTTACGTAAATAAAGATCCAAAGGACCTTTATTTAAAAGAAACACTTCTACAACTTCTAACTTAAACTTCATAAAGTAAAACTTCTAAAGTTTAACTTTAAATTTCCAAAAATTAAAGTTTGAGAACCAGAAACTTCTTACATAGAGTCATATATTAGAAGGGTTTAACAAACATCTCCAGACTTTCACAACACAAAAAGGAACTCTATCCCACTTTATGTAACTAAATAGATTTCAGAAACCTGCACTTTCAGACTAGTGAGATGTTTAAAGCAAAGACACACTTCTCCAGTCTCCAGAGAGGGAATAGTCCCTGCTACAGAAATCCCTTCTTAAATGCAAAAATTTAGTTGAGAAATAAACTCTTAAGCCAGTTAAACACTCTGAGTGCTAGTGGCAAGCAGGCAGAGAAGAAATAAACTCTCGGAGGCTGTACTGAAGCACAATTGCACCTTAACACTGCACTCCTGAGGTATAAGGGAACAGACTCGAATTCCTTAATTTCTGGTATGAACAACTCTACTGACAGATGCAATGAAGTGATTCACAATGGAAAAGGCCTCCAATATTGTATCTGTGCACTGCAAATAAACATGTAACAAAGGAAGGAAGGAAAAAATCCAAGAGACTTTAAGTTCCTCTAAACCCAATATTTTTCATACAAATGCAGCTGCACCAATATAAATGATCATTTGGTTTTTGAGGGTAAGAAAAGTGTTAAAAGGTGTTTTTACCTGGAAGTTAGTTCTTACAGTCACAATGAGCTTCAGCCAGGGAGGAAACTTACAGATTATACTTGTGATAAATGAAGAAATGGTGTCACCATAATCAGGTTTATGAAATTCAGCATCATTTAAACCATCTACCAAAATTATGTAGTCTTCCTCAGGAATCTTCTGCTCTGAAATTTGAAAATAAAAAAGGAAATGATAAAAACACATTCTCCCATTAAGTGACACATCTTTATCCTCAAATTCTGAATGTCAAGAAACAAAAATGTATCTTTATGCACTCCACTACATCTTATGGCATTTAAGCATTATTTAGGAGATTAAAAACAACACTGGGAGATTAAAAACAGTTGTAACAGGAATGATATGCTCTGTTCATATGTAGGCAAACCCCTCCATTCTGCCGCAGATCAGGTATGTGCTCAAGCTGGCATATGCTGGGAAGCAGCTGCTTCCAAAAGGAGTTTGCTAGGGTTTTTATTAATACAAAAATCATGTTTCTACATGCTTTCTTTTACACACCATAATCGAGGGAGTAGCTGCAGCTGTATCAGGGGAGGGTTACGTTAGATATCAGGAAAGGTTCTTCCCCCAGAGGGTGGCGGGGCACTGGACAGGCTCCCCAGGGAATGGCCACAGCCCCGAGGCTGCCAGAGCTCCAGGAGCGTTCGAACAACACTCTAAGGCAGAGTGTTGTGGGATTGTTGCGGTGTCCTGGGCAGGGCCAGGAGCTGGACTGATTATCCTGGTGGGTCCTTCTCAGCTCAGGTGATTCTGTGATTCTTGGAAAACTGCCACATCCATTTTAAAAGCAAGCAAAACCCACATCCACTTTGCAGATGTTTAGGCCCAGAAAATTAAAAGAGAAAGTATATGACAAAACTTAAACGCATCTTAAAACAAAATCCTTTAATGTGAATGTGCCAGCCTTAACTTCAAGCTATCTTTCAGTTTTCTTGCAAAAAAGTAAAGTTTCCAAGACCTTTAATAAGTTTCACCGAATTTTAATTAAAACACGAATCAACTGTTCAAAATCCATCTATTATTGTTACAAACAACTAGCAAAATTAAGGAATCCCTTTCTCCAGGAATGTTCTGCTTTACTTATTTTTAATACTTTTCTCCACTCTTTATGCAGTTTAGATTCCATTTCCAAGTCACTTCCTGTTTAACGTACCTCTCCTGAGGTTTGAAAGTGGTTCCAACACTCCCCTTTTAAAAGCTGCTGCTGGATCCTGGACACAAGACCTCAGGCTCAGCATGCTCTGCAGGTGAGGCTCTTTGATGAGGAGATCTCTGTATGCCGTTAACTGATGTGAGCGGCAAAGCAAAGCTGCCACACTGTGTACAAATTCAGGGACGAGACATGTGTATGTGTTGTCAGCCTGGCAGTAGTGATAAGCAACGACCTGCAGAATTGAAAAATAAAAAGCACCACCCTTTCACTATTTCGGCTGGTTACTAGTTAGTGCAGTTATGATGGAGTGTTATTAAATTTCTCTCTCAACTTCAAAATACTTTTCAGTGTTAGATCCCACTCTGTAACAATCTCTGATGGCCTGTGTCAAACACAGAGAGGAAGGCAATGAAATATGTTTTTGACCTTGCAGGACACGCAGAGAGGAGAAGAAATCAAAGTGTCAGATTCTGTCAGGAAAATGTAACAATTTGAGTTCGTGACATTTGGATACAGTGGGTAAGCAGCTGATTACCTAAGGAGCACAACAAAAGTAACCTGAGGGTCTGACTAAGTAACCTAGTAGCTGTAATTTAACAACACTATGTCCCACACTGTAACGACCTTTGGACTAGTTTGATCATCAGGCAAAAGTAAATGACAGACAGCTATTAAAGACATGCTTACATAAGCAAATTGAGAAATACGACAACTGGCTTTATTCCAAGTATTCCAAAGCTGTGTATTACTTAAAAATAAACCAGGACATAACCCGCATTTCTTTGGGGGGGGG
>VZTI01003853.1:461243-506342 GCA_013397865.1 Struthidea cinerea | reverse complement strand
GAAACAACAAAACAAACCACAAGGAAAACATGGTGTTCACAGTGAATAAAAAGCCTGCACTGCTTCAAACGAATATGTATCACTTTAAATACTGCATATGTTAAAGATCTCATGTTTTCCCTACAATTATTCATATAAAATATGCAATTCAGACGATCATTGATTTTACTACTTCGGCAAAAAATAAAACCCCTAACATAGTAATCCAATACAAAAAGACTTCAGACTCTCAGAGTATGGAAAATAAAACTACATTCAGACTCAACCTGTATCATAGCATAAACATGGATTATACAAAACCCAAACGTTTTATCTCCACCCCCACCCTGAATTTTGCTTTTGGGAGCACTGAGAAGCTCCCTGTAGAGAACATACAGCCCCTTTGGCAAGGAAAGGATCCCAACCTCCCACACCCACACAAAACTGATGAGAAATTGTTAAGGTAACTCCTTCTAGGACCAAGCAAGATTCAAGTGATCACCTGACGGGTACAAGAGGCAGGTAGCTGGTTTCACCAGCCAAACAGAGCCATCATGCAGAGGTGCCCAGGTGCTGCCCCTCTCCCAGCACTGCCCGCTGCCTCCTGGGGGGCTCTGCAAAGCAAACTGACCCCCAAGTTAGAGGGTTCTAACACAATGAACATCTACTAGGAAGTGAAAACTCACCTTTGAAGCGAGGCATCTCACAGAATCCCCTGTTTGGGCTTTGTATTCAGGAGTACCAGGACAAGTCAGAGTCTTCATTGTATTGGTGTCACCTGACGGAGGGGCACATGGGGATAACTGGCTTAAGGGAATCTCCTGACAGGAGTCACCACCTGCTTTTAAAAGGCAACAAATACAAGAGAGACCAAAAATTTGCTGAAAGCAGATTGCTTTCTAGGAAAACACCACAGCTAGAGTAAAAACTGGAACTGAGCAATACCATTAAAGGAAGCCTGCAACTAGTCTGATAAATACAGGCACACATTTGCAACTTTACAATTTTAGAACAACTCAACTGACTTTTAGATCAAAACTGTAGAATTACTGTAAGCACAACCATGCTGATGTGAAGAGTTTCCTTCAAAAAATTACACATACAATGCCTCATTTAAACTAGTAGTTACTATATGACTGAACTCTTGGGAAATTTATCATTGTTATTATTAGTAATAACAATATTTGAAGTGTCAGTAGGGAAAGTAGCAGTAACAACAGTCTCAACATCCATCCAGTTAATGTAGGCACTGGACTGGTCTGGTGACAGGATGCTATGGATCCCAGTAGAAGACACAGGGCTTTCTCCATAGCTTTATTCTCACCTCTACAAAAATTCTGTGGAAAGCATACACAGTGGGTACACAGCAGGGAAGAAACACTCACTGCTCCCTTTCCAAACTCATGAGAGACAAAGATGCTGCAGTCACATCCTCAGAGTCTGGGATGACGAGGATGCCTGACGAGGAAGAGATCCTGCACTCTGCCTCCCTGTTACCACCTCTCTGACGGGCTGAGCCCACATTATATCATGTTGAAGGTATTTGTCAAAACACAAAATTTTAACTCCTTCCTTTTCTCATTGGAAGAAAAAAATGTTTGCCAAGGACTTGATGAGGCCTGACTACTTTAAGCCAAAAAAGCGAACATGTGACTCCTGATGTCAGCACAGCAACCCAGACCATTACTCAGAAAAGGAACATACTTTTAGGAGATGAACTAGGGCTGTTGGAAGCTATTTGTCTCATGCGACTTCCATGGCAGCTGAGTGCCACCAGCCGTGAAATGATTGCAGTCTTCCCAAATCCCACATTTCCAGTAATGACAGCTCCCCTGTTCTCTGCTCGGTCAGGATTCTGCAGTTTTTCTTCAATGGCATGAAACAGCCATTCTCTTCCAACAAACACCGAGTCTGTGGTTATGCTTGGCACCTCAAACAACAGCGGCTTCAGCAAAATGTCCTGAGGCTTATAAGGGATGAAACGAGCTGAAAAGACATGTCAGGGAGGAAAGTTTATTAGAAGAAACTTGACATGCAATCAAGCAGCATGGCTTCAGAAGGCAACATCACTTAGAAGCCTTGTTACTATCAGTCATAATCAGACATTCTAGTGCTTTCATCGCGAAAACAGTAACATCTGATTGCCTCAGTTCAGGTCATCTCCATAATTTTTGCATGAATTAAATTGTAGAGGAAAGAAGCTACAGGTATAATCTGATTATTTTATTACAATTGAACTTGAATTAGTATGTTGTAGAATCCAGAAAGTTTCCTTAAAAATGCATCAACAATTCTATGAATGGGGAAGCATCATCTTTTAGAGTGAACTATGTGCTGAGCAGTGTTAGGTCTTCAAATCTGTAAAGACATTTACAGAGAAACAGAAAAAGTTACAGAGAATAACATAATTTTTCTATTTAAAAAAACCCTTAAAGTAATACAAAAAAATTTACTACCTTGTTTTTCTGTACTTTTCAAGTCACAGGATCAGAAGTTACACCTTTGAGTACTTTGATCTATACATCTGGGAAACACCTGATGACTTGGGGAAGAATTCTGGCTTGATTGCATAAAATACATTAAAATTTACAGGAATAATAATATTCACCAATAAAATGCTCTAAAGATTCATTAGCCAAATGTATTGTTACACAACTGCTGTTTCAGCATCAATCTATGACCTTGAAAAGCCATAAATGGAAGAGGGCAGCATAGTATCTACATAAGATCCTCAAGGTCAGTTTTACTAGGAGTTTACTTAAATTCTTCTGGTTTTATTGTTATTGGTTGTAACAGGTGCACACAAATTCAGTCTCGAAACCATAGCATAGTGCAGGAAAAAGAGTAAGCAAGCCTCTTATTGGCGGATATGCAGTGACTTGTCAGGAGCACTCTACAGTAACACTGTGGGACAGGGCTGTTTACAAGGATCGCAGACCATCCACATTCCAAACTACTGAAGGACTGTATGACTGTGCCAGACAGATGCAGGTGTAAATATCTCTGCCTTTACCTTCCTGCTGCACTTTTCCGCCAGCGGTGTTGTGCCAAGGTAAGCGAATTGAAGTTCGTAAAGGAGTATTTCTTTGTCCATCCAAATAACTCAAATCTTCCAATTTGGTTGAACTTGTTGCTAGAGTATTAAAGAACTGAAGCTTATTTTTCTCTCAACACAAGTTACAAAGAATGTTATTATTTATTACAGTTTTTCATCCACATGTTACTTACAGAGAAGTTTTTCTAGACAATAGCAAGAAAGTAATTAATGTTGTAACATTTACAAAACACATTTCAATCAAGTTCACTAAGATTTAATTGGGTTTCTCCCCATTTAAATGGCCCTCAGTTCTCCCATTGAGACAGTTTCCTTTTTTACTGTGGGAACAACCACATCAGCAACGTCAGAAGTGTTAGAACAGGTTCAGATATTACCTGCTAATACACTACGTGTCACCAGGCAGAGTCCTGGAATAACTGACAGACTTTTGAAGTGTTTCAAAAGTCCTGACCTAATCAATACCTACCAGAAAGCACAGTTACAGCCCTCTGGATGACAGTTTAAAACAACTTAGGTAATGCTCATCTATTCAGTACAGAACATAGCTGCTTTTTTTCTTTTTATCCTATAGAGATACTTTTATACTAACAACAGAAAGATTCAAAAGAAATGTCCTATCATTAAGAACACTCTTGTTTTTGACCTTGGGACTTTACCTGCAACAGAGTTTGGACGAGGCATTATTAAAGAGCCAGAACTCTGAGCATAAGGAAGGGGACCCTCTCCTGTTGGTACTTCTTTTGGCAAATTCTCAGAAGATCCAATGGCTTCCTCTTCTGCAACTGGTGAACAATTATCTGTTCTGCGATCACGACTGATGCCTTGATGTTTTCCAGCTCTGAGACTCCCATCCTTACTCCATTCTAAACTGGATCCACTACGATCATCATTTTCTGATGAACTTGTTATAGTGGCTGAAAAAGAGGAAAAAAACCAAGTAAAGTCAGAGGAATATGATGCACACATTAGAATTTTCATTCTCAAATGGCATTGTGAAACATAAATGACAAAAATTCAGTGTTGTTCAGAGATCTGCAGCTTCAGCCTTGCAGGATGGTGAGATACTCATACAACTCTGCATTGTTCCAGCTTAGGCTCACACTCATAAGAAATATAAGACTGGACACTTCAACAGCTCGTATTCTAAGAAATACCAATAATATGACATACAATTTAGAGGCAGTAGAAGAAAAAAACCCGACTTTTCAGGCACTCCATTAATCTCTGCACACACTTAGATTGTACTTCCATATGACAAATTTATTTCATTTTTATTGTTGCATCAAAAAAAATCTGGCTCCTCCTGAAGAATTGATCTTTAGAACTCTGATTCCACTTGGAGTGAAATGCAGCGCCAGGAAACCTGGCTGCCCAGGATTTCCATACTGACACAGCAGCAAGGATCCAGCAAAGCTTTTATTTTGGCCAGCAGCCCAATCTTTTCTCCTATTTAGCTCCTTGTTGAAGATTAAAACCTGCCTTTACTACTATTATGTCAAACTCAATAGAAGCAAAGAAGAATTCAGTTACAGCAGTAAAACACTGGAAAACTAAAGGAAACCTGAACTGTAAGTAAAAAAGAGGAAAATAGAGAAAAGACCGATTTCCCATCAGTCTGCTGGTCTGGAAAACATAGTGAGAGCAGAAATACAAAGGAGGCCCACATAACTAGCATGAAAGCGCAAGATATTTTCATGGCTGGATGAACTCTGTCAAAGACATTAGAAAACATATACTTGCTAAATGTAATTTAAAATGCACATGTGCTAATAACAGATTTGAATCCACAAACATGCTTGTACATAAAAACCAAAAGCACAGGTCACTTATCAGAAAGGTGCCTCTTCCTTCCCTTCTTGGTTTCACGCCTTTAGAGATATAAGGGGTGCTGCCATGGGTAGCCAAGAGACAGGGGGTGTTCAAATTTTCCTGGAATTTGAGACATGAACAGCAGCTCTGCAGAAGAGCGGCAGATGATTTTCATGCAGTCTTGCAGCCATGAACCGCACGTACTTGACTGAAGGAGCACAAGGAAGTTCCCCCTGCTCTTTCTCACGTACACTCATCCTTCCTTGTCAGTAGGTCAATAAGCAACTTTTATCACTGTTCTAAAACATCTTCTTTAAAATACTGCTACTTACAAGGTTATACAATAATGATGTTGTCATGCCAGTACACTATTTTAAACAAACATGAGGTCATTCTGACCTTCTTTAGAACATGGACATACTTTTGGGCTATTTCAAGCTTGTCAAGCATGGCTAGTATGTTCATATCAGTATCTACATTTGTGCTCTTTTCCCAAAAATAACAATCCTGCTATATCCTTTCCTTTACATCAAGATGTTCATGCTATCTCAAAACTGTATCTTACATGAAATTGATCACATATCAATTTGACATAGAATGAGTACACAAAATCATTTTCTTCAACTGAAACACTGAAGTTTTATACAACAGTCTTTTGACCCATGACAAACAATGTCTCTTAGGGTAACTGATCAGTAAAAATTATTTATACTGAGCTGGTTGGTACAAGGAGCTTGTAACAGTTGGGCTGTTACCCCACAGTGAGGGTGGCTGCCTCCAATGATCAGTGACTCCCCACACAAGATACACATATACCCTCAACTCAGCCATCTTTTAACGGAGGATCACACAATTTCATCTCTTCCACAATGTCCCATTTTAGCTTCATTTTCATGCCAGTTACTCAAAAGTCTGCACTGTTTTTAAACAGTTTCATTTAGGCTATTCCCATAAGAAATCACATCAATTATCGTTTCCTAAGCTGGAAATTAAACCAACTTCAAGCTCTGCTGTGCTTCACCATTATGAAAAGCACTGTTCAGTGTTTTTTACCCCTAAAAGAGGTAGTAAAAGTACAACCTCTAGAATAGAAAAAAGGCATAAGAAAACAAGGAATGGAGAAAAACAGAGGAAATTAATTATTTCAAAGGAAAAAGTGGAGAAATTAGAACTGCACCAGGAAAACAAAAGAAGAGAAATGCACACCTAACAGCAGCAGCTGTTATAGCCAAGAACAGGATTTCGATCTTTCAAAATGGGATCCATAGACAGTGTAAAACAGAACACGGTGACATAAGGCAGCTGTTCAGACTTGTACAATTAAGAGGAAAGTAATTTCTACTACCTGCACTGCTAATGAAAATGCTCACCTATAATCCCACTGTCCTTGCTCTCCAGGGTGGAGCTGGGGGTACTGATGGTGCCGCAGGGACTGCCCTTGTTGGCCACTGCTTTGCCAGTGCAGCTGTTGAGGGTTGAGCAGGGACTGTCGGTGCTGGGCGATGTCGTGCTGCTGGTGAGGGTGGAACAGGGACTCACTCCTTGGCTGGCGACTGCACACTGCCGTGGGAAGAACAAGAAACACTTACTGCACACCAGGCAGGACACTGTTGGACTGAAAACCAGAGATCTTGAGGTGAGGTAGAATAAGAGCAAAGTGAAGAACCCATTTTTCAAGTAAAAACTTCAAGAAGCAAAGCTTTGTCAAGACTGGGAATCTTAATCTTTCACATTACTCTTAAAAAGTGACCGCTGAAGAAAAAAAGGGAATTTCATAGTTCAGTGAAAGAGCTGCAGTGAGGCAGATTTCTTTTCTATTTAACACTTTACTGGATACTCCTCCCCTCCACCTCTTGTATTTACTCTTTGAGTTGAAAAAACCTAGAACTGCAGTCTTATTAGTTTTTCACTATCAGTGTCAAAACCCAAACTGATGTACTAAGGTTTAGGAGGGCTGGGACCAAAAGTGGAGAGAGTAAGGGGAAGGAGCAAAGGTTGGTAGTTACTGCAAAGTTTTAGTTAGCAGGTGAGTTTCATGTGGATGGTAGCTGCTTGCTTCTCTCCAATCCCAAATGACAGAGAAGGACTGTCTGATTGAACTTCTCAGGAAGAAACAAACATGCCTCTCCCCAAGCATGCTCCCTTTTTAACAAAACGCTGGCCTTCTCCATTCTTGGAGATCACTGAAAACAGAAGGCAAAAATTCCCTCCTAAATACTAAAAGCAGGGAGAATTCTAGAAGCTATTCACATGCACAGTAGGTTAGATTTAACCTCCAGAAATGATAAGTCTATTCAGTTTGTGTTTTTTGAAACTGCAAATTGATCTTCCATTCTTGAAAACAAACACTAGTTAAAATTAAAGTCCGATTCTATTGCTATCTCTATTAAAATGGATGGTATTTAGGCAGGTATCAAGTAGCTGCAACTAGGAGATAGAGGAAATAACTAGTCCGCTCTGTAACAGGATGAACATTAAGTATATTATATTCCATTATCCTACCATAACTTCGCTTTTCTCTTCCATGTGAGCAGAAGTCGGGATCCCTTCCCCCAGTAAAAACCCCAGTCTCGTCATCAATTCTTGTGCTGCAGGAGAACAGCTTGAGTCTTTGTCAGGCTTTGCTTTGGATTGGGAAGAAAAAAGTTGAAGGTTAGAGTCTTATATTTGGAAACTGTTAAAAGAGGTAGTAAAAGTACAACAGTGCTGAACAGTGGTAAAGTCCATCAGACATTTAATTGCTGGTGGGTCATGGATCCTCTGCATAACTGCATAAATCTAGGGGAGGAAAAACCCACCTGCCAGTCAAACCAGAAATGTTTAAGTGCTATCAGTTCATCACTGGACTGATGAGCGATATAACACAATGATTCTCCTAATAGCAGTATTAAGCTCAATGCTATCAAAGCTTAGTGGCAAGCTGAAATTCTGTCATATAAAAAACGTGGAGAGTAGAGGTTAATAACACAGATGTTTTGTAATCTCACAGTTAACACTAGAACTAGTACAATACATTTTTGTTTTGCTTGCTATGCAAAAGATATGAAACCAGTTCTAAATGTCCCAGCTCTTCTGGTGCAAAGATATTTAATTTTATCAGTACGGTGCTTTGAAATGCCTTCTGGCATCCAACAGATAGAACAACAAAAAATTCAAAATGAGGCAACTTGCAACAAAAGCAGCCAAGCACAGCTCTGCCCTGGCACATACTCTTGCTAATGGAATTTCACAAACAAGCAATTCCAGCCATTTTCCTTCTTTGATGCCAGAAGTCTGGCATCACCCACCAACCTGTGACCATCTGCTCTGACAGGAACATTTACAGGGCATTTATTTCTTTTGTCCATTATTTTAAAAAAAAAAAAAAATATATATATATATATATGTATATAGCCTGTCCCATCCTCAGGTATAAACAGCTAATTAAGTAAGGAGCATCATCGTACCACTTGGAGAACCAGCTCCCAGCAGGAGCTGTTATCCCCAGAACTGCCAAGGGGAACACTGAGGAGCAGCTGCATGGCCACTTCCCAGCCAGCACACCGGGGCTGCTGGTGCCACCCCACACTGCTGGGAGTCAACTGAGATGTTGTGCAACAAACAATTCCCAATTGCTATAGAGTGCCTCAGCAGGCAAGAGAAGTAGGTGCCCAGACTTACAGATGAATTTTAGGAGAGGAGAGACAAGATCCTCAGCTGCAGCACCTTCTGCACCACCACTGAGAGGAGCTGGGGTGAGGGGGGAACACACAAAAAAACCCAGCTGAACTGTCCCTTGGCCTTCCCTTCACAGTGTCACTCAGCCAGATGAGTGTCAGGACAATCTTTACCCTCTGTGAGGAGCATGTGGTCTCTAACTATGTAAGACACAGCTGACACTCAGTGGTACCTGCAAACAGCACATCTTTCCCCAAGCTGCAGACTGGAAGAAAAATACAGAAAATAACAACTGTAACCGAACAGCCCGACCATAAGCACCACTTCAACAATGGCCCAATTTTATGAGCGACATAAACCCCAATGTTTGCAAATATAATCAGTTTACTAGTCAATCCTCTGTCTTTATTTCAGTCCAGCTCAATGCCTACTTGAATGCATGTATTTCTTAATTTTGTGGATATCTTGAGGTTTTACTCTGCCAGATAGATTCTCACTTAATCCCAAAAGAAAGAAGTCTATGAAAGTAGATAGCAAAAGTTTTTTTTATCTCAAAATTTTCACAAATTGACAGGCCTTCAAATATTTGCCTGGAAAATATATTTTTCTCTTAAAAATAGCCATTTTAAAGATTACAATTGATCTTTAAGTCACAATCCTGGAAACTACAGTTTGTGAAATCAACATCTTCATTCTTCTCTCAAAATTACAAACATTATTATTATTATTATTAAATTATAATATCTGACAAGTCTGAGTAAATGTTAGGCAGAGTACCAAATTCAGTCAGTAACAGAGACCAAAGCAAAAAGCCTAAGGTGTTCAACTCAGCATCCACTGTTCTATCCTTAAACACCAGAACCTGGTGCTGATCTCCAGCAGCCTCACCTGATCTGGGAGCACAGCTCTGTGAGAGGAGGAAAATCACGACATGGTCACCTTCAGACTAGGGGGACGAAGACTACATGCTCTCCCAGCTGGACCTACAACTTTAATGCCAGCATTACAAGATGGCTGTGAAGATGAAGGCACAAGAGCGACCAGGGTAACTATACCATATCAAATAGATGGTGAAAACCATCTCAAATAGCTCTATTTTTGCTACAAAGCGTCTATATTTTAGAAAGAAAACACAGGCTTTTTAAACTGTAGTTTCCTTTAAAATTGAAACAAAAGGAAAAAAAAAACAATTTTCACCTGGAACATCATCAGTTATATCCACTGACCTTAATGAGGTTAGTTAAACTGAAAAATTAATCTAAAAATACATGACACATACTGACATATGTGTCATGACATTCACTGTAAAAGCTTTGCTCTGTCACGCACTAGTCAGATTAAACCAACATGAAACTTTCCAAGAATGCCAATTAACTCTAGGGAGGTGGCTTCTCCCAGCTTTGCCAACACAGGAGTTAACTGTTACTGCCTTAGTCAGCAAATTTCCACAAAATTTCTAAAATGAAGCGCTGCAAGGAATGCAATGCTACACACTTGAGTCAAATTATAATAAAAAACAAGTTCAGAAAAATGCCAGAAGGCCTTTGCTCTATGTGGCAGTCACCAACACCAGGACATCACTTTGCCTGCTGTGCATGACCAGCCCCAAAAACTCAGACAGCTCTAAAGATAATGTAGGTATAATGGCAAGCATCTCCTCCTTGCAAAACACTTTTCCCAACACAGAATGGAATTTCTCATCCCACAGCTCATTAGTGCACACTGCGTGAGGCAGCAGCGACGCTGATGTGGCAGGACAGCCGAGCAGACACTCACCGTTCGCGCCGGGCTCTCCTGGCTCCAACCCCTTCCGCAGTGGCAGGGCTGCCTCACCTGGCACTCTGGGGCTTTCCACATACTTGGGCTTCCTGACCGGACCTGCAATGGGAATGAGCTGAGCGTACCTAACCCTTTCCAGATGGACCACAAGTTTCCTATGTCCTGTATCCTCTGTGATATAAAAAAATCAGAGAAATTACTTCTTACACACACAGCTGCTATCACAAAGATCAGTGAGCTGCTGCACTTACACTCTTGTGAGAAATACATGCTCTGGGCTTTTCAGAACACAAAGTCTACTAGAAAACAAACCCAATGTATGTGGTGTGTAAGCTGCATACTGCATGTTACCCCAGTAGCTGGTCTCCCTCCTCGGTGCTGATGCGTAACTCAGGACTACACCTCGGGCTCTCAACTGTTCCTCCTCCTGCTCTGCACTTCCCACGCTAACGGAGCAAAACCCCTTCAGGGAGCATTGCAGAGGGACTGTGGGCCTGATGCCAACTGTCCCACATCACCCTTGATAAAGGGGCTTTCCCCTTCTTCAGTTAGGGTCTTCAAAAAGCATCCTTCTCCTTGGCTCAGAATTCAAGGGCACACCAAAGCTCTCTCACACTTCGTTTATTAAAACCCCACCCTATATGTAGGCTGCGGCACTTCAGCCACATTAAGCATCCCATCTTTCCTTTTGGCAGCTGCCTCAGATGCTACATTACGTCTCTGAAAACTGCACTGATTTCTTGCTCATTTTCCTGAGCACTTCAAGACTCATGACTGCTTTTAAAGACAAGTTGCATCTCTCCTCTGTGACCTCAGGCTCCCAGGGTCACAGTGCCACAGAGCTGGGAAGGCCTGGCCACCCCATCACAGGGTAACATGCATCATTTGCCCAGAACGATCTGGGTGGACCCATCTCCTCTTTCCAATTTCCACCTAGAAGTGCAACATGGGAACATGGTGACAACCTAATTTCTAAGCTAAGAAATACTGGCCAGGAACTGTCAGTCCTACATGAACACATATTTGCATCTCTAGTTGAGATTCTTGAGTTGATTTCACTTTTTACACCAACAGCTCAGCACCAACACCAGAGGGGGCTCTTCCAAAGCCACTGTCTAAAAAAAATAAGGGGCACTGGTCTTGGTGAAAGCAGCTAAAAATACATTATTTTGAAACAAAATCACATTCTTTAAGGAGACAATAGTCCACAACTGTCATTTGTATGCAGAAGTATAATCAAACATATCAAAGTTGGAAACAAAAAGCACTTATTCTAAAAGAACAAAAAAAACCTGTGTAGCAGTCGTAAAATTAGATCAGCATGGAAATATCTTCAGGATGTATTTTTAAACACTCATGCTTTAAGCTGTGGAGGAGACCCTATACTGAATTTTGTTACTCACAAACTGCTGTGGAAGTGACTTACAGTACTTGCAAACCTGATAGACAACATTGCAACAAGTAGGAGAATTCGTGGTAAGTTTATTTTCATGCACTAATCTGGAACAGGACACATGAATTAACCCTTGGATGAAAAGGACCCATTTAAATGTGAACTGCATCTGCAGAACAGCAGCTCTTTTCCAGAAGCGTAAGATGGCTGAATCAGGTCTGACAGAAGGTTCATCTGGGACAGGGCTTTATCGGCAGCAAATTGCAGAGGAATCTAAGTAAGGGAAAACACACTCCCCGCTATGCTCTCGTGACTGCTGCTAAGTGCCTTATCATTTCCGGAGGCAGAAGCGGTCACTTGCTCTTTAAGAGTTCTAGATGGATTTTTCTTCCAAGAACTAACCCCAGCCTTTCTTTCACAACCTGCAACATCTGCAGGCAAACACAACACTGCTGGACACAGTAACTACACTGTCTTCATTTCAGTGAAATTGCCTTTCTTCCAGGTGGACAAATACCAGTCCAGCCTATTATCATGACTTCTCCTTCAGTGCCATTCCACACCAACCGTCATTCCTGCAGCCTGTTCTAGCTCTGTCCTAAATCTATTGCAGATTTTTTAAGTTGGTATCACCAGAGTTACACCAGTCTCCTCCCAAAGAGGACAAACTACAGATTTATACAATTTCGTAACAATAAATTTTTAAAGTCATCTATTGCTTTGCTAGTAATCCTCAATGCTTGTTTGACTGCAGAAGAGCTGATTTCTCAGAAGATCGTTGTAACTTGTGCACCTCCATCGTTTCCCTCCCATCAGCACTAAGTGGATCTGTAGCTGTACTGATCCTGGGGATTGCCTGATGCAGGGGCAGGACCCTGGAGCTGGGACAGCTTAGGGGGAAGGGGGAACAGCCCCCCAGGGCTCCCAAGGGCAGGGCACAGAACTGCAACCTGAGAGGAAACCAGTTCTCTGACCTAGACTAGCCTCAAGAATCAGGTAGGAGGATTAATTTGCTTATTAATTAGAAGTTTTAATTGAAGTTTAATTTCAAAACTTACTAAAGTTCTGTTGTACATTTATTCAAGACTCTCCCAGCAGTCACCTCTGGCATTCACTGATGGAAATTCATTGATTTCAAAGGAAACCTTTCTCTGTTTAAGCATTATTGTATCATTAACGTAATGTAGCAAACATTTTTTTCAAGTGCAGGAGCAGCATCTTTCACTCGTGTCTTAAACTCCACAATCCGTTTTTTTGGAACATCCTTTATAAATCAGTATTTTCGTTCTTTTACTTCAGCCTCCTAAATCAAACTAATCAATTATTACCCCTTTAAGACAACAAACAGCGATTTAGCTGCACACCCGTAAGATTACCAATCCAAACAAAGTTCATTCTAGCTTTGAAGTAGAAGATACTCAACTTACTGTGACAGTTTTTCATGTACTGCTCCCCTGCCCAGGATTGTCCTGCTGACAACTTTTTCTTAGTTCTGTTTGTTTCTGCTCTTTTATCCACCTTTTCCTCAATGAACAATATATTTTGTTAAGGAAGTTTCTGATTCCAAATGAACTGATAGGCTTAGCAGGCCAATGATTTCAGGCTCCTTAGTGATTTCGGATGTAATTTTTCTCCTTGCTTTTTTCATAGCTAAGGAGAGCACTGAACTGGGGTCAGAAACACTCGTAAATGCCGAGCTCTCCTTCCAGAGCAAAGCTCCCACCTCCTATGCAAATAGATAAAGCACAGTGTATGTCTGTCTGTCTGTCTCTGACCCAAGGACTGTGCAGCTCTCCCTATCCCGGTGACCTGTGCACACACCTGCCCTCACGCTGCAGCGTCCCCACGAGCTGTGCACACACCTGCCCTCACGCTGCAGCGTCCCCACGAGCTGTGCACACACCTGCCCTCACGCTGCAGTCTTGATGAGCCCACACACTGGGACAGGGACACTCACAGGGGACAGGCTGTGCTCCCAGCATGGAGGAACTGAACAGCTCAGCTCAGGCTTCAGCCTGGAGATGACCCAGGGCCAGCAGGCCAGAGTGGGGGGATCAGGATGGGACACCTGAGCAGGGGGATCAGGATGGGACACCAGAGCTCAGAGCAGCAGTTTCAAGAGACACCAAACCCAGAGTGCTGTCCTGGTCCAGGGGGTCCCTGGACCAGCCACTTCCCAATCAATCTGTGTGTTACCAACAGACCCCTCGAACTTGCTAAGCATTAAGGTACCTGAGTGCTTTTCTCATGGGCCACCTGAGAACTGGTAATTATTCACGGAACAAATATGCCTATGATTGAACAAAATCCTCTTAATCCAAAGGGACAGAATGAAAACACTACTCTCCCCACAGTCCTTCTGCAGCTAATCCATACCCGCAAAAGCATCCTCCTCTGAGTCATCTGGAGTGGAAAACTACACAAGTACACAACACTCACAGAAGAAATCATTCCAAGCATAACATTCTTTTCCCATCACTGAAATTTTAATTAAGGAAGAAAAACGAAAAAAAAACCTGAGGCAACCTAGAATGTAAAACAACCTTCAAAATTAGCAAATGGTCATATGAGTAAAAATGTGTCTGGTAGGAAGGGGGGAAAAGTACTTTTCCATTATTTTAAATTATAAATTGAACAGTTTCTGTTTGGACTTATATACTGCTTGAATGTAAACTTACAAACTGGCTTTACAATTTGTCTATTGCTGTTGTTGCTGTTTTTGTTATGGTCCTACTGCTAAATGGTAAATTACCAGAATTTACTAAGTTGTTCAAAATGTTTGCAATACCTTTTGCTTAACACGACACAGTCTAAGATTCTTTTAAGCCCCATCTATCTATGAGTGTGCAACTTTCTAAAAAGGTAAGAAAATTAAGTCTAAAACATACTTTCATTGTTAGATAGATCACTTTTGGTGGATTGCTGGTTTTCCAACAGTTTGATGTGATGGACAACCAGATGGTGAGTGGATGAAGCATTAATAGAAGGAATAAGTTTACTCCAGCCCCAAGCAAAATACTAACACATTTTAAAGAAATGACAAGGGACAGCAATACTTGTGGCTCAGGCAGGAGCAAAGCCAAGCAGAAGTGCCATCAGAACAAAAAAGCAAACCCAAAATTACACCTCTGAAGCTACAGATCAACACACACTTGGAAAAATGTAGAAAGGGCAATGAAAGGAAGAGCAGTAAGAGCAACTTGTAACTAAATTACCTTACATGTAAGATTTTTCTGCTCTAGACACCACCAACTTGAGTCTAATTCTGTGAAACAGTCTGAATGTCAATACCAGTTACCCAAAAATATAAAATACTACACAGTGCATTTTTTACTGCAGAATGTTCTTCCATGCATTATTTAACCATGAAAACCAATTTTTATCCATGGATCATACAAACATAAGATCAGCAAACAGAGATGCAGGAGCAGATAAACATCAGCCAGAGCAGACAAATTTCCTAGAAAAGTAGGAATGTACTGAGAATGAAGCCCTCAAATACAGATGTTTTCATGAATATTAGTGGAAGTAAGTATTAATTAACTACAACTTTTAGTTTTTAATTTATAACTGTGAAACACAATATCAGAAAAATCCATTTTTAATTTACTAACCAAAAATTTTAACTAGAACAACTCAGACTCAAGAAAAAAATTATGAAGAACTCTTCACTAAAATCTGAGTAGCTCATAGTGAGCATACTCTTTAATCATTACCACTGAGAATACATACAGTGTATTGTTTCAGTCTAATAGCCACTAAATAGAATTTTATTTCAGGGATATAAATTATGCAAGGATATCACCTGATATATACCTGACCATCAACATGCCAGGGTCATATGAACAGAACAAAGGCAGAATCAATAACCATATGGCAAGGGCAATCTTTTCTGCTGCCCTATTACACAGGTTTCAAAGACTTCAAAAAAATATTAACGATATTAATCTACACCAAAAACCACATCTCTAAGTAGTTGCTTTGTCTTCACCTGTAAACTGAGAGGACTGAAATTAGAATTTTGTTCTACTGTTGTTAGACAACTTCATCACTACAACCTGACTTCAGAACACTACTTTAGCTTCCTGTGCAGTCCTTTCTTCTTTCACTCACCATATCCTGAAAGATCTGTAACTTGCTGTCATGCTACTGAAACAGAGAGCTTTGAAATCAGGACATTAGTATAATCTTGTTACTACCCTTGTCCCAGATACTAGACAGCTAATTTATATTAAATCATCTTCCATTAGCTAGAGTTTGGTGAAAGTCAAAGGAATAGCACAATGTTTCTGTCAACCTCCTAACACTTGGTTAGGTCTTTGTACAGAATAATGATACATAAATGCCAATGCATTCCCAGTACTGTAGAATCTCAGGAAATCTTTTCTCTTGGCTGTGGATCACAGTGGAATGACTTTGCAGTCATCATGAATATGGTTTTTCAGTCATGACTTACCAACTGTTCAGCATTTTCTGTGCTGACAAAGCCCAGCTTTTGACACTTTGTTCCCAGACCTTATAAACTCAAACCTGTTGAGTGTCTCCACAGGCAACAGGAATATGGACAGTTTCACTTGCCTCTCCCGCTCTGACCTGAGTGAACCCAAGTGATGCTGGTGTGCTGGAATGATTTCTATGCACAGAATGCTGATAAAAGGAGCCCCATATTTAGCCTGGGGCACACACCAGTGTGTAGGCACCACTGAGGACACAACTGCTGAAAGCGAACAACTTTCTTGTCACTTCCACAGCAATTTATCTATTAATACATTTGTATATGGAGATATAGGTAAAATAAATGAACTGTAAAAGCCGCAAACAACACTTACTCTTACACTGTCACTAACACATGCACAAACAAAGGTTTCTGCAGCAGTCCTCTACCGGATACACTAACCATAAATAACCAGTCGTAATCATATTCAGACACTTCAGTGTAAGAATTTGCAACACCAGTTAGAATAAATTTTTGCCACATGAAATAATACATTCTATTTAATAACCAATTACTTTTTTAGCCTGGAAACTGCACTGCTCTTGCTCTTGTTGCAAAAGTTTAACATGCTTTTACTATGTTATTTTATGCAACATTTATCAATAACTGAGTTAACATGTTATGAAGATTTTAGTTGTTCATTGTTTCATCTTACCTGGAGACTTCTTGTTTGCTCTTGCCTGCATCAGATAGGACTGGCGTGGCAGCAGAGGCGAGGACGGCAGTGACATTGAGACTCCTTTGGCCAAGTTCGTTCTGTAAGTGTCCTGGGAGCCTGGCTGGTCACCAGTGGGGAAATCTGCATTGTGGCCAGATGTTGATGCAACCTGCGAGGCATTCTCTGGGCAGCAGTCACCTGCTAAAAATAAAATTTTGTCATCCATTAGGTGATGTGCCAAAATAAACAGCCTAGAGTTGCATTGAAATATAAGTATTTAACACAGGAAAACATTTGACAGCAACAACTGAGCATGACTCGCCCTACTGTGCCCCCTCCACTGCAGAACCCAGATAACCACTGGGAAAATGTAAATACTCAAGTAAGCAACAGTTTAATTTAATGTAATAAAGACAAAAAGGGGGAAGAAAAACCTCACTTTCATCAGTCAGTACTTTTCAGATTTCATCCTTAGGGTTAACATCAAGTTTCCTATGAAGATAAGAGTATTTTTCGAGCTAAAAAGGTGTTTTAGGATCACTGTAATAGCCTGAAAGTCAGGACCACCTGAAATATTGTTTACTGAACTAATTAAAGGAGGGTTGGGTTACCCCTTACATGCAATGAAAAGGTGGATTACTAATAGGCACACTCAGAGATGGGCAGTCTAAGATTTGTTCTTCCAGTTTCAGTGGGAATAAAGAGGCTAAGGATTTTCTTTCTCTGTTCTTCTGAAAATTAAACTTTAACAATAGCCAGTTTAAACACAGATTCAACATTGGGGATATTATTCTTTATTTTTCAATACAGAATATGTGAGTTTGCTTCAAAAGGTGTTGAAAAACACAGTAGAATGGTAATGCAGCTAAATATAACTAGAAAATACTGGAATTCTTAACAGCTTTTTACTAGATACATATCCAGGCTTTAGTTTGGAATTTGTAAGTATTCCAGGAGGACTGCTGAAGGGCGGGGGGATGCAAGAGGGTTGACTCATCCACCTGCAATTCCTTCATTTCTACTTTCCCTTTTATGATGGCACAATCTGTGTAATTCATCACCTTCTTAGCAGACTTTTGAAACTTGAATTAATTTATCCTTTCCTATTGTATATGAAACATTACAACATGGAAGAGAGCTGGATGGAGCTAAATAGCTCTAATCAGTAAGTTTAGAGTATTTGATCACGACAGCAACTGCAAAGATATTACACAGTCAATATACAGAGACACTACCACATCTTAGCAATTTTTGTTCCAGCAGTACTCTGGTTTTTCTTTTTCCTGATGCTGTGGAGAGCAGGCTCCCATGACTCAGATTCTGAGAGCAGTATGACTTAAAAGACAAAAATCTAAAATGTGTACCACAAAAATTCCCCTTTTCAATCACTTTATTTCCTAATTTTACAATAAGCCTTTGCACATTACCACTCATATCCCCATGGTGTTCAGACAGAACAGCTCTTTGAGCAAAACCCACACCTTAATAAAACCCAACCGTACTGGCTTCAGCCTAAGAGTGTTGTATCCTCAGTGAGGGTGAATGTGAATTGAACAGTACTGTGTTCTGCTGAAGCAGGAAAACTCCTGTTATAAATGTAAAACGGTTACGATACTAGGGAACAGCAGACACCTATTAGACAAATATCATTCCAAAAAAAGAGGAACAGAACCCTGCTTCTCCAAGCCCTTTCTAAAAAGCTGTTAACTCGACGTAGCAGACCAACCGCACACTAGGGAGCTCAGAAACCATGCCCACCAGGAATAGCAGGGAGCCAGCAGAGCATGTACACCACAGTCCCTGGAATGCTGCCCCAGCCACAAACCAGCTCTTCCACTAGAACTCCCCTCACGGCCCGAAAGCAGCTCCGGTGGAAGCCTGGTGCAGCCCCTGTCCCTCGCTGACTCTGGCCGAGGCTCCCCTTTGCTCAGCACACGGGGCACGGCAGCAGGGCCGGCTCCGTGCCCGCGCCAGACTGCCAGGGGCTCCCACTGCGGTGCCCCCGCCCGGGGCAGCGCGGCCCCAGCGAGGGAGCCGAGCCCGCAGCATCTCGGGTGGACCCACAGACGTGCGGCCCCTGCAGTGCAGCGTCCATATCAGCAAGAGAAACCTCATTTATGGCTGCCTCCAGTTCAATTACGTGTGGGATAATGAGGAGGCAAGCTTTTTACACGCTTAGATCATCCTTTCCTAAGTCTCTAAATCTATCCTGTAGATTTTATTTATCCTAATCCTGCACTTTCTATTTTGTGTATATTGGACTGATGATGAATCTCCACATTTCATCCAAGTAACAGAAAATTCCCGCAACATACCTGGATCAACACATGACAAGACAGACCCAAAGTTACCAAGCTTGTGGGATCCACCTGATAATAGATTATGCTTTCCACACAGCAATTTAACATTAGGGAAACAATACTAGAAAAATGCATGAGAAATAC
Organism: Struthidea cinerea; assembly: GCA_013397865.1. Taxonomy (NCBI): domain Eukaryota; kingdom Metazoa; phylum Chordata; class Aves; order Passeriformes; family Corcoracidae; genus Struthidea; species Struthidea cinerea. The sequence continues at coordinate 487,070 of VZTI01003853.1, read as the reverse complement.
CTGTCAAAATACAATTTGTTACAGTGCCAAGATACTAGCAGATGCCACACACTGATAAACACAAAACCCCAAAATTACTTGTTACTAACTTAAAGGTTAGTAATTTTAAATATTTTAGCTACCAGAACAATACTTTAAAATTACATGACATTGCCTGGTGTCTACCAGAACATAAAACTATCTATGTCAGTTCTGGAGTGGAAGGAAGACGACCTCTCACAAGTTTGTTAGTGTCAAACAAACACACAAGGCAAGGTCCCGTGAAATCCCACTTTCATTTTTTTAAAACCTCCAAGCTATACATTTTCCACTGCCAAGCAGCCTCTGGACACAAACCTTTCATAAGCATCAATCAACACTGGAGTTCTTACTCAATGGTCAAAGTAACCACAGAAACAACTTAAAAGTTTTAAAAACCACACACAAAAAGCTTGGAGAATGAAAATCAAATCCCACTTTAGCTGCACCTAAGGATGCAACTGAATGGCATAATCTGATTAACAAACTACTTTTTTTTCCTTTAGATACAAAAAGATACAAGGATGGCTGACTACAGTAATGATTTTGCAGAGCTTAATATTCTAAAAGAGAACTTGAACTTTAAGATTAAACTACTCCTACTGAATAGGGAGGATAACTAAAATGGAAACCTTCACAGTGTCGATATCAGTATTAAACATAATAAAACACATCTAATTCTTCATTCAATGTAAGTTGCTTAGAAACCAGAAGAATGCCAACTACATTACCAAAATACATGTAAACTGAGTTTGATGTGGATGTGGGAATTCAGATCATTTTAACATGAGGGAATAGAACCACAATCTTTACAACAGTGAGAGCTAAAACAATGAACATGCAGCCTCCTTGATCCTGGATACTGAGAGCAGCCACAGAGCACACTCTGTTCCATGGATTCCCTCAACAGGCCCTTCTGGGACAGCCTGTTTTGTCTTTCTCTCCCTTAACCTTTCTATGAAAGTGAAACAAGACTCTCAATCCACTTAAGAGAAATATCTGATATAAAATTGTGCTACAACAGAAGAAATCTTAAATTCTGCAGTTCTGCTTAAGATCTTTTAAAAAGAAAAAAAAAAGTGCTAACACTGCAGCATGCTGTTGCTGACCAAGGCTCCCTGTGAGTCCCACGGAGTGAAGGGCACCACCACATCCAACACTCCAATGTGCTCACACATTACTACTGACAGTCTTAACAAACTCCATTCTGCTTCACAGGATGTGTTTCACCCTAACAAATATTAAGAAAAGATGTGACCTTACAGACAAGTTCAGAAGGAAACTATGTGTGGGAAAAAGAAAACAGTTGTAAGAACAAGGAAAGCCATCCAAACTGCAAAGCCCCTTCCAGAACAAGGCATCTTCTCTACGTCTACGTAATAAGGAACTGTTTAATGATTATCACTTTCAATAGAACTGACAGGCAAGTGTACACAGAACTCTGTAACAGGCTCAGTGACTGAGTATAAGGTGCTTCATTTTTATTGTAAAACACTGACCATTGCCCTTTAAAGGTTCTGTGTCTTTCAAAATTGAAAAGCTTACATGTGTGTGTGTGCTTGTACATACACAGCCAGTCCAGCTTCGGGAGAGGGCAATCCAGGATGGCCTGGGGAGCCCAGTGTCCCAGTCTGTCCAATTAGGACAAGGCAATCCAGTCACACCACTACCAACACCTACCAGGAGCTGCAGAACCATTCCTGCCAAGTGGAGCCATCCATAGCCAGCCTTCTGGGACAGGACACAGGCTGCTGGCATGGAAAATACATGCATGAGGGAAGAGCAACATTTAATTCTTTTGCTCTTGAGACTCTGGAAAGACCAGAAAAAGAGAGAAACTAGCATGGAATGGGAAGAAAACACATTACAGTCTGAGTAAAGGAAGCAGTGAAGTGCACTGAGTGAGAAACAACCCAGGCAAAATTAGAATAAATGGTTTAAATGGCGAACCTTTGCCAATTCTGCTCGTACTTGACATTATTTGCTCACTTTCTGGCATTTATTTCTGCACCCTGGATTACTTTAGCAGTCCACAAAATACTAATGTTCTCCTGTATCTCTTAAAAAAACCAATCAACTTTTAAAGAAAACAGTGAAAAATAGAGGTTTTTCAGACCACTGAAGTAATTTGTGTATGTGTTTCAAGGACAGGATCTTTTTTTGAGGGGGGGTGTTTATATGCCTGTGGGATACATCGCTGGCATTAGCTTCTGAAAAGACATTCACCACATTAAATACTCAGTGCTCAGCAAAAAAGCTTAAGCTCTTAAATTAACTGACAAGAGCAGCTGAAAGTGGGCAAAGCAACACAGGCTAATCAAAAACAGCTCCATATTTTAAGAATGAAACAATGCTGCTTCTGTTGCAAGGTATTTTTAGAGTAACAACAAACAGTCAAACTGAAACTTAAAAGTATTCCAAGTTCAATGTTTCAGAGAGTGGATGTGTACTTTATGCACCACAAATGCCCTTTGCTCTTAAAATTCAAAGCCTAATGTGGACAGAAAAAGCCAATTGAATTTTCATGTTTAGATTTAAAAAGACAAACTTATTTTATTTAACGGTCTTTCAATTTTCCAGAATGGTACCTGAAACCTTGATGCTCTCAGCTGGGTTCAGAGTGTATTAGTCAGAAATGCTGAGTGAGATGTAATGCAAGACAGCGGGGTTCAAACCCGCATTTAGCTGACCACGGTCAGCTGAGAATCAAACCTTTACTGCTACAGGGAAGTAATTCTTAAAACACTCAGTTTTAAAATAAAGATTAAATAGTGGGTCTGGGTCTTAAGAAAAGGTTAGGCTTTTCTGCATAGCAACTTCACTTTTCTTTGAGAGTAGCAATTCAGTTGCCACTAGCAATAAAAACAACAAACAAATAATAAAAAACCCAAACCACAAAAATCAAAAAAAAACAAACCAAAAACCTCAAAACCCAGTGACAGTGAATTTCAGCACATTTCTGTTTATCATTCCAAGTGCTGCCCCAGTGCTGCAGGTCAGGCTTTTAACAGGGGCCTTGGCTAAAATGAAAGGGAGAAAGTAAAACAGGGATGGTGGAACCTCTCATGAGCGATCACAGCTCATGCCTTTGAAAGACATTTTACTTATGAAAAAGAATACTAAGTATAATCTCAATTTCATAATTGTATCTGACGTGAATAAAAGAGAGGAAATTCCAAATTCACAGATTTCATCCAACTTGATCAGTATACAATATTCCTAAAGGGAACGGCAGACAAACAAAAGTAACTAACGATATGCCAATCTACAATGGAACATAATGCAGAAATAAAGCATCCATTCTATACAAACATTCAAAAGTCTGTACACTCGTATTTAAGTCACAGATACTTACACGAAGATACCCGAATACAAGAAGAAGGAAACTAATGCAAATGCAAACTAGGTCTTAAAGAGTATTGTAAAAACTTAAGTGTGATCTACCAGACCTGAATCAAACAAGACACAAGAAAGATTCATTAATATGGACCCTTTTTGCCGACCAAATTTAAAAAAGCTAAATATGCAGGCAATCACTGAAAGTCTGATGCATACAAATCCATAAGCACTTCAATAACTTTTATTTCAGAAATCAAAACCACTCATCTTGCTTCTCCGGATTCTCTGCCTTTAAAGCACTATGCTGCTACATTCTAAACACCATCTTTTTGTTGACATAATAATCTGTCCCTTGTTATTTGAGCACTACTCTTAATGTCTAATAAGCGTTGAAGCTGGAAAACCTAAAAGTCCCAACGACTTACCGCACTGAATTTCTACTGACATCAATGAAGTTTTCATGCATACCATGTACTACATTTGATGTTCAGCTTCTGATGGGATTTAGCGCAGGAAGAACACCGCAAACTAAGCACAATACTGCCATTATTCGTGTTCCTTCAGGCCTGATATTGGGTCAACAGAACGACAACGCTCATGCTACTAGAAAGCCATCTGAAATAACTGAGTATGTTCCACAGAAACTTAATATACAGGATTTTCTTTTCTTTTTAAATTAAAATACATTACATGTATTTTATACTGAATGAGCTTTTGCTTAGTAAGTAAAAAAAAAAAAAAAGCAGATTCTCAAATGCAGGCAAGTTGCTGACTTTGGGACAGTTAAAGAAAACAACTGTAATTATATACTGGAAAGCAGCCGGCAGTACAGAGACCCAACAGGAATTACTAATACAAATTTATCTCTGAAGTATTTTTAAGCATTTAAGAATGAGTAGCTCTGTAGAATTCCTAAACCATATCATAATTAAGAAGTACTTTTTGTTTATATTCTGAAGCTTATTATGTATATTCTTTTTCACCTCATTGCAGGCACAGACGTGACCTACAGGTAACCTGGTAGAACTTGAATTTGAACAACGGTCTTCTGGCTCTGATTGCTTGAACTGTGTCACTAACATACACAATATCTGTGCTATATTAAAATAAAAACAGCCAGCTCCTTTCAGCTGAGGTCAGAGGCACAAAATCTCCTTGTGGTTACAGAGGTCAAGTTAAAAACCTCAAGGAAATAAACTGGACAACAAGTAAACCTCAACAATGAAAACACCGGAGAGAGCACAGAAAGACACGATTCTATGGTAGGTAGAAAGAAACACATGGCAGAAAAGATAAAGAGGTGAGATTACCTTAAATCTAGAAAATAAAGTCCATTAACAAAGCAAAGCAAAAGGCAAAGAGCAAGGAAAGAGAACATGCACCCTCAGCAGAGGTCACAAGATGAGACATCTCTGCCACATCCCACTGGAGAGACACCTCCCAGGGAATCTCTAGAGGACCTGGAAACTTTGCAAGAGTTTAAAGAGATAATATTTATTTGACAACAATAAATTGACAAAGAGGAGAAAGTATCACTTTCTACTTTGTTTCTGGGACTGACTAAAAACCTTGAGAAACAAGGGGAAACCGTGTGAGTAACCGCTGTACATTTCCAGCTCAAAGTATGTGAGACACATAAACCCACCTATTACTTTCTGGGACACAAAAATGAATCTTCCTGTTTACCCTCTTCCTGCTTGGTTTCAAACATTCCCCAAATAGCTTCCTGTTTCTTTAAAGTTACAGGTGCAGACGATGGGTTTTTCCCCCTCAGGTTCTGTCCTTTACCAAGTACGTACATCACAAATGCAAGGAAGGACAAGACAAAAGAAAAAATCAACTTACAGAGAGTTATTTCTGTTGTATGGAAATAACTATGTCTGAAGGGCTATAAAGACGGGTTGCTTCATGCTGCAGAAAACCAGAAAAAATCTGTATGCAGAAAAAGTTGTATGTCTGGGTAAAAAAACTGGTTTGTTTGAAATTTTGTTTGGCACATCTGTTTACCAAAGTAGGATACCAACCACCTTGTCTTCAAATCCACATTTAGAAATAAGTTCCGTAAGTTTTGTTTTCAAAAGCTGTTTTATACGTAACTTCATGCCAACACAGCTTTCACCTCTGTTCATGTATGTTTGCACAAACTGATAATTACATATGTGCATGTTTAAACACACTAATTTTGCTTCATTTAGATTTTACCTAATTCTACAACAGCCACCTACCTAGCTATCAACATCTCCCAGCCACATCTAAATAAACCCCTTTTTAACAAAACGACTGTAGAAGAATTTCTGCTGAAGCAACTGCAGGGTTTGAGCCCAACTATGTACCCCTAATTACTGCTTTCGGTGCTTCCTGAGGCATCATTTTCCCAAAAGTGATGTTCCCACATGACAGCCTTCCATCTGATCAAGGCAGAAGTTATTTCTACAAAGATGTTCTACAACCCTTCAGCAGAGCACTTCAGTCTCTCTCTCAAAGCTTCAACACTAATTCTTGCAACCCTCTTTTTCAAGATAACCCTGAATTTAAAAATCTATTAAAAACTGCAATCAACATTCCCAGCAGCTATTTCAAAAATGTTATGCACAGTTTCAGCTCTTAAGCCCTTAAGTCAGGGCAAATGAGAAATTCTAACATTAGAATCCACACAAGCTACTGTTAAGAAAAATCCTAATTTCTTTTTGTCCTTTAACCATTTTACACTTTTAAATATTACAGCTGTGCCTGCCTTCAATCTAGAAAAAAACACCACCATTCCTACTTGCACTAGGTTCCACAAGCCTAGCCAGCTGTAAAACCCATAAAATAGAGTTAACACACAAACAGGAAGTTCTATTCAGTCAAACAGGAATCATTCCACTCAGATCTGAATTATGCAGACTTCCAGGCGTTCCTTTCATGTAACCCATGGGACAACTGGGGTTACTTCAGTTTAAGAATAAGCTGTTGCAGTTTAGCCTAAACCCCTTCCAATTTGACTCCAAATGGTCACATGTGGTCAAAGCACAGCTGCAACTCATCACCCTGGTGTCCCTCCTATGCCGGCTGGGCTGCCCACTATGACCCACATAGATTTTACTACCTTCTAGCTCCTCAGCATCACTCCTAAACCATGACTATACTGAAAAAAGACCATGGCAGTCTTTCCAGCTGTGTTCGGGGTGGTCCTACTGAGATGCGCTGTCTCCTTCCTCCCGCATTCGGAAGCTCAGAAAAACCTCAAAACTTTTTCAAAACTTCATAAGCAAAAAAATCAAGTCCATGTGCCCACAGAGCTGAGAGAAGCATCTAAATTTACTATCGCGTTCCTCTCTTTCCTCTCTCCAACAGCAGTTTGAAGGATGGCCACATCTGCATTAACTGTCCTACCTCTCTAGTCAGCTCCCATTGCTGGGGTGCATTTCTACTATCTTCACAGAGCAGGAAATTTGAAGCTGTTGTTGCTATTCCGTATCCAAAGGGCCATGAAGTGGGACAACTCTACAATCAAAAAACCCCTTCCATTTCTCACTGTTTTCAGTTTAAAGACCAGGGAGACAAGTGAGCAAAAATAAGCTCTACAAAGACCAATGTTCTTTGCCTTGCTTCACATCTTTTCTAGAAGTGGAGAAATGTCCTACAGCTGAAAGAATTGGAATGTCCTCTGGAACAACAGAGAAAGCTAATAAACTGGACATAACTTTACAGGAAGTCCTGGATGTAACACTGAACAGAACAAAATGCACACATCTCTTTTCAAACTTTTCACATCATCTTCAAATACAAAATAAGCCAAAATTTCTGAAATCCTATGTATAAATTATTTACTTTCTTTTAGAAAGCTACTCCTGAAATTCTTCCTTGCTCTAGCTCTCACCAGTCAGGCATTATTCACCAATTTTTCCCAATACTTGGTTTCCATAACATCTAATTAATACATGAAACTCCAGAGCTCTGCTTAAAAAACAACAACAAAAAACCCCAAACAAACAAACGCACCAAACCAAAAATTAAACCAAAAAACTTCCCACGCTCTAACTCTTCCCTTGCTGCTCAGAAATACAGCAGCAATGTATTTGCAAAAACAGAGAGAAAAATCCTCTTTTGCACACATTAATCCAGACAGATGTCATGAGATCCTAAAATAAAAAACCATACTTTCTGACCTGCAGGAAAAAGGCTTTTCCAAGCTTCAGATTTTAATCAAAGCCTGGTCAGAGCTCCACTCCTTTTGAGCTTAAACCAACTTCCATCTAGTATTTTAAGAAAAAATGTACCAGTGAAAGGCTCACCACAGGAATCTTTAGCCCACTCTGTTCAAACAACCCCAGCTGGTAACTTCAAGTCAGCAGCACACACAAAATTAACAGGATGCCTTTCGTCTTGCTCTGTGATAATTTCTGTGCATCTCTGATCTAGTGTCAAAGTTTTTTCTAGTCAGCATAGCTCCCATCATTCAGTCACTTAGAAAGGAACTGTGTCAGAGTGCAAACTTCTTAAGACCACAAAAATTTCCTGAAGAACAACACATTACCTGCCAGATGAACTCAGAACCAGTTTTTGCAAAACAACAGTGAAAATACCCTCCCCTTGTAGGACTCAGTGTAGCTGTATAGTTTTAGAAGCTGAAATGCAAGACACATATGTAACTTGCTTTCCAAAAAAAAGGGACTGTGTTGTTTTAAAAGTTCCAGTAAACAAGGATGTGGCAGCTTTATTATGCTCCGTTCTTTATACATTTAAGAAATATTTGGATTTACTTATATTTTACTCTGGGAGTAAGAAGTTCGTGTTGCCAAAGAGCATAAATTTACTCTTATGGATAATTTAGGATCAAACTCATCAGAAAATCAGGAATGTTAGTCTACATTAATAGTTTGAAGTTAAAACTCTGAAAAACAAGTAACTTTCACTCAGGTCCATGAGCTTTGCATCCACTGCAGCAAAGACTTCAGCATGCCTGGCACAGAGCAGGCAGGTTCACACCACTCACCAACGCCTGCACATCTACAACTACTGCTCCTCCTCAACAAGCATTGCTGGGCCTTCTCTGCCCTTGGAAATAGCAACGAGAGCTCTTAGTTACCCTTCTTCCTGGAAAGTAATGCAGGTAAGTAGTGGCCTACTAAATTTATGGTTAATAGTAATGTAAGTTTTATTTTAAGTAAGGTTTGTTGATAATGATTAATTTGACCTTCAGAAAAATCTCTGTAGTTAAAGCAAAAACTAGAACATAGTAGAAACCTGATAACCAGCTTAATAACCTCTCACTAACTCAATAATTTTTTTTCAAAAGACATACATAATAAAAATTCTATTGCCCATAATACATAACCAGTTTTGAGGTTTTCTTATATTGTAATGAATAAGCAGTTTAAACTGCATTTCTGTAGTTGAGGGTTCAGCAGGCCTGGCCCCAGGCCGTGTAGGAGGTGGCAGCACAGTACACACAGCCTGTTCTCAGTATTTCTAGGGCAACAACCAAGAACAACTGCTCTCACCCGTCCTGCACGGTGGTGATGCAGGAATAAGTGCACTGGATCCGCCTTCCAGGGAGGTTGAGAGCCACAGCTCCTGCTCCACAGGCAGCAGCTGGGGGAGGTGGGCAGAGAGCTGCCCCAGGGATGGGCATCGCTGCACCACAGAATGGACAGTCCTGGGTTTGCCAGTGCACGACTCATCTGGGGTATAAAACATCGCATTAATATTCATACCTGGGTCTTTCTTGGTCCCCTTTCCACCCTCTCGGCTCTTTTTTAGAACGGCCTTTAACATTTTAAATGTTGCTCCTAGAGTAATGGAGAGAAACAAAAATAAATGCAATGTCCATGCACACAAGTCAAAACAAAATACAGACAGGATCAATACAAATAAAACAGTGAGGTAATTAGGAGAAACTTTTTGGTAGTCACATTTATTTCTTACAACGTCACTTGGTTAAGCAAAGTACTGATGCACAAGGAATGTTTTAATACTTGAACTAAGCAACTAAGAGTTTGCTGTCTTCTGGTACAGAAAAATAATGCAGCATTCTCCACATTCCACATCCAATTACAGTTACAGGGCTAAACCTGAGTAAGTTGCTGTAAGACACTCCAGCAAAAAAGCTAAAAACAAGCTCTAACTCCTAATAGGAGTTCAGCAGCCTGACTGGGAGCAATGGGAGCAGCCTGGTGTCAGTTGGGAATGCCAACTGCAAGACTGTAAAACGGGATAGCAGCAGGACATGGTACCACCCCCGTTCTGTCCCTGCACACAGCACATAGAGGAAGCACATAGAGGAACAAACTCCTGCGTCCCTGCAATGCTTTCTGCCTGCCACATGGCACACTTAACAATCAACCCCAAGTGAGCACCAGCTGCAGATTTCAGAGCAGTATTAAGTATAAGAAAAATATATTTGGGCTGATAAACCTGAAAGACAGTTAAGTTGTTTCACATAAGTAACTTCAGTCACAGAGCAAGGAAAACAGAATGAAAGGAATTATGAAGAGCACTTCTTTTTCAAAAAGCTTTCTGGGAGCATCTATGAATTGTAATTTCATTTGTTTTCTCTACTGAAAAATTTGAAAGGTATCTAATATTAGAAAATTTGTAGTACAGAATATGCAACAAGAAGGGGGGGGAAAAGCAATTTGACTATGCTGTCTTATGTAACAGACTGCCATAAACCCCGCATGAAATCAACAGGAAAAGCAAACGTCTTCCATCCAAAAACTATGGATTCCTCAGAAAGTTCTCTTCATTCGATGAAATAAAGCAGAGAAAGAGAATCAGTACCACAGAATTCTTCAGCCCCTACGAATAACCTGAAGCACATACAACTAACACTAACCAGAAGACTGGAAGGTTTCCAGCGCCTGGATCATACTCCACATGCAGCTCTCTGACAGCTTCACACAGGTAACAGCCAGGCACACCAAGGGCTGGGTCCCACCCAGCAAGGGAACATCGCCAGAAGTTGTGCTGAGGAGTGGCACTCCCTGGTACCACACACGGGCACAAAGCAGCACACGCTGTGGCTCCTGCCGGCACACACAGGAGAGACACCGCTACCGCTGTCCCTGCTCGCTGCCAGAGCAAACAGGTTCTGCAACACTTTCAGGTGTTTCCCAAAGGATATAAATTACTCAGCCCTCTCCAATTTCAGCATCAAGAAAATTGAAAAAGCTCTCAAACACAGCCCCAAAAATTGGATCATCTAACCAAAAAAAGAAATGCACTAAAAGGAAGCAAATTATGATTAATAAAGATTATGATTATTAAAGCATAAATAAATTTATCAAAATAAGCATCACTATACTACACTAGAATGTTGAATGCCAGCTGGGGAAGGTGAAGCTGTTTGGTTTTTTTTTTAAACATATACTGTATGTGTTTACAATATCAGTGACTGGGTACCAGCCGTGCTCTACAGGCAGAGGCTACGTGCTAGTTCTCAACACGGCCAGCAATGTCCAAACGGCTGGAAAGAAAGAACGTGGTTAATGACAGCCCCCTGAACACTGCCCAAGGCTTTTTTAAATAAGGAAATGTCTCCTAAAATTCAAACACAAGATCATGAGAAGAAACGACTAAATGCAACACGAGAAAACACTCTCCCCTCCTCTCGTCTGCATGAGCTAGATACAGACATGATCCACAACAGCAAAGAATTTTCTGAGATCAAGAAACAGCCCTGACAATTAGACACATTTAGTGAAGAAAACAGTGCTCAATCATATAATTCAAAGCTGAAACATAATGCATATGTAGAAAAATGGGAAGCCTAATTACAGCTGCAGAAACATTCTTAATGCGATATTCCCTAACTTCTGCCAAGCTTCAGAACATTGTTTCCCCTAAAAACACTTAGTATTGCATTTTGTTGGTATTCTGCATGATAAATTTTACTTACAGGCATTTTAAAAAACTCTTAAGTCATGCAGAACAATATTGACTTCATTAAAATTCTGTTTGTATCACCACATGAACATGGAAGAAATAGTCTATCTGAACTCTTGTTAATGTTCACAGAGGGGGTTCCATCAAGCTCTGCCCTGAGATCTGACCACCAGATGCATTTTTAATTATTTTTTTTCTCCACAAGTGATGCAGCTTAATGGTACAACCAGAACAAAAAATACAAGAGGGTAATTAGGAAATAATTTAGTTTCACAGAGCAGATCCTCACAGGGAGCCTTACTGCAAGTGATGACAATGACATTGTTGAAAGGAGAACTGGCTCTTAAGACAAATATGGTAACAATAAAAGAACATTTACAGGACCTCAAACAGGTGCAGTGCTAAAAGAAACCTGCTGCAGCAGCTCAGAAAGAGAAGAAATATGAGCTTAAAAAAAGCCAGTGTTAAAAAAGGGTGCAGATAGGAGTCCAATGGACAAAGAGGCCACAGGCACCGACAAACACAGGAGGTTCCCTCTGAACATGAGGAACATTTCCTCACTGTGAGGGTGACCACCATGGGCATGGGGTGCCCAGAGAGGCTCCGGAGCCTCCCTCCTTGGAAGTACTCAAGAGCCATCCGGACAGTCCCGACCAACCGGCTGTAGAAAATCCTTCTTGAGCAGGGCTGGACAAAGCAACTTCCCATGGACCCTTCCAACCTCAACCACTCTGTGATTCAGGAAGAGGCTGAGCAGGACTGGCCTCATATGGGCCCCTGGGGTACACCACAAGTTCCTGACTTTCCACCGGACTTTGTGCCACTGACCACATGTCTTGCACCCGTTTCACAGGGCACCACATAGGATACACTGTTCCCTTGCAGTCTGTCCGTCCGGGAGGTCAACGCACAGCACGTAGGGATGCACAGCTTTCAAGAGATAACCCCCCACTCACATTCAAACCCAGAGAAGTGTCTTGCAATGTATCTGACATACTGAGGGAGGGTGATGGAACAGCATGAAACTAAACTGTGGCTCTCTTTGGTCGGTTCAGATACATTCCCTTTCCCCAGCACAACTCATCTTGGACTAAACTCCGAGCAGGGGCTGTCAACAACCAGCTCAGGGCACCTTCTGCTCCAAAGCAAACATCCTGGCACACACCAGAATAAAATCATTCCAAAAGCCTACTGTACTGCAGCAGAAAGCGCATTCTAACTCACTGCGTCTTACTTTATGTAGCATATGCTTTCTAGTACAAGATCTAAAAGTCCTAATTATCAGATTCCGAAAGGAAAGAAAACCAACTCCAAGCATCTTTTCTAAAGAGGCACAAACACCCTCCCCAGATAACCTCCTAAGCTAAGACATCAAACAAAATAGAAGTCTCAATGTATGTGTTATGCACTGCTTTTTAAATAAATAATTTTTCTTTTTCCATAACAAAAACCAACTGCCATGTTAGAAAGCTTGCATTATGCAATGGTAGGATCTGAAGCTGTTAAAGAATTTCAGAATCTAAGAAAGGTATTTTACGTACATAGCTAGAATAGAGTGGCAGGGGGAAGAAAAAAAAAAAAAAAGGAAGACCTGAAAAGCCACATATTATATTTAACTTTCTTATTTTGTGAATACGACAAGTATGAATTTTATATTAACCAGAACAGACAGGCTTGATATAGAACTGAAACTTTACAGTATATGTCATTCCTATTCTTAGAATATAGATAAGAGTTAATGAGAGATCAAATAAAAGGAATCAAGGACAATTCCATCCTAGATTTTCTCTTCTTGGAATTGAGGCCAATTTGCCTACTGTGCAAACAGTTCTTCAAGGATCTATTCCAAAAGAGAACAGAACTGGCATGCAAGATGGTTGCTCACTCAGACCACATACAGTGTAGATACAAAAAGTGCCTGCTACCTGGAAATAAATTCCACTTCCTTCCTTTTCCCCTACAAAATGAAATGCAAAAATGAAAGATAAGCACTTCCAAAGCAACTCACCTTTGCTATGTGAGTTATGCACGTGGACAGATCTAACCCTAAGGGCTGCAACAGCAAAGCAATAGCAGTGCTCTCTGCAAGCTGAAAGGTACACAAAATAAACTGTCTTCTGAAGTAATGCTAGAACCACCACCTTGGGTCCAGTAAAACATCATTCGCATTCCAGAGTGTGCAGGTGAACACTGAGGGAACGAACCAAATACTACAGCTTAGAAATATTACAGTGTTATTCAAAAAATAAAAAAACAAACCCAAAAGGTATACCAAAGTTATTTGCACCTACTGTGACACTTACTGACATACATCCAAAACCACTTCAACTTCAGGTAATGTATTTCTTCATACCCATTGTTCACACCTCAGGAACACCGATTAAAGTGAACAGTAAGAGTGTGCATTTATAGCTTGTCATCCCTTGAACCAGGCACAGGATATTAGATCTTGCTTTGTTTTAATGGTATCTGTATTAATGGGATATTTTCCAGTAATGCTGGCACATTGTCCTTCTAAGCAGATTGTACTTTCTCTCTCCTCACAGCTAAGCTTAAGTAGAATCACTCCCTGACGCAGATTTCAGGAACCCTTTCAGCTACTGCAATTGCTTCACTTTGGCAAACAACTCCAGTTTACATTTTCTTAATTACAATTTTTTAATTCTGCCATGGAACCACTTGTTTGTGGTTTGGTTTGGTTTTACTTGTTTGTTGGGTTTTTTTTAAGATTTAAAAACTATCATTTCCATTTCAAAATAGATACTAGATGCAGACTTGTTGTCCCAGAGTGCTAATAATAATGTCCCAACAGAACTCTTCTGCTTGTTGAATTGAAGACCCTGTCAGCTGCTGACAACACCAAAAGCATTTTCAACCAGATGCTGTCCTCCCACCAGTTCAACTGTTTGTCTTCTGATGCAAAAGACATTCCATACAACTGCTTCCTGCTCAGAGCATGAAGGGAAAGGGCAGAAAGTCCCTTGATCAAGAATTTATAATGGTCAGCTTCTTTATTAACAACTCCAAAACACTGTCAGCTTTATAAAACACGAATCTTAGGTCATGGAAAAGAGTTGGGAGCACAGGCATACAGAACAGTTCACTTCATTCCTCAACCTTTACAAGTTAAGTACTTCATTACCTGAGGAATCCCCTCTGAAAAGCAGAGGTGGAAAAATCTCTCCATATTTTCACTCAGCCTGCAAGCCTCTCCTTAAAACTCGCAACTTCCTTGCATGGGAATGTTTTCCATGTAAAGCTACTGTTGAAGACACCAACATCAGGAACAAGATGATTCACAGCTCTTGTTCCACCTCCTTCACCTTTCGGACAGGGTTATTTTCAAAGATCTACCCACGGCAGATCATCACTGCTGCAGAGGTCAAATAAACTAATCCCACATGGTACATAAACTCCTGACATTTACATACTACCCACAGTTGTGTTCAAGCCTCCATATTTAGATCCAGAAAACCACTTAGTATTTATTCGCAAAGAAATGAAGAGTAGAACATCTTAGTCTACTGTCTGCACAGAAGTACTTAAGGATTTGCCACCTTTCAGTGTGGGATTTATTAAACATATACTTCAAATAATCTGTATTTTTTAAAGTGTATTTTGCATTTTTGAATCCAAAGATTCAAACATTTGAATCTCAAAATCCTAAGCTTCGAAAGAAAACTTCATTTACTCAGAACTGCTTTCACTGCCTTCAAATGCATTCAGAGTGTCATTCTATGTGTCACACAGAAATGTTTCAACATTTCCCCTTTCTGGGAAATTCAAAGTCCTTTAGCTGAACTGTAGATTTCAAACAAGAGGATTATACAGCAAAAAACAATACTTCAAGGAGCAAGGTATTACTGATGTAACAAATCAAGACAGTAAGTAAAAAATCCTTTCAAATGGCTACATTTTGGGCCATCAGTATGCAGCATTTTGTAATAAACAGAGGGCATATCCTCAGATATGAGGCTACTAATTCATAAATGAACAGACATTTGAAGAGAATAGTGTTTTTATTTTTTTTTTAAAGATACAACTTCCAGTGAGATATATTTGTGTTATTATGATTCAAATGCATGAACGAAAATGATAAAGCATACACCAGAGAGGTCTGTCCCTGACCCTTTGTCCCCACAACCAAGTGGCATATATATTTCCAAGAGGCTATATTTAGCCAGACCCACTAAATAGTTATTACTGAAATATTTTTATAGAATACCCTGAGCAATTATGGTCTTTACCCTTTGTAGGTGTTTCTCATGCAGAAAGATAAATGCAGCTACAAAACTGACAAGCTATATTGCATTTGTGTCACTTGCTCCTCACTCAATCATCTAATTATTACTAAAATTACCTATGAGATACCGCACATTTTCTCCCTCTCATCTGACCCCGTGAAAGCTATGCAGCAGTTTAACAGGACATAGCAAAAGAACAGCAAGGTTTCCAGTTTGCTGTTAACTTCTGAAGCGGAATTATGCCCTGAAGCACTATTAAAATACAGTAAGAGGTGAAAGATGAGGAAGTGTGAGAATAACCTCATTATCATGTTAGCTGTTAGAATGTGCTTTTGCAGTAGCTTTTTTCCCACCAGTCTGGATCTAGATTTCATTTCCCAGATGCCACATATGTAACTATTCTGCCCTGCAATCACTCACTTTTCTGCTACTTTACACTTTTACCAAACTGCTGATTATTATGGCCAGTGTCCCTGAGGACTGCCAGCACGGGAAAAACTGGTCGCTTCACTTGACTGCTGTCCAAAAATCTTGGGCAGGTGCCAGACTGCAAAAATGACTCTTTATCACTATTTCAGAGATTACTGTTCCCCAGCTACTTGTTACTACCCTGAAGCACTGAGGAAACTGATCTTCACTGAAGCGGATGGAGAACACTCAGAAGCCAAAACTATTCACTTCAAAGGTTGTAAGCATCTGTTTGAACCAACCGAAAGGATTCGGCAATCATGCAGATGGAGAATCACAAGTGTAATCAGCTGTCTGTCTACACTAGGGAAGAAGAGCAGCAGCTGTCAACGCAACCTGAAAATCGTAACTGTTCACAGCTTTTTCTTGTACGGAAAATATCTGACCACAGCGGAGGTGTTTTAGCCTTTTTGTTCCCATTCTGCTGAGACCCTCTGAGAAAATGCCAAGACCACAGCCATCTACACTTTTCTACAGTTTTCCCTTTCTTCAGTTATGACTTAGAAAACAAAATGAAAACAAACTAAACCAAACAAAACCCCAAACCAGGTCAGTATTATGTCCAGGACACAGAAGAGGTGACTTTTTTCACCATCACAGCTACTTTCCAGGTCTTCAATTAATCTAGTATGCTTGAGATTTTTATTTTTTTAAAGAAGCACCACACTAATACAGACAGCTGTATTTCCTTGAATGATAATATAAGATGGTGCTGATAAAACTCAAAGCTTATTTCTACTATAGTTCCTTATCATATCTAGTTCCAAATCCCCTATATTCTTCACCCTTCTTATCAGGTATTTTCAGGATTTTATTCTCTGCTTTTTCATGGAATTTTCCTCCTATTTTACTAATAGTTTTCTCCTAAAACTCCAGGTCTCTATTTAAACATTGACACCAAATACAGGTGCATGTTCCGGTCTATCTTTTCTCCCCCATGTCAGCTACCCTTAGAAATTCTGGCACAGTACGTTTTCTATAAACCCTAATTATAAAATACCTGATCTTGAAATGGCTGGGAACCACAGCCGCTCACTTTTGCTAGAAATCAAATGCAGAGCTCCATCCAAAATCTGTACAAAGGACACGTTACTTACTTCCTGCTTCACAGGCAGAGATGAATGTATTTATTACTAAGTAAACACTTTTGAATGTTTTAATGTGGCTTTTAAAATATTCTGATGTCAAACTGATGTCAATGTTTTCTTCCTTGGGATAACTATAATAAGCTTTAGTTACTAGAGGTAGAGTGGTATGTGTGCAACAACAACTTGAGAAATCCAAAGTGACAGAAAGGAAACACGCTCATTAGGACATCTTTGATTAGGGCAGAGTCACAGAATGGCTGAGGTTGGAAAGGACCTCTGAAGGTCATTTGGTCCAGCCCCCTGGTCAGGGCAAGTCACTCAAGAAAATCTTGGAAACCTCTATCAAAAATACAAACCAAATTTATTTCCTTCAGAGAACGTAGCTATCTGAATGGATCCCTGTGCTGGTTTTGGATGAGACGGTTAATGTAACACGACAACTTCCTGCAACCTCCTTAAAAGATGCAAGTGCTGAGTGACCCTAAAATGTGGGAATGAGCAGGAACACAAGGAACACAAAGCTCAAACATACTGGATTGCCCAGGACACATTAGCACAATTGCACAACTACACGCCCACACACGGACACACACAAAAAGAAGGGTATATATCTTTGTGGACAAAATAAATTAGCAAACTTTGGAATTAAACATTAACATTTTTGAGGACGCCTAAAGAACAATCACTTAAGTCACATACTCCAGAAGGTATGTTGGGTATCTATATATATGGCCTCTTCAACCTCGGTGCATCTCAGAACATATGCCAGCTCACAGCAGCCTGCAGGAAGGGAAGCAATCTTATTTCCATTTCACTTAGGAAGAGCAAAGCCCAGTCTTCTCAAGGTCATACTGGTGGAGCCTTTACAAGATGGCCAGTGGGGTCAGCCCCGTGGTCCTGCTGCATTGTGCCAGCTGCGACATAGGAAAAAAGAAGGATCTCACAGCAGGTACAGAAGGAAGGAAAACCACTCCCCTGAATCACAACAAACTGTTAGATTAGCTTGGCTATTTCCTGAAATCTCACTCACTGGAATGTGGCAAAACAAAAAAATGACTCTCCCTGCTTTCCACTTCAGATCCTATGATGCTGCCTTTTTCTGTCTCTTGTGAAATGTAAACCTTCCGTTTTTAATTACCTGCTTGTGTTATTTTATGGACCAGACACAAGCATCCTTCTGTAGTGTAAACTACAAGGGAACAATCTAACACCCATGCTCTCCCAATTCCTTTTCCCTTGAAGCACTTTTCATTTTAATGTACAATGCAGTTGCATCGAGAGACCTTGTTACAGCATTAGTATCAGCTGTCTGTACATTCCTGACAGGCAACACCTGCCCCAAAGGGATCACACACCTCTGCCTAGGCCTCCCCCTAGCCTCAGCCTGGCATGTGTGGACTCTTTACACACACAGACCCCAAACCAGGGAGATTATTCACATGAACTAGACACACGCTGTGGGTATAATTCCTTGTCAGCCACTGCAGAGCTCAAATTAGGAACAAGAACATGGAATACCCAGAACATCTCAGAGTTCACTCAAGACAAACTAAAGGCTTGTCTATACAAGGGGGAAAGTGCTTCACATTCACACCCTCCCCCATCCTGCAATAACTCCCTGGTGTAGACAAGATCCTACATGCTCTTACCAAAAATATGAAATACCCAGCAAGCCCATATTTATTAAAATTTTACAGTTGTCCTGTTGTTTTCAGTAACTAAACAGCCAAGCACCACTAAAGCTTCTAACTCAGATGCCAGAAAGCATTCCTTCCACAGGCAAGTGTCCAAAATAAATAAATTTAAATCCTCACAACCAGAATTTGACTACTAGTGGAATACAAACCTTTATACTTCAAAAAAAAAAGTAATTATTCATTAAAATCTTAAGTCTGTGTAAATCTTAACAAGTTTGCCAAGACAGTATATACTGCCTCCCCTTAACTTGCTCCTGAGATGCTCACAAGCCCACTGTACATCACACGAGTCAAGTTCACTGATACACGAAGAGATGCAACACCAACAAGAATTCACTCAGATCAAAATCCTGCCAACAGAAGAAAAACTGCAAAGAAACAAAATTCAGATTTTCCCCTGGGGAAGGCTGAGAATTGAAGAAAGGAGGCTCAAGCAAGGCTTACTAAGAAAAGCACTTGTTTTTCCTATTAGCAGATGATGAAAACAGGTAGAAAATAAACTTGTTTCTACCAGATTGAGAGACAGTGTCAGATTCCTCAGATGCCAGTTAGGCAGATGCCTGGGACACACAAAAGGAGCTTTCTTGAGAAGCCCAGGTCCCCAGTGTGACCCAAGGCAGTTCTAGTGGCACACACTGCATGCAGGGTGCAAGAGCCTTGGGGCAACCTTCTGCACGGGCATGGAGGGAGCAAAAAGAGAAAAAGTCCTCTCTGACAAACCATTCAGCATATTCCTCTGGTGCAGACTTTTACAAAGCTTTGAACTCCAGCAGAACAAAATAATTTAATGTCACTTTTGTTCTCCTTTCATTATTGTCTTTTAAGGACAAAGTGCAGCATTTTTGGTCAGGGAAAACACCCAATATTAATTAGGTTTTTTTTCCCCTCAGACTTTCAAACTATGCCCATTACCTCAAAATGAGTGTAAAACACTTTATAAGCTGCTCCCATCAATCACTGTGTGACTTATTGCAAACTCACAGAAAATATATGGTGACATACCACAATGGCACAAAGAATGGCTTAGACAGAGAATAAATAAACAAAAACATATGCACTAGCTCTGTATTCCTAGAATTTTGAACATACCAATGAATTTCGAAACTGCACAACAGATTAGTACAGGATGCTAGAAGGCACAATGTTCCTATACTCCATTCTACCTTTGCCAAGTATAATTTATCTGAGGGTAAAGCAAAGTTTTCCCCTTATGTCTTGTCACATTGTCTCCTAATTTTTCAAAGCAATTCTTGCATGAACACAAACATTCTGTATCAGTAGTTGGGAAGTGCTGAAAATTTTACTTTACCATGCCTATGCTTTGCGGCTGTAATATGCTTCTTCAAACTTTCAATTGCTGGCAAATTTTGTAGAAAAATCCAGGAACTCAGTCCTTACTAACACAAAAAAAAACCCTTTGTGACCTCAATGGTATTCAGCCCAGTGTAAAACAGATCTTGAAGCATATTAACTAAATAATCAACTGAACTCAAAGGCATTTCTGGTGTAAAACACAAAACCAGTCTCCCTCTAAAACTCACACTAAGAATATTTTGTGTTTTGTCATTCTCATTCAAAAGCAACAACAAAAAAAACAAGCAACAAAAAACCCCACACAACACAGAAAAAGAATCAAACCCAGCCCACACATTAAAGTCTCCACCAACTTCCACCTGATTTAAATTGCAAAAAGCAAAGGTCATATTGTGTTTCTGCTTACTCTTACTTGGATATTGTTCAAATACTTAATTGTTAAAGTATGATCAGAAATATAGATTCTAAGGAAGGGACATCTGCTAAGACAGAAATGGATTAGTTTAATTGTAAATGACTGAAAAGAGAAAAGCACAATCTTTAGACTACACAAATTCTAGTATTTTTCCACATAAAACAAAGCTGAAGCAGTTCAATCTGAACTGTCTTTTTAGCAATTAAACACCTCTGCTGTTTTCAGAGCGATAGCTTTGGATTTAACTTAAAACTACCAGCTTTTGACAAGTTAAGAGATATTTAATACTTAAGCTAGCGAAGTTCCACCAGAAACAAAGACAACATTTAAAGATGTAAAACCATTGTGACCCACCCAAAGGTCCCCAGGCCTGACTCCATCATGGAGCCGCAGAGTTCACATTTACACACAAACATACACATCAAAAACCTCCTGTCAGGGCGTTTCCTGTGCGCTAACAAGTTCCAGCTTCTCTCCTGCTGGAGCTAAATTTAACCAAGACTAAGATCGAGTCTTAGGAAAAAAAGCAAGCCAAAACCCCCCAAACAATAAACCAAAAAAACCCCACGAACAAACAGACACAACACAAAAAAAACAACCCACACCATTTACACAACTTCAGCATAATTCAGCAAACACTTTACAGAACCCTTTGGTCTTAAAGCAGTTAATTATCAAATATATGAAATACGCAGCAAACAAGCAGCAGCCCCTCACCCTCTCATCCTACACACTTCAGAAACTGCACTTTAAGGGCTCCGAGGCACAGGTGACACCAGCTCCCACTGTTCAGTAGGCGTATGGGACAGCTAGTGACCTCCGCTGGGCAGGCAGAGGTTCCACGCCGGCCAAGGGTGCCTGGCCATTGGAATGAGAGGACGCACCACAGCCTGCATCAAGCCAAAAACGTTCCTTACAAAGTCTTCAGGCTCTGCTGAAAACATGCTAATTCTTGAATATTTTAATTACAGATTTGTCTGAGCTAGATAGGGGCATATGCAGGTGGAAGGGTAAGAAACAACTCAGAGACAAGGAGCTTCAGCATTCAGGCTCCTGCCTGCAGCCAAAAGCTCCCACGTCCACACTCCACCACTGCCCCAACGTCCTGTGTGCCGACAGCTTGTCCTGAGTCACCCTCAGGAACATCCCTGGGCCTCCGCGCAGCTGCGACACCTCTCTGCCAGGCGGGATACGTGCCACTGTCACCTGGCACACCCTCTACATGGGTTAATTCTGACAGAGCTGGGCCACCAGGCATCTTTTCTTAAAAATAAAAAGGTGATAAATTTGAGTAACACTTGGATCACTAACCAGGGGGAAATTCTGCTGCAGAGCAAAATGAGACTACAAACAATTCTACTGTAGGCTGTGGAGATTTCTTCTAACATCACCCTATATTATAGAAATCTAAAACAAAGAGGAAATCTGTATGTAATGATAATTCACAAGTTCTAACTTTAAAGCATCACCATGAATTAAAGACAGTTGATAAAAAATACTCAGATATTCAAAATACAGATCTGTACCTTTGTATATATTTTATATATTGTATATATTTATTACATAGTTATAATATTTAAGACCACTAGACCGCTAAGCTGCATGTAGTTTTCCAATTTCATACACATCTAGATACAGCTGAATTCCCTAACGCACATGAGGAAGAACTAGATGACTTCAGGATCAGCTGCATTCCCAAAATTATTTTGGCCATTTAGACTGCAAAAGCACCTGAGAAGTGCTTCACAGAGTGCCTCACCAAGTCAATCACCTCGCAAACACTGCAAACCATCAGCCCTGCACCTGTTGACACACAGTATTTACAGAAAAAGGTCAGATAGGCATAATTCAGTGAGCATTGCCACCAACTTCAACAGCATCAAGACTGTAAAGGCAGCTCTTGATTTGACTGCAAACATTTAAGTTTCTGCTAAGGGCTGTGGCAGAACTTGCCGCTGCCATCACTGAACATCACTTTTGCAGCCCAGCAAGAACCCCAAGCTGAAGCATTACACTGCCTGTGAGGCCGAGAACAAACCGCTCTCTGCCAACACCCAAGGACTGACATCCCGTGGGACAAGACACCAATGAGACACCTCACATCTACCAAGCTGGTTGATCTGCACAGCTGTTCATTCTGAAAGCCAGTGGAACTTCTGCTTTCAAATCAGCACCCTCATTAGAAATTAGTATTCCAGATCGAGACGAGAAAATATGCGAAATACTAAATTGGTGATACTACTTCAGTCCATGTCCCAGCAATGCTCCCAGTCACACAGTGGAAAAATAATTCTCACAGGCACAGTTGCCTGGCCCTTTGCTTCCACACTCTAATGAACATCCCTCAGGTACAGGAGTATCTCCATATTTTACACAAGGAGGCCGAGCACTGAAGCTAAGATATTGCGAAGTTGAACATTCTAGTAACAAAGTACCCTTACAGATTAAGCCTATAGCTTAGCAGGCCTCCTCTCGGTGGCGGAAGGGGCGGGGGGGGAGCAAAAACAGAATTCCTGAAACACAGTAAGAGAAATAGGACTTTTAAAAGTTAAGGTAATTCCAGGAACATGAACTAGAAGGCATATACTTCAAGGTGCAGGAGTGACAATGGTGGACGAAAAAAGCCTACACAGTGATGTATCACCTACACAGCACAGAAATCTGAAATCACTACGCTGGATAAACCTCTGAAGGTTTATGAAGCTGAAAGACAGCGAGGGGGAGCAAGAGGACATTTGAGCTATGAAAGGATACCAAAAGCACCCTGTTTGACTGAAGCACAAAACTGAGTGAAAGAAAACCTGTGCTCCAGTTCAGACTGTCCTACATCCCTGTGAACAGGAGACAGATACCACAGAAGACTCTGACATGTCTGTGGAGAGCCCAAACACAGCACAGAGATCATCCCATGAGCTCTAGAGTTTTATTCTTAGATAAATAATCTAGTCAATTAAGCATGCTGAAATAGCTTTACAGAACTTCTCAAGTACAATGAATACTGAAGGATTTTCAGTCATGCTAAACAATGAATTTTAAAAGGAAAGGATAGTAGGAGACAGCAGAGCAGGCAGACACATTAACATTAGACCACACAATAGATATTCTGCATTAATAAGCAACTGATCCCTTTATTTATTTCCCTTCAGAATAAGATCAGAAAGGTTAAGGCTCCACAAAAACAAACTTATAAAAAAAAAAAAAAAAAAAAGAGGCACTTATCAAACTAAAGTTAAACACAAAACCAAATGCAGTGAGGATCACGTAATGTTTCAGAGGTTGCTTCTGGGGTTTCTTCAGTCTGGTGTTACACTATGCCTTCAATACATTCAGAAATCAGTTTTCTAACAGTGGTGCTTCCTATACACAAACGTATTGTTAAGAAATAAGACCTTACACATTTGTTAGGCCATATGCTGAGATTATTTTTCCATTACCACAGCTTTGTGATAAAAAAACTCACCAACCTCCACATCAAGTCTTGGGAGCTGAAAGCAACCAAAACACACAAACTAACCCAGTTTTCTCAAACTTTCCCAAACACAAAACCTAAAGCTGACCTTTCTCTATTTTTCTGGAAAACATGAAGATCTAGCTCCTGACAGAGCTTGAAATACCACTCTTCAGTCAAAACAGCATCTCTACAGATAAACCTTACTTTTAAAATCATGGATATAAACTACAATTTACAGATATTTATGGGTGTCATTACAAATAACTAACAGAACAGGCTGATGTTCTTATACCACAAGAGTTTGAAGTCTTGCTAAACAATCTTTCACCTTCAAAGAAAGGTTTAATCTTGACGAGAGGAAGAAGTTCAGCTAAAGAAAAACAAACACCTCTGCTAAGACTGCTCAGCTGCCTTCCAACATATAATTCAGATCACAAAGTTGCCATGGCATCAACTTCAGGACTGTGGTCAGACACACAAAATGTCTTTTTCCTACAGACTCTTATGGGAAGCTGAGCAACTTTGGCCATGAACCAAATATGTTTTGGCTCTAAAGCAGATATAATTCATCACCATTTGGACATTCCAATGGTTAGCTACACTGAGAAAGCAAGGCAACCAGCACTTTAGAGCATCCATGTAAATGAAGCTCTAAATACACTACCCGAGCAGCAGCAAAAAGAAATAGTATTTGTGTTTACCTTGCTCACTGGCATTATTTAATAGTACATTACCATTTTGCCCTTAAAGAGCACTTAAACAGCAGACCAGAACAAATGGGAAAGGCTCATTTTTGGCCACTGTATATTAAACAACAGTGGGAGAAAATTTTCCAGGATCTCAGGTATCACATTTATTTCCCTTATTCCCTGGTATTTTCAATTTTGTAAGTACCAGGCTATTTTAAAGCAACATCTATCAAAAAACCGAGGTAACATAGGACTTCTGCATGTACTGAATAATCCTGCAAAACTCTGAAGTAGGCTGGATGAGTAAAACATTTAAAATACTCCACACCAGTGAATGAACCTCTTGCCAACTGTTTTTACACCCAGCAGTCACAGAAGCCCAAAGTAAACCTCCCACATCCTCAGCTGTTGGCTTTCCAAATGGTGCAGCAGCGTCAGAAACCATCATGTGAGGCAGAGCAGGCAAGTACCACTGCCACCCTGCCCCGCGGGGCTACAGAACAGGAAACACGGGCAAGGGACACATTCCGCATCACACTAAAGCGGATCTAAACTTCCTTCTTCCCCCCGGGGCTCACCCTCACAGAAAGATGTCTCCAGTCACATTCTATTTCTGAAAACAGTAATTCAGGACCCAGTCCCCTATTCACCAAATATACATTATGAGGCTATAGCAAACAAGTACTGAGAAATCCGAAAGCTTTAGAAAGCACGTTTTAAAAGACACTGTTACTATGCACTATTAGTAACTCACATATTAAAAACGAATCAAGTTATCGTTTTATGATTTTATGCTTGAGATCACAGCAGGAACACTGATGACCTCTAGGGCCAGACCTTCTGCTCCAGCCGTCAAAACAAGGTCGATGGCTACAGACACGCACGTGTCGCGCACCCCATTCCCGCCTCCGCCCGCGCACGGCCGAACCCGCACCCCGGCTCTGCCCGGGCGTGTGCCTGTTCTCAGCGGCTCTTCCTCACCTTCTAATACCAAAACCAAACACCACCAAGAAACCAAGTTTTCCAGAAAGCAGCATTTTTTTTTTTCTTTTCCCCCCAGATCTTTACTGTTAAAGGCACGAAAACCGCCCCAGTCACCGAAATGTGACAGTGCAGGGCGGGGAGGCGGAAATCCCGGCCAGGCCTCGCCCGGGCAGCGCCTCCCCCGAACCGGACCAGCCCCGGCCACGCCGGGCCACTCATGGGCCGTGGGCCGCCCCCGCTGGCCCCGGGCC
>VZTI01003853.1:444479-461038 GCA_013397865.1 Struthidea cinerea | reverse complement strand
CCTCCGGGCTGGGCAGGCGCGTCGGCGGGATGAGCTCACGGGAGGGGCGGCGGCAGCGCCCGCCCTCCGCGGGACGGGCTGGGGCGGAGCGGGGCCGGGCCGGGCCGGGCTGGAGCGCGGAGTGAGAGAGCAGGGCAATGCCCTCTCGTTCGGGCCGTCCCTCAGCGAGCCGGGGTCCCGCTCCACAAACGCCGGCCGCAAAGCCCCGCAGAGCCGGGCCCGGGCCCGGGGACCGTGTGCTGCTCGGAGCGCCCCACCATCCGTGCGCTCTGCCCGGCTGAGCTCCGCTCCTGAGAGCCCACAGGCACAGCTCGGGGCTGGGGGCTCCTGCCCCGAGCCCCGCACCGGAGGCCATCCACTTCCACCGAAGCAGCCTTCCATCAGGAATATGAAAGTAATCGCATCGGAGCTTATAAAAGCTGCACGCGGCAAAAGATGAGTGGAATATAAATAATATAAATACTATAAATAATAACGACAGATCTGGAACAGATTGCCCAGGGAGGTCTTGTGGAGTCTCCCTCCACAGGTGGTTGTATTCAAGAAATTCAAGAACCTTCTGGACAGAATCCTGTGCCATGTGCTCTGGGATGACCCTGCTTGAGCAGGGAGGTTGGACCAGCTGACCCACTGTGGTCCTTTTCAAACTGACCGATTCTGTGAATATCTGAGACTGGTCCAAGTTACTTTCTGAACTGGACCACACGAGACATTTCAGACAGCCGGATTAGAAATGCCAGGTGTAGGAACAAGGAGTGGGGCCCTGCCCACAACACAGAAAAAGACAAACTGACTCCTGGAAAGCAGCACCTTTGAAAGGGTTTGGGGCTGCCATGGCAAAGCCACACAACATCAGTGCTGCTGCTCCAAAAAAAGCCAGTGTGTTCTTTACCTGTACAAACGAGAGATCATCAAGCATGTGTAGAGGTGGCATTACCTCTGAATACAGCAGTGAACACTGTTCCCAGTCTATTCATCCGTATTTTCCAAGATACTGAAAAATGAGAGAGTGCAGAAGAAAGCCACAAAACTGATCTGAAGGCTGAAGATTATGCCAGGCAGCAAGAGTGTTAAAATATCTAGCTCCTCAAAAAGCTCAGATGGCAGCTTACGAGAAAAAACCCGAGGTACTGGTAATTTTACTGTGAGGCACCCATGGTAACCCCAATGAGCTGTACCAAAGTAGCCACCAAAGAGCATTATCTCTGGCTGGCAATCTCACACGTAGATAACCGTCTCCCATCAATGGGGTTAGCACTGAAGTGCCTGGTGGTTTTAAGTATTAACTATATTAAGTATTTTACAGGTTTAGCAGTGGTGATCTGCATGCCATTGTTATGAGCACATAAATCAAAAATTTCAGCAGAAACACTCAGCTGACATGTTTTTCTCTCCCAGCCTGAAGCTGCTTGCTTCTTCCACCCCAAGTGTCCAATACTGCAGCTATTCCCTGCATAGAGGCCAAAGCGCTTAGCCTTGCTATGCACAACCTCTACAATTTCACATAATTAAATACAAAAATGAATCCTCCTCACCCCAAAAAAAGAAAATGTAGGGACAATCTAAAATACATTTATAAATGGATAAATAAGGATTTGCTGTTTTCTGTGCAAACTCTGATTTTCATACGTAATTCATCATGAAAAACTAAATCTGAATTTAACTGCAAAATTACAGTGCCAGAGTATTCTAGAACATTTTCCACACTATGCAAGCATTTCACAGGATGTCTTCCAATGTGTCTGGAAGGGGTACAAGACAATCCATGTATGTGTTCAGAAAGAAGTGACAGGCTGATACACAAGCAGCATGTTTTCTGCAGAACATTGGCCATAATGGTCTTGTTTGGTGTCAGAAGAGCAGAGGAGCCGGAGACAAAGCCCTCAGGGTGACAAGAGCAACAGCAATTAGTGACACTACTCTTCTTTCACCATCACATCTGCAGCTTGGTAGCTGAAGATTGGTTCCAAAACAAGGGGAGGACGCTGTGTGTACCTCAGCCAGCAGCACACAGCATCTTTTCTCCAATGGAGAATCCTCTTAATCGCATTCTCTTCCCTACATTTTGCCTATGTGATGAGGCCTATATCTGGAAATAAAGGAATTGTCCTTCTCAGAGGAAATGTCAAAGTTTGGGCAACATTTTATGATTTTGTCTTTGTCTCTGAAATCTGAGACAAGAAACAGAGCTATGACTCCACCATTGTGGGATCTATTCCTCAGCAGGTCCAGTGCTCACACTCTCGTCCTCTAGATATGAACCCAAAAGTTATGAAATAGTATTTACAGTCAGTTGGATTTTAGTCCTGCTGCTTCACAGTAAAGCTCACAGTCGATTCTAGTGCTTCCCTATTCGTCTCAGTAGAGCAATGCTTTTGATATCAGGAACGTAAAGATTTTTGCTCTCATCAGTAGCTTCCTTTTGGGAAGAATTTAGCTCACAGCTGTTATTCTGCTTTAACTGTTCTGCCCTCTGCTCCTTCCACTCATTTGTTCAGATGATTTATCCATTCCTAGCCACTTAAGTTCTTCAGCTTTTCCTTCTTTCTTCTCACAAAGGTTATGGCTCTCCTCAGTCTTGCACTTACCATGCAAGCTTCTAGTAGCTTTTTTATTTTGGAAAACAGGAATCAGACCACACTGAAATATAATGGCAGCAGTGTTCATTGAATTAACATATATGCTGGGGGCTAGAGAAATTAGAAATCAGACTTCTCCCTTTTTCAGCTCAGGTTCAGTGTTGTTTATGTTAGTTCAGGCTTCTCATCTTAACCTACTATTCCAATTTGTGGTTTTGGGGGGCACCTTCAAGGAAGGTAAATTTTAGAGGCTTCCATTCAATGCAGCTGCTTTTATCCCACCAGATTCATTATCGTGCAACATAATAATTTGGTAGAAAATCCTTAATTTACAGATTTTAAGGTAGTAGATTGTCATGGTTTTAAACCCACCTGGAGATGAAACACCATGCAGCTGCTCCCTCAACCCCCTTTCTTCATCCCCAGCCCAGTGGAATGGGGAGGAGAATCAAAGTAAAACTTACATGTTGAGATAATAACAGTTTAATAATTGAAAATAAAGTAAAATACAATAATAATGGTAAATAATAAAAAGGGAAAAAACAAGTGATGCACAATGCAGTTCCTCACCATCGGCTGAATGATGTCAGACCCACCCCCTTCCTGAACCTAGACAGGTCCTTCTGGGTACCTCTGTTCCTTGTGCTGTCTTGATGCCTTGAAAAGCCACCTTAAAACAGAGACTAGACAGGAGTAAGGGAATAAAGGTAGGTATTTATTTGAAAGGCCTTCAAAGGTACCCCCTGGGGAGCCAGAGGCTATCCTCAAAATGGACCATAAGATGGACGACAGGTCACGAGTTCTTCACGCTTTTATAGGCTCAGTTCATTTGCATATCAGGGTTAATTCTCCCATTAAAGCTTCAGTTTAATGATGTAATTTCCCCTCAGCTTGCCCCCTCTCAGAGGCTTTTGGTTTATACTTTTTGGGCCTAGGACGGTCTGGGTGTCCTTGAAGAGCAAGCCTGGAGAGGCTTTGTTATGTCTACCTAGCATGAGAGAGCAGAAATTAACAGGCTCCAAGAAACTTCAGAGTTACACACTAGGCAGTACAGGATTTGAAAAATATGGAAGTTAAAATCTAAGGCATCGGTCTCACTTGTACCTGACTCCAGTGGGGAACCCAGAGACCAGAGGAAGGGTAGGGAGTCTTTTTGTTACCATGGAATTATGCCCTTTGTATCTTCACAGCTTCTAGGTAGTCATGTCCCCCATGAAATACCAAATGATGTTTTCATAAACTTATCTGTTCTTTTTCTTTGAAAAATTTCCAGCAGATTAAAGTATACCTCCTTGGCAGAAAACAGCTGCATTTCTGAGGGCAGCTCAGCTGGCAGAGCTGGAACAAACTGTAGGCATACAGCAACCTCTTGTGGCAAATCCAGTACACATGTAACAATTAACAACCTTTGAAACTGCATAAGCTACTCTTGACATGAGTTATAAACCTCTATAAAATTGCTTTAACAAACAACTGGAGAGTTGGAGAGTCTGTTTGCTGGACACTCAGCAAGACTCAAGACTGCAGAGCTGTAATAGTCCTCTTCAATTCTGGAATGAATTAAACATTGGTAGCCCATTATAAATGAAGTGTCAGACTGAAATTTCTGCTAATAATATAATCTAGAAGTTTTTCACTATAATTGAGCGAGAGTGGCATAATGGCCAGGAGTAGAATCTGTGGCCATGTATGACAAGAACCATAAGCATACTATAAAGGTACACATTCCTCCAGCCACCTGACCAGCTGCAAATACATGTTCTGTGCAGGCTGAGTACGAAAGGGCAGCAAGAAGGTGTAGGGAAGGAAGAGGAGGAATGGCAACATGTGGAAACAAGGGCCCTCAACAACAGCAAGATTTTCCAAACCAAGAGGGGTCTTCCTGGGAACATGGTGTGGGAGCTGCACACAACAGGAACAATACGACCATGGCAGATGACACTGATTAGACCTCTGAATTTTTTTTTTTTTTTTACACTGTAGGAATATAGTCTTCTACTGCTGGAATTAAAGGTGAACTCAGGAAATTATCTGGCTTATGTATGCACCACTTACCAGGACTTCTGGGGCTTATATGCTAGGCAGAGGTTACCGTGCTCGAAATGATTTGCAGATTTATGCATACCACTTAGGAACAGGCTGAACAAGTACATCCTGGAAGGCACAAAGGCTTTAAACAACAGCTAATATTTGTTTATTGAAATTAAGTCTTGTGCTATAGTTCTCTTTTATTGCAACTTCCCAGTCTTGCCATGTGTAATTTCTTTGCCATTTTATCTGCTGCAGTTTCACACAAGAGTCAGGAATCCCATTGTCTCAATTCAGGCCTTGGTCTGTGCACTCAACACCATATACTGTAGCTCCTGCTGGACCAGTTACAAGCTGCACACTCCCAAATTCCCAAGCAGCTCTGTCAAGCACCACCCAACCCAGGAGCGCCAAGAGCTTGAGGGTAGAGACTCTTCCTTGCCCCAGAGGAAACTCCTCCCTGCAGAGAAGTCCAACAGAACATGTGTGTCTCAGGCCATCAAACAGCACATGTAACATCACCAAGCTGACAAAGACACTGAACCAACCAAAATGTACCCAAATCTCTTTTCACAGCTTTCATCGTCCCTTGGCTTCCCATCTCTGTAAGGTTTTTTGAGGGCTACAGCTAAAAACAACTGCATATTAACCAACATTCTGTCCTCCAACATGGTGAAATGAAGATCAGCCACAGAAATACTTTCCTGAAATCATGTCCTTCTCACTGAATGCCTGCATTGTTTGAAATAGTCCGTGAGAAGCCTGAAAACAGTCTTTTTGCAGGGGTTTGATTCTTCTAGCAAACCTACTGTATTTGTTCGTTATGTTCTGAATTTGGTGGCAATTCATATTTAAATAATGATAGCAAAGTATTAAGGCTTGAACTAAATAAAACAAACTCCCTGCAACAGAAGGCACAACAGCCTCATCACAGTATCATCAATGATAGTGCAAACACAAACTGAAATTATACAGAATGGAAGGCACAAACGATGAAAAACTAAGTTGTCTGTTATTTAGAAGTTCAAAATACAGTTTTTGTTTCTTGCTTAGCTCTTATTATTAATCATACTATTATAAGAAGGAAACCTGAATAAACAGAAATAAATTAGAGAAAATAATGGACCTGACAGCACACCTGTCAAAATACAACAGAAAAGACTGTCTTGGTTGAAAAGGAAGTGCTCTTATGTATATAAAGTTCTTAATTATAAAAAACATTTTAACAGAACAGTTTAGTTTGTTCTCTACACAAATCTTTCAGAAACCCTCCAAAGACTAGTAAGTGCTACTGACACAAAAAGCAAGTACAAAATGCTTCTTGTAATGACCCCACAGGGGACACCACCTGACAGAGCAGGACATGGAACAGAACACTTGCCAGGATTTCCTGCTCTGCAAGATTCATCTTACAGCAGGAGATTGCTCCTTCTTTACATTTAGCAAACCCATGAAACAGAGTTTATCAAAACTAGACCTCCTAACTTCTTGTTTGGACCTGTTTTTACACCTGAAAGTTTTACCCAGGTAGTACCTGGAAGATCCTTTCCATTCTAGCCTGCTTTCTGCCAGGCCACTGGGCACTCCCACACCACCCTGCAGCAGTGTTCCACATACGCAGGAGCCCTGGCACTGCTGCAGTGCACACCTGGATTTGTCGGGCCAGGGGGACTGATGCAGCTTAGATACACAGGCTGAGCCCATGCTGCAGAACTCCTGTTTGCCCACAGACACTGTCCTGCCAAGAAACTTGAGTGACTGAATGTACTTAGTTCGTCTCTGTGGGACTGCACTTGCCAAGTGTGCACTGCACAGAGCAGTGCTTAGGGCCTTTTAACAGAACTGTTCCATCCTTAGCAATCACTGTATGGCTGCCTGATTGATACCACAAAAGGGATTTACTACAGCTCCATTCTACACCAAGCACATCCTCCCTCCCTGAATGTACTGCTTTAAACAGTTAAATAACATTCAGCTTCATAGAAAGTGATGTTCATAAAGGCCTGCAGAATCAGATCCTACAACTTTTCACTAGCTATTGATTTTCTTCAGAAACAAAAAGCATAAAGATTAGAATTCTAAAGATTTTACAAATATTCTTTGTATAGGGAGCATGTATTGGCCATCGATACATTAGAGTGCACTGTGCTATTTTTGGCTTTGAAAACATGGATAGCCATTTGACACATGGACAGCTTTAACTCAAGTCCTCTTTGTTCACTGACATTCATATCAATATTCACTGCCATAGAGCCAGCCTGGGGAATAGAAGTGTGCTATACAAGATACAAAAGCAGACTGTTTTCCAAATCCCATAGCTACAACTTCAACATCCATAAAGTATATTGTTGCTGTTGTCCAGGATAACACTGATAGCATTTCCCAAGTAGCAATCAGTTATGCAACCAGAAACAAAAAGCTGTCTTCAAAGGAGAAGCAGTATTTTAATTTTTTCTATTTATTCAAGGTGTAACCGAATTATTTATTGCAGATGCTACTAATCACCACCTCCTGTGATCATAATTTAATCTTTAATCAACACAAAGGTATTTACATTTGATGGATGGATGAAAAGACGCAGACATTAGTGTTAAATGGCAACACTAATTCCCATGCAAGACGGTTAGTTTGGCTACATGGGCAAACCCCCACTTCTCCAAAAGGAACAAGAAGAGATGTGACTGGAATCACAGAGACTTGGGAGTTTTAAATTGTACAGATGCTGAAGTACTTATAAATAACCTGAGCATAACCACAAGGGATTTAAGCAAATTGGAACATCCTCTGTGGTCTTCTCTACCAGCATAGAAACTAATCAATGGCTCTTATCTGACACATTGCCTCAGTGGGAAAGAATCAATGAGCGAGCTCATAGTTGATCCCAGAGGCAGTTGGTGCAACCCAAGGTGAAGGTTCTTTGCTTCTTAGCTACATCTGAGCTCAGTTGTGGATACAATCAACAGTAGCAGC
Source organism: Struthidea cinerea (assembly GCA_013397865.1). Taxonomy (NCBI): domain Eukaryota; kingdom Metazoa; phylum Chordata; class Aves; order Passeriformes; family Corcoracidae; genus Struthidea; species Struthidea cinerea. Next base: position 453,461 of record VZTI01003853.1, on the reverse strand, counting down.
AGCAATTTTAAGAGAAGGTGAAGAAGGCACCTTTGCCCACTGAAATCCAAAAAGGAATTTGGAATAACGACTGAATTTGCAAAGGAATTCCAATCTTGGTGGTATTTAGTCAGTTTTACCTATAATACCATCAATAGCACAGTCCTGGTACTAATCCATATAGGATGCCTCTGTGTCCATTACTCAATCACTGCACTAGACCTGAACCATAATCAAGCCCTACACCGGAGCATAGGGCCCAAGAGCATGGGGAATGGCAAACCATCAGAGTTAGCATGTATGAGAATTGTATGAGCATGTATGCACTGTATGAGAACAGGGACTCACTTGTGCAGTAACACCAAAGCCCTGACACTTGTCTGGATACAGACTAGTGTTTGTCATTTTGAAATCCATCCTGATGAAACTCGCAAACCTGTACTTTTATATACTGGAAAATGCTTATATGAGAACCCTTTGTGGCTTCATAGTTGTAGATAACCTTATTGTAGATACAGATAATCACTCTAATGTTTGTGTTTGTAATTTCACCAAAATCAGTGGGTGGGTGTAATGTATGTTCACTGGCGACCACAGGTGAGTTTCAATTATTCAGCTCCTGTCACATTATACCAGCTATGGCAGTATAATTATTTGCTGATTCAAGATCTGCTGCCCACGCCCGTTGGGATGAATCTTGCTTTAGTAAGAACATCATTATAGCAACAACTGCTGAAACAAGCTCAGAAGAATGGACAAAGTACTTTGATTACTGTCCATCATGATGTGGAAAGCACACAAGTGTTGGAACAAGTGAAGTGAGATAGAGCACATGGATGGTGGGACACTTTTCAGCTGGTCACTTACCATTGCTACAGGGAGTTTCAATGAGATGTTTACCTTGTTGTTCTCCTAACACTAATCCTACTATGTTTTGTCTTAATTGTAGCACTATATATTTGCATTTGGGAAATCATGAAGCAATTGACTTACCTGTCATCCCTGTGATTCATTTCAGGAAAATATATGATGGTTCCGACACATGGGAACTAAGAGTGAGACTTATGATACTTATAAGAAGAATCATAAGTATGGAAGTGGGGAATTGATGAATAACAGGAACAAAGTTCCAAATAATAAGATAGAGAATGAAGCAGTTAAGCAATGGGAGCAACAGCCACAGGAATGTAGAAAACAGAAAATTGATGTCCTAGGTCCGTGAAGGGGAGGGAAAAAAAGATCACACCCTTCTTATTCAGGACCTTATATGATGGGCCAACAAACCGCCAGGTTTGACTGTTTCTGTGGTGAGAACTTGCCCTTGCCATGAACTTTCCTCATTATATCACAATCGTAATAGTAAAAGCCTCCTCTGCCCACCAAGAGCCCACTGCTCACTGAGCACATACCATGACTTCTTGGGACACTATACCTTGAGACTGAAAGACAGAGAGGCTAATCGCAACTTCGCCATGGAGTGAAGTAAGATCTGCTTGGCCTGAGACTGTAACCTATAGGTGTGCCTGCCTCTGTCTCTGTGCTAGCTCCCCCCAGCACCCCTTTCTACACACAGCTGTAAATAAATCACATACCCACACTCTGTGTGGAGATCAATTTCTTGCACACCAAAAGGGTGAAAGAACCAGTTTTGGGACAATACTCTTCTGCAATCACTACCTTAAAAAAAAAATAGTCCCAGCGGAATTAAATTCCGAGTCAGTGGAGCTCCACAACCAACTCCCAACAGCAGGACAGTATTATTCTCTGGCTCTCTCTATTGTCCTTGTGGTTACTGCAAGTAAGACATGGCTCAAGGACATTGCCTGGACTGGGATTTACACTTGCTCCTCCCCATTTTTAAGCTTGACCCCTCATGACCCTTCTACTACCAAACAGTGCTAAGTCTCATACCCCATTCTACCAACCCTAACTCCAAACTCCAATCATGCTATTCTCTGTACCTTGGCTCTTCCGTGCTACCTGCCCTCCTATCCCAAGGGTTCAGCTCCCAGTCAGGTAGTTCCTTCATTTATCCACCCCAGCCCCAAATAGGTTCAAACAGACTGTTTCCTCTCAGTTCTTCCTGCTTGCTGATCCCTGCAGAGGAGCTGCTTTTTCTTACAGAAAGAAATGCAAGCAAAAGATACTTCTTTCCATTGCACTGCAATCCTTCCCAGGACTCTGCGAATTACTCAGCATGCATTAAGCCTCAGGCGTGAATTCAGCATGGAAAACCTCAGGCTCAATTGAAAGAAGCCCCATGTCTTTCAGTCATGACCTGCTTTCTTAGAATCAAGTTCACATCAGCTTTGCTACCATTAAACTAAATTCAAAACAACAGGGCTTACAGTTTCCATTCCTTCAGTCAAAACTCACACAGTAGTGAAACTGTTAGACCTTCTGGTATTAATTACTACATACTAGTAACACCAGGTTAGACAGAAGCCATGATATCGTAATAAATCCTGAGTACATTTAGTAACTCTTATTTTATTGTCAGTAACAGAAACACAGCAAGATACAAGGCACACAGCTTTTGAGCATTTCACCACAGCGTGCTAAGTGCTGTATAGAATAGAAACTCACTTTTAAGTAAATATAAGTATTTTAATGAGTATCTTAACATTTCCGTGGCTGTTGAATAATGTAAATTCTTTTTGGCAGTATGAACTTCTCCAAGGTAGGCTGTGGCTTTTGGTGAGCCACTTGTAATGTCGCTGCATGGATTTTGTGGCTCATCTGTAACATTAAAGGGGGGAGAAAAAAAGTTGTGATAGAATACAGCTTTTCAGCTATTCTCTTTCTAAATTTCATCATATTAAAGTAGTTTAAAAGGAGCAGTAAAACCTAAATCCACCAAAAGTTTAAGTGATCAATACACAGAACTCATGGTAACTCAGTATACTGACTTATAATTTTTGTTTTCAAAGTGATATTAGTCTGACTACCATTAGGGAATTTAAAATTTTTTTTTTCTTCCCTTGTTTAGTAGTTCACAGAATGAGCTTCCAAGATGAAGAAAACACAGAAAATAATCAGTATGCCAGAGTTAACAAGTTGATTCAAATTCTCATTTTCCCAGATTCAAAATCATCATTATTGCAGTAGCTAATTATCACATTTTAAACTAGTGAGGAAGCTTCACATACAATATTCTGGAAACCAACAGGAGAAGGAAATGGTCAGAACACAGGAGATGAGGACAGGTGGAAGAGAAGGAGGATGAGTTTTATCTGTTCTCCTTAAAAAAGTCTAAGCAAAAATTCAAGATCTACAGGCTAAAGCTATAAACACAACTGTTGCTAAAAGACTTGTGTTGAAATGATGCAACTGATGTTTTACTGAACTCTAGGGATGAGGAACTCCTGTATGTTTCAGAGTCTGAAGACTGCAAGTGTGTAACAAAGAGATGATAACCGTCAGATCTTTGGATTACCAAGCAAACCAAAGAGCCGCTTGTGAAATCAGCTCTTCCAAGTGTAGGTGTAAGTCTGCACCAACAGCCTAATCAGACAAAGGGCAGGAGCTGTAAGCATGTGATAAACAGAAGGGTCCATTAGCAGCTGTGGGATACAAGATTTTACAGGATCCCATAGTATTCCTAGGGAGAAGTCAAAAGGTGCTTGCCTGACTTATGTCAGGCCTCAGATGAAACAGCTAGATATGGGGCAGCAATAGGACATGCTGTGCCTGTTGTCTAGGGGATCATTCACAGAGCAGGACACTGGATCACCATCCTGGTGTCCCCTGCACCTGCTAGTGGTGCCACCCACCTACCTCAAGCAGCTCTGTATTTTTGCTGGACCCTCACAGAAGTCAGAGTGATTACCATGGTGGGATAAAGCACTGAAGACAAGGTTTTGCTCTGCACTGTAATTCCAGCTCCGCCAGACACGTACATGCCACTGGTAATTCTTCCCCATATTTCACTAAAGCTAATGCACCACGCCACTTTACAAGCAGGACACACCTCACTGTCTGGCTGTGCTTCTCTGTAACAGATGTACGCAACTGCCAGACACCAGTTTAAGGAAAATTCACTTTTTAACTTTTATTCATGTTTAGATTTATGAAGAAACCCTGACTTTTTCTTCCAGACTTACTTTGTTCAGTGCTTCTGCTACCAAGACACCCATGTTCTGAGGTTTTGAAAAACTGACAATAGCACTGTAAAGCAGAAGAAAAAAGTATTTATCATTTCCATCTCACAGAAACACTTGGGCACTTGTCACTTTCATTTTCCAGACGTAATACAAAACATTTTACAGTACAAATTTAGGCTTTGGAGCTAAATCCTTTCATCACATTAAAAACTATATAATATCAAAAAAGGCATGCTGTTTCAGAATGGAACAACACAAAAATCTGTGTGACAGGCTGTCTTATTCAGATACACAAAAATCTGTACATGAAATATCCTTGAATATCTCAAAAAGGAGGGTTTCTTTTACGTTGTGAAATAACTTCATAGAAGCTGAGCACTCGTACCCTGATCTCCAAAAAATTTTCTTGATTCCAACCTAGACCCATGAAAAAAATTCACCCTCTGCTTTTGGAGAGGGTTTCCTTTCACAGCAACTATTTGTCCAGCAAGAACTTTTTTTCACAAGATTATCCCATTAACTTCTCCATATTCCAATGAAGAACACCATGTTACCAGTATTCCACAAATAAAAAGATCTGTGGATATTAAATAATTTAGTTCAACAACAGGAAGAACTTCAGATTGCACATTCTTCTGATGATACCATTATAATAACTGACAACCTCTGTAGCTTAAAATGGAGTAGGGAATAATCATTATAAACCCCAAATACCATAAATATGACTCTTGAGAAAGCGGATATTGCTTTATTTAAGTTAATGATTCTGTGGATCAGAAAGACATTTCCTACTGACATTTCAATTTAGCAATTGACAGTTGGCTACACTGACAAATATGTTATTCAACATCTGTTTATACCATTAGGTAACTATGACTATGGAAAAGACAGCTGCAAAATTACACCCAGACAACTGGCAATAAGTGAAAATAAAAAGCTTCTAATTCCAGAAGAAAACAACAAAAAAATTGAAACTTCAGTTACGCCACAAGTCATTCAAATTTTACTGTCATACCCTTATATTGGTCAACTTAACTTTTTGTTAAATGACATTGAAGAAAAGTGCATGTATTTAAGAAAAATGTTCAATCTTTGAAAAAGCTGCAAGAAAATACTTGTTTTAATGACCACATCAACTGGTCACTGTTACTTTATTCAAAAGAGAAGCATGCCTTCATTTTTGGGGCAAAACAGCCAATTAACCTTAAAAAGCAGTAAACAGAAAAAGCCAAATTAGATTTTAGATTGAAATAGGGGGTATAGCCTATACAGGAGATAAGACTCTTCCTTGGGGGTAGTTGAAGTGGGTTTTATTTCCTTCAGAATGTGGACAGCCTAAAGTTCACTCCTACTTCACTGGAAACTGTTTGACTGTTCCTTTATTAGACATAGGTATGCAACACATTGTTTTAATTTCTGTTCCATAAAACATGACAATAGAGATTACATTCAGCCTTTGCCTTTCATTGCAAGGCACTGTCCTTGGGTTTTGGGGTTTTTTAAGTTGATAATTATTTCAATATCAGTATTATTTTATCTATAAATTGCACAAGTTAAGAATGAAACTCTTGTAGAATAAGAATTTTCTTTGTTTTCAAAATCCATTACCTACGGACTTTAACTATGGAGCAGGAATGAACAGGCCCTGCAGTGTAATACCTTGACTTTTCTTTTCGTGGAGGTTTAGCATTTTTCTCAACAGGTCCATTTTCTTGCTTTTTAGACACTCTCATACCTCCAGCTTTAACTGCAAGAAAAAAGTGAAATGTAAGTAAAAATACCTACAGAGTTACATATCACATTACAAACACTTAGAGAAGAGAATAGTTTTACCCCAGATAACCAGTAACCAGAAATCGTCTTTCAGTATTTAGCTCCATGCTTTACTTGTACACCTGCATACACAGCAGTAGCCAAAGAGGTGCAGTAAAGGCTTCAAAATTCTGTGTCATGGCAGACTCAAATCAACTTCCAGATACCATAAATCAAGAAACCAGAGTGGTTTCAGTCACCGCTAGCTATATTAAACCTTAACACCTTACTATGCTAATATGCATTCTTCCCCAGAAACTATTACATCTCAGATTTGTATTTTTAAAACAAAAAAGAAAACCAAACCACCATCCGAAAACTTTCAGGTTTTTGAACAATGTGACTAACAGCAGTAACGGTTTCATGATTAGTTCAAGGTATTCCACAATAAACCTAATAATGCAGATAAGAACCAGATGTATACTCATCTTGTACTTGTGTTCCAACATGCTTAATTATATTTTATTAACATATCTGCCAATCACAAAACCAATTAGCACTAATTAAGCTACAGGCAACCTAACAATAACAATTTAAGTTCTGAGGCATGTCTGAAAATTTAATTCTGAACAAAGAACACGTAAAGTTATCTAAAACATTCTCTTGAAGAAACACTTTCTCCCTCTTCAGGAGAGCATTTTAAGTTTTAAAACTGTGAGTAAATAAGAAAGAACAACCTGTGTGTTCTTTTCTCATCCTATTGAACAAGTTGCTTCATCTAGCAGCGAGACTCCTATTCCGATCATGAACAATCAAGACGAGTTTAAATTTGGGGGCAAGAGAGAATAGGGAATGGATACTGGTTTCCAGAATTACTCAACTAGCTAGCATGAGAAATGCATTTGGCCATTTTTGATAATGCAGATGTATCCATCTGTAACTAACACCCATTTTCTACCAAATCCGACTCTTGGCTTTGTATTTCCTGGTTGCAGGCCTAGTTTTAGAAACAAAAATTCTCCCTCAGTCATGTCCAAAGCAGCACTACAGTATCAGAGTTATGCTATAGCTAGAGTTGGCTTCTCTTTCTAGAATGACATACATAATGTTAATTATACTGCTGCATAAGCAGCAAATTCTTTGCCCAGGCATCTTACAGCTGCAAATATGCTGGAGACCTAGACTGAACCTAATCCTTCTGCCAGACTAACTACAAAATTAAAAGTATCTGAAATGGAAGTTTCAACCATTTGTTTCCAAGTATCTACCAGTGAAGAGAACTGAGATTCTAAATACCCTCAGCTCACCAGGTGTGAAACTCTTCATTAGCTTTGAGGCATCTTCCAACTAGAATGACAAAGCATGTAAAAAAAAACCCAAACAAAATCAAACAACCCCAAACCAAACATCAACAACAACAAACCAGACCATACACAAAAAAAGCCCTGGCATCTTTCAAGATCTGATCATTTCTCTTTATAATAAGTTCAACCAGAACACCAATGCAAGTTATCCCAAGTGTTCTCCCACAGATTGTTAGGCTCTTGTCTTTTTAGGAACCAGTCAAACCACAAACAGGAAAACCACTAAAATTTTGGAATTCGGTAAAAAAAAAGTAATTGAACCTAGATCCACAACTTTTGGTTTGGGACCTTCCCACACGTGCAGGACTGGCAATTTCTAGATACAAGCATTGTTTTTAGTTTTAATTTAGCAGGGCAAGGAGATCCAGACAGAGGCAGACATTTTAACACTATGAGGCTTTACAAAAAGCACAAGGGGAGCTAGGCGAGGAGGACAGAGATGCCCAGCATGGGAAGAGATAATGAAACGTGGACAATCTGGAATTGTGTCTACCACCAATAGGCTCACAAAACAACGTTATCTATAGTGATTAGAAATAATCCGTCTTCCTTTCCATCTCTGCACTGACTTGAAACTAGCCACTAGGAACGGCTGTCCCACCTGCTCACACACATCCATGGCAGGGGAAGAGTTAAACATAGATGCACCTGGGATGCACCACAAAGCTGTTTTGTAATTTGCTTACCAGAGCAATAGAGAGGTATGTCAAACTTTTAACCGAGTTCAATTGTTTGATTCTTATAAGTGACCTGTTAGCCATATAATCTAACAGTTAAGTGCCAAAATTACTAATTTCCATTTTTAAAACACCATGTATTTTTAAAACAAAAAAATAAAGTAAGGAGGCACATTCCCATTTATGCTGCCCCCTCCAAAAAAACCCCAACAACAAAAAAACCCCAAACAAGAAAACAACACAAAACCAAACCTAAGTGAAAACAAAGACAGCTTGGCTCAATACTCGTCAGAATAAAGGTGCCCACTTGAACTTTGGTCACTAAGTGCATGGTTGAAACCACTTACTCTGCCACCTTCACCCCTCGGCCAAGCTGGTCCCCACTGCAGTAACAGGTAGGCTTTGTCAATACTTACTTGAAGACTTGCAAGACTACAAGTTGCAGTTTACTATCATGCAAGTGCAGAAAGACCAGTACCTGCTTCAGGTCACTGACTGCAGTGGTTTAAAGGCCCCTTCAGGTCCAGCTCAACTGTCCCTGCCACACACACAAAAATCCAGGAATAGACTAGAGACAAGCTGAAAAAAACTATTTACATCCCAAATTCACGTAAAAGCATGCTAAAAAAAAAAATCCAAACAAAAAATATTTTCAAGAAAACAAAACAGTTCTTAGGGGTACAAGGAGACACACAAGTATGTGCTCCTCAGACACTAAGTGCTCCTAATAAACCGAGGGGAAGCCCCAACTGGTTTAAAGCCTTGTAGTGACCGTTCCTCAGTTTCAAAGGCTGAGCCTACAGTGACTGTGCTTGCAGTGACTATCCCCCAGCTCCAAAGGCTGAGCCAGCAGCACCTTAGCGTGTGCCACAGAGCAGGCGGGACACAGCCCACGCACTGGTGTGTTTGAGAGACAGCTCCGCACAGCTCCCAGGATGGCCCAGGAGCTGCTCACACTATGCATTTACACGCTCCCCCAACAAACACAAGCGCTACTACATTCGCTACTACATCCTTATTACATCCTTACAGTCGCCACCCAGGCAGAGCGGCGGCTGGAACAGCAGGCTCGAAGGCTTCCTCACAGAGAACTCTATGGCGGGGGGG
>VZTI01003853.1:361486-434607 GCA_013397865.1 Struthidea cinerea | reverse complement strand
AAATTAATTCGTCCTTTTTACCTTCTTTTCTTTCACTTTCATAACCGAAACAACATGGGGCCTTTCCAGTCCTTCTCAAGCCAGACAAGAAGCACGCTGGGTTCTTCTCTCTGGTGCTACACCCAGGAGTCAGGAGAGCCTGGGTACTGTTCTGCTCGGTAAGAAGATCGTCTGGTGGAATAAAAGTCTACATAATTGGTGGTTGATTTCAGTCCATACTGTGTTGTGTAATCTGAAGTAGCAGGAAAGTGAACTCGATCATCAAAGTAAGGGTCCTCGTAGCTGTGTGGGGACTGCAGGTACAATCGGTAGGCATCGTAGTTTTTCCTGGTGGTATCTTCTTGGCTGTAGTACAATTGCTGATGCTGCTGGCAAAATGATAGCAAAATAAACTTTCAAAAATATAATTAGCAGAGAAAATACTTTTCCCAAGTGCAGCTCTACCCATGACAATAACACAGGTTTCAAATCTCCAATAAATGTACCCAAGGAAATGGAGGAAATGCTCCTGAGCCTGCTGCATGTCTCCTCCCACGTCACTGGGAAGGGAGTAACTCTCCAGAAGTGCACAACTTCAGAGCTCAAATACGGTAAGTACAGAACTTGGCCATACCTACCAAAACCAGCCCAAACCCAGATCAAGTCAGAAAAGAGGTCTTAGATCCCACGGTAAGAAGATGTTAAAACATGTGACTCTCATGGAACCAACCAGGCTCCAGCAGCCCTGAGACCCTACCAGCTCAGGGCACTGACCCAGCGCCCGTGAGCTGTTCCGAGCACTGGAACAGGGCATGTGCCCAGAGCCCCAGGCTCCCTTAACCCCTGCTGAGCCCGAGCAGCAGCGCTACCAAAACACAGCTCTGGGCTCACCTGCAGCCGTCTGTTCTGTTCTCTCGCTGGTGAGGAATAGGAACTGATGTAAATTGGTGAAGCTTTGCTGGAACCTGGGAGAAAAAGGTTTAATGCATAAACTTCAGTCTTTATTCATTCAGCTGTATGTCTATTGGTTTTTATCTTGCTTTTCATGTAGCACCCATACTATTAAATCTGCATATTTCAGTACCTACTAATGATATAATGTAATAACAGAATGAAGGCAAATGTTGTCCCTCAGCAGCAGTTACAGTGAAGCCAAGAGGCTTATGTTGCTGTTTCTCATTTTACAGTCTCAAAATCTTTAAAACAAGGAATTTCCTTCTCTAGTCACTGTCATCTATTGGTTTGCTACTTGTGTGACATAATAAGAAGGAAAAGAGAGATCAGAGAAAAGATGAAATCTGGATATAATTTAGTAAGATAATATATACAACTGCACATTAAAATTTATATCATCATCATATAATGTACATAATAATACAATTTTCTGTACTAGTATTTTAAACAAAAATAAAAATTCCAACTGCGTCTCACCTCCCAGTATAGAAAGGGATCTGTGCTTACTCTGGTACTGGGCAGTTTTACAGAGAACAGCAGAGCCAGGTGACACCCTGCCCTGTGCCACAGGCAGGGAATACAAGGAATGGAAATGGAAAGCAACAGTTGGCAGCGACCAGCCCGCTAATGCAGTTGTCTATGTATGACTGTGAAGTCTTCACACAAGGAATATTTCCCTGTTCCAGTTCAAAAATGCTCAGCTGGTCTCTTACCAGTGTAGATGTCTTTATGTGCAATGACATCGCCCTGGCTACTGTAATACTGCATAGAAGGGTGCGTCCTGTCGTACTCGGAGCGAGGCTCTCTGATTCCCAACAAAGCTGGAGATGAGGATGTGCTGCCAACTGATGGGAAAAGAGAGGTTCTCAGGATAGACAACAAAAGTCTTTTGCACACCCAGCCTTACTCGTCACTTCCTGCTCCAAGGGTTCACAACCAGGGGGTGGGTAAGGACAGAACAGTTGGAGCTGTTCCTGGGTGAACACCGCAGAGCTGCCAGCAAGGTACCAGAGATTGCAAGGGGCAGTCATTGCTCTGTGGTGCTCACAGGCAGACACAGGACTTTTGTGATGCTCACAGCCCAGATATGGGACCTTACTGTGCCTAGGACGTCACCTCTGTGGAGGTAGAATATGATACTCTGCTAATGCTGATGGTTTATCTAAGTTATACTTAAACACAATACTTAAGTCCACCCTGTCACTTGTCCAGCCTGCCTGGCCTCAGCGACCCCTGTATACACAGGTGCGTCCTGGGCATGGTGTGCTCTGGGAGGCCAACAGCCATGGGGGGATCACTCAATAAGCAGCTGAATCTCAACTGCAGTTGTAAGAAGTTTGTTCTGCTAAATCCTCCCTGGTCTACAGAACACTCGGACTTTGTTGGCTCAGAAAGACTCCAGCAATGGGAGAAAAATACTTAAAAAACAATTTCTAGGAATTTTGCTTCAAAATATTAATTCAATGATAATCTTCTTCCACTGACGTGTCCATTACATCATAGCTCACAATTCTGTTTTATTATGGATAGTTAAACTACTGGTATTTTCCTGGCATATTCATGGCTAAATATGCCATGTTGTTAAAATTCTGACATGGATCAACATAATAATGTGTGTTTTAATAATGAAGTGACTGAAACAAGAACAACTGTTTCAGGCCAAGCGTATCTGTTCCAACAGGCATCTGCTGTGCCCAGCACAGTGCTGCACAGCCCTTCTGGGGATGTGGGCCTTGCACCAACTTCCACTGACTCCCTTGGGCTTGGTCGTGCTCTGGAGTAGGAAAGCAGACACTTCCTATTAGGAATTTTTACTAAACCTTCTTTCAAGTACAGCATCCTCTGAATATTAAGTTAGAGCTGCTCATCTACTTCCTACTTGTCATTCAAAGAACTGGAGTAACACAGTTGTTCTGCTGGTATATCCTGGGAGAGAAAGCGCCGAGATAGAAATTTGACAGTTGGTGTCAGAATATCCTTTTACACTTGGGTAGAATCCAGTCATTCCCTGAGCCTAAGCTGTACTTGCTTCCTTGGCGGGTGAGAGGAACTCTGGCACAAAAGCCACAACATGCTTACTTCTTGTAGGAAAATAATTCCCTGGTGGAGTCCTTGTTTTTCAAGTCAACCATGTCATAAAGGAAAGTGTGGGGGTTGTTACTTTTATGTAAAGTAGTAGTTAAAGAAGAGTGTTCTAGGAACTGGTCACTAATTTTAGCAGTCACAGTAGGTAGGTTTTTCTCAGTATTAACAGAGATCTGCTCTAGAAGTCTCTAGAAGAGTAAATTGGGTAAAATAAAATGCCAAATGAAGACAAAATAGAAGGCTTCAGGTAGGTTTTGTATCAGTCCTCTTGAAGATCTAAATCCTAGCACTCAAGACATTAAAGGAACAAAGGTGAGAAATAAACGAGGAGGAGTCAGAAAAGTAAGATTTTTAGGTTTAGTTGCTCATCCTAATGGAACATGACATAGTTGGGAATGAAAATGGGCTCCTCGCTGTGGGTCTGTTGCTGTTTATGCTGCCAGGTCCCCATGTTCCATGAGGCCACGTCCACAACTCCCACACAGCGTAGGAGGAGTGGCTTTGAAGAGGGCAGCGTTTGGTAACAATGTCCAGTTCTATTCATTGAGGATTTCACTTTGCAGGAACAGCTCAGGGAGCACTCAGAGCACATGAAGTACTTTGCTCAAACACCAAGGAGCAACAGCCTGACCTCTGTGTTTTAAATGGGAGTAGTACCAAACTGAGAGGCCGTTTGAGTTAAAAACATGGGACAGCACGTCCCCTTCACCCTCCCTGACTGACCTGACTGCATGACAGGTGACATTTGCTGATTGGCTGTGGATAGAGAAGGATGGGATTTGAATCTCTCTCGTTCCAGAGTTGATACTGGTGTAATAAAGTGACTTTGATTCCATCCATCCTGCAGAGTGGCAAAAAGAAAAATACATCAGAATAAATTGCAAGTTATAAATAAATGAGGAGTTTTTGTGGCACCATTTTCCAGTGTAAGCTAATTTTATAATTTACCTTTTTATAAATGCTCCGGAGGTCTCGGTACTGCCACAGCGTGTTCAGTACCTGGGCCGCCGCCTTGACAACCTTCAGTGAGGACCTGAGGAAGTGAAGAATATGGCAGTGTCAGAAAGCCACTGAATTCCACTTCAAAAGAACAGTGTTCCTGAGCTTTGAAACAGCCCAAACCTGCCGCTGCGAGGCAAACCAGACCCTGCATTACCAGTGTGGGGACAGCCAAACCAGCAGCCTCACCACGAGATGCGGCACAACCTGATCAACCTGACAACCACTTCCCTTTCTGGTCTGGAATGTTCTCTCCAGGTCACCCATATAAGGAATACAGAGAGAATAGTTGAAATAGCTACTTGTCAGTGTCTGCAAAAATTAAAAATAATTTAAAGAAACATTCTATTTGATGCATTTCATAAAAATGGAGACTTCAGACTTTAAATCACAGTACAAAACCCCTAACTGCCAGAAAAGAAAAGGGAATAAAAGCAAGCTGCTATTAAAAGCCTCCAGACATCCTCATAGTGAGTCCTTGTTCTCAGTTCTGTGCTGCACTACTGAAAACTTTGGTTGGGAAAACACTTTTCTACTCTCAAGAGCAAGACAATGAAAGTTACTCCAAATATTAAAAATAAAATCATGGCATCTTTTCATGGAGAAATGGAGTAAGCTGGGAGTAGTACTTCAGAGGTGACTGGATGTTAAATGCCACAGCATGGACTTCTGTGTTAAATAGGCCTTTTCTGTCAATGTGAGGATTCATCCAAATAGTTTTTGTATGAAAGCACTGAAAAAATGCAGTTGATAGAGTTAATCAGTGAGTAAACACTCTTAGTATGCTCACAAGATTTTAAATTTGTTCAGTGTACTCTGAACAAATTACCCATAAATGTAAGTGCAGATGTAACTTCACATGATGTCTCCACAGAGCAACAAGGCTGTAGAACAGATCACTGCATCCACACTTGCAGCTGGAATGAGCCTGTGTCTCTTGGACACAGAAAGTGATATAAACTATGGACACTCAAAACACAGCCCAGCTCCTTGTGAGCCACAGACTGTGCTAAAAATGTGGTGTGGTTAATTCACACTGCCCCAGATCTCTGAGAAGAGATCCCTTCCTCTCCTTCACCATCAGATCCAACCTGGGAACAGCACGCAGGGCTGACTGTACCACCAGCATCCCGCTATCCATGGGAAGATCGGTGACAGCCTGGTCTGTACAGGAGGCCGTGCTGAGATGGTTGGTGTCAGCCCTGCTGTGGAGGAGAGCAGTGATGCTGAGCATGGTCACGGGACCCCTGGGCTTGGCTCCTGCTACCCCATCCCACAGCCACAGGGTCCTGGGGCCTCCTGCTGCTGACCCACCACACGCTCACAGGCTTCATTTCCACTAGACAACCACAATGCCAGCAGAGAACTCAGCTGACAGCTTCCCTGGGAATGCTCAGATGGCACAGAGGGCAGGACCAGCTCCCCTCAGCCAGCACTTGCTTGGCAGTGCTGTTTGAGGGGATGCCCCTGGCCACGTTCTCCTTCCACTGACCAAAGGGCTGCACTAGGTACAATTCACAGTTGCTGGGATACATCCTGACAAAGGTGCCCACACAGGTATTTGGAAAAGCTCTAAATATCCTATTAGTCTTGTAGGCGTTTAAGAGGTGACTATTTAATGCATTTAACCTGCATAGGTCCCATGACCGTGGTTACTGTGAGCAGCTGTACAAGCCTCCAGAAGCCTAGGACAGAGAACACTACAGAGGACAGCGGTACTGGCACGTCCTCCCTCCCAGGGAGATTCCAGCTGCCAGCTCCTCAGACCCAGACTGCAAAGGCAGATCTTTTTTTCATTCAAAAAAACCATTTCCCGCATTCTTAAGCATTTCAAATGGACACAAACAGCTCAGGTACGACCTCTGCTGCCTACTTGCCTGTCACCTCTTCCCTTTGTTATGTTGACCAGCTTCTCTATCCCACCGGTGTCAGCAAGGGCCTTGGCATTCTCCATGTTCTTGCTGGTGACCTCGTGCAGGGCGCAGCAGATTGCGGCCACCGTCTCATCCGACAGGATGCTTGGGCTGTTGCCTCCTGGGAGCCGATTGACCAGGTCTCGCATCGCGTATTTACCTGGAAACACACACCCACAGAACCAGGTCAAAACCACAGTTTGGTCCTTCAGACTGGAAATTGCAGGACTCAGCACAAAATTGCAGCTGAATGCAGTGAGAAGCACAGTATCAAAACCTGCCAAGAATTCACATTTTACACGGAGTCAAGAGAGACCACATGTCAATTTTTGAACTTTTTTTTTTTCTTTTAGCTTAAAAGTGTGAGAAGCTGAATTTTGCACTAAAAGAGAAACAATTTTAAACAACAATTATTTGGAGAAAGCAGAATTGTTCAAGAAAAAATGTTAGGCTACTTATTATGATTGACAGAGCAGTGCACATTGCTGGGCTTCATCTATGGAAGGATTAAAGAAATCCTTACAGTAACTGGGAATTCTTTCTTCTGGATGTTCTGTTCACCTTGTTTGCTACCTGTCAGCGCTCAGCTCTGTCAGGCTCCAGTTGATGACTGATGCCAGAGATAAGCTGCCCACAAGGGACAGTAACTAAGATAAGGTCGAGTTTTGTTCCTGTTTAGTACTGTTAATTGAATGATTAATTGATTTTATAGCAGACATGTATTTGTACATAACAGTGAATAATGAAGGAGCTTTGCACAAAGCCATTCACTATCTATTTGCAAAATGTGCCTGAGAAGAAAAAAAAAAACAAAAAGGAATTCTGCAGGCAAAAGGAAACCCACTGGAAAACTATCCCCACAATGCTGTCTGCAGCAATACCCCGCCATTGCCAACCCTTGAGCAAGCTCAGCCACATGCTGCATGTTCCAACATATATTGCAATTTGTTGGAGTCCTCATCTCTCATTTCCTTCAGTGCGACCCTGTGAGCCCATTGTTCCTTTCCCACACCGGCAGAAAAGCTCCTAAAGAGGATTTCTAGCATGGGGTAGTACACAACTCGCTTCACATCTTCCAATGTTTTATACAATGATCTGTTTCAGAGTGTATCTGAGGCCAGAAATGCTTTCAGAGGTACAGCTTTGACAGGGAGAGGGAGCAGGTGGAGGACCATTCCTGAACTGAAAAGTTTTGCCAGGAATGGAAAAAACATCCTGACAAGAGAATCTCACCGGAGTCTGACCTGCACAGGGTTGGTGCTATAGAATAGCATTCTCTCTACACATTTTTCATGTGTAACACCTGCACTGCAGGAAAACACGCTCTGAATGTCCCAGATGGAGAAGCTTCAGAAACAGACAACAAAGTTCTGTTCACCTGCATTTCTCTTTTTGAGAATAATGATCCTCCTATCTCTATGAACAGTTGTTGTATCGTTGACCCCACAAGTCTACACACAAAATGCTTTTGTAACAAAAATGAGACTTTTTTATACCATGCCATTTGTTAGCAGGGTTCACTGAGGCCACAGCAGCCTGAGGCTGAGGCATGTTCAACACTAACAGACTGAGAAACCTCAGGGCAGGAAAGGCAGGGAAGTTGTTTGTTGTTTCATTGTTGGTTTTTTTTTTTTTTAAATGTTAGATGAGAAAGGCACAGGTGAATGCTGAAAGGGTTAAATATTAGAATTGACAAGACAGTAAGTTTTTCTAGCAAGTACCCCTGTTGATAACTTAGTTCAGCAAAGACACAGAAGCTGCTCTATATCTGTGTTTTCCTGGAAATATTTCACCAGGAGAAGATTCCTTCCCTCTCTTCCTGTCCAAAATTGTTAAACAAAGCACTGCTGTAGTGGCAGCAGAGCTGTTCCATCCCCCAGGAACGCGTGAGAGACCTGCACTCCCAAGTAGGTGAGCACTGAGCTCCAAGGAAGCAGAGCTGTGTTTCCATCCCATTTGGCACTGAGGGTTTTCTGTCTGGTTTGGCTGAGCCAAGGTGACTCCCATCCATGAAAGGCGGCCAGCAGCAAACTAACGTGGCAATATTGCTCTGGAAAACTGCTGCTGTCAGAAAGACTCATTTATGTGACACAACTGATGTGACACAGAAACATCCAGTGTGCTGTTCCCACCCAAGGTCTGACATCCCGGTGCTGGTGCTCACTTGAGGACGGTCTGTACATACCGATCAGCTCCTTGTTCCGGACATCTAAGGCCATGTTCCTTAAGGCAGTTGCCACAGATGACACCACTCTGTCGTTGTCCATCCTCAGCAGCTCCACGAGGATGGGCAGCCCCTTCTCCTTCCTCACAGCAGCGCGGATGTAGGCTGCGAACTGATGGAGAACCTCAGTTACCCACAAATCCACCACAGCACTGTGACTGAAACAGCCTCAGGCTGGACTGGAATTCTCAAGCATGTTTGGGTCATTTCCAACAAAAGACGACATGTTCGATGTGTGCTTTTTCTATGATTATAAAGGGCTGGCTCTTTGCCATTGTTCACTCATTCCTCTTACAAGGAGAGAAAGTATCTGAATAGATGACGATTATTGAAAAGGGAGCAGGGGGTTTGGGTTTTGTTTCTTGTATTTTTTTTTTAATACCAATTTCATAATGGTCAAACTGAAAAAGACTTAGCTGGCTTACTGCAAGCAAAGGAAGCAATTAATGTTTGCTGTGTTTTTTAATTTCTCCATGACAAATAAATGACACCACAAAGTGTTCTTGTGTGCTGCTTTTGTAGCACATTGTATGCAATAGCCAGAACGTATGGAAATAAATAATGGAATATGGAAATAAGGTAACTTTATTTGTCCTGGTCTTATTTCAACAGCACCTTCCCCCCAGAATTCACAGCTAGAAGATGCCAGAAGATTGTTCTGATCTGATATGCACTGGAAGAAGCTTTTTCTGTTTATTTAAAGTAAAGGCCAGTTTCCATATGGCTCGTTGCCCCTGCTCTTTGCCAAGGCTTTTCACTGTGGAAACACGACCGCAGCACATGAGCACTAATGCACAGACAAGAGGGGAATGCTCAGATGCACACAAGAAAATGGCATGTCCCCCCCAAACACATTCCAAGGTCTTACAAGAAAAAACAGCTGGAGTACAACAAGAGGAGGAGGAGCAGGAATTCCCATACCTTCCAATTGCCTGCAGAAAGGTTCTGGAGTGATCCTGCAGAGCCCTCCAGAGTGGCTGGGTTGGAGCTCTCTGCCAGGAGTGTCAGGTATGGCTTCACCACTGATGGGTGCCAGAGCATCTCCACCCCTTTAGGAGACTTGGAAAATCCCGGTATAGGGCCAACTCCATCCCACTGAGAAAGGAATGCAGATTTGTAACCAGACAAAACCTCTATATTTTCATTCAATGTAGGATCATTTTCATCAAGCTACGTCCTCCCCCATCATGAACCAAACGCCATCTGAGGTATTTGCAGTACGTGGAAAATACAAACCTGATCCTCCTGGGAAGTTTTTTTTTTCTTCTTCTTTTTTTTCCCCCAGCAGCTTGGCTCCGAGTCTTTGCTGGGTGACTCTTTTCCCAACAAGTCATCCAGTTCATTGATTCCCAGCAGCCGCGCCTGAGGTACCTCCAGTTCCAAGCGGTAGGAAAGGTTCCTCAAGGTGCACACGCAATTCTCCACTGTCTGAACCAAACCAGAGAGATACCATGTCACCAGTTCTTCCTCATGCAGAGACAAACCAACCCAAACCAATTCAGCAGAGGAGAAGAGGTGCTGGGAGCACAAGCGCTAAACTCGAATGCTGGGCCTTGGGCTGTGCTTTGGCTGCTTCTCTGGGAAAATGCAATCTCTCTCAAATCTGACAATATTTATAAGAGTGATCTCTGCTATAGTGGCTTATTTTTTAGTAATCTGAAAATGAAAAGTGTAAGAGTTTATTACTGTTTTATAAAGAAATGGATACTGCAGCACTGCTGAAAACAAGAGGTGACCCTGTGTTATGCAGCTGAATTTGGCTGTGCCTCAGTGACCTAGGGTTGGGAGCAATGCCAGTTGAGCTAAGGACACCACCATGCCCAGCTGAGCTATACAAAGCCCTAAGACCAGACAACACAGGTTAGCACTAAAATACCTGTAGATGAGACATGCACACACCTTGCTGTCATAATCGGAGGTGTTCACACAGGTGTGGATCACATAGAGCAGTGAATCGACCAGTCCTTCGCAGGATCTCATCTGCTTTCGTGCCTCTTCCCCAGCAGAGCTCAGGTTCCTGAAGGTTGGAATGACAAAGGAACACGGTGTATGCAAGGACAGACAGATAATTATTTATTCGACAGTTTGCAGAAGGTTTTTATGCAACTGATTGGTAATTGTTTAGCAACTCTTAGTGACTAACTTGGTAATTTTAATATTTTTCTATTAGGAAAAAAAGGACATGTAGATGCTGAAAAGCTTTGGTAGAGAAATCTTTCAGCTTTCTGCAGCGTTCTATGAGAACTTTGCAGTTCTCACAGAAGCTGTGAAAAACACTGCTATGGGTTTTTGTAAACTAACTCTTTATCTTGCACCTGGGTTTGTTGTGCAAGACTGTTATGGTTCTGGCCTTCTGATATCTTGGAATAAGTGTCTTAGAGCTTGACCAATCCCCTCAAGGGGTGGATGGCTGAGCACCCAATTGTCTTATGCCATTCAACACACTCTTTGCGATCCCTGTTATAAAAGAATGATTATAATTAATTGAACGACTACTACTTTCTTCCTGAACTTGGTCATGTCGTTCCTCGCCGTTAGTGCCGCTCACAGCGACAAGGACAATTGGAAAAGCTGCCAACATGATGGAACTCTGTAATTTATAGACTAAAACAATTCTTTTGTCTTTAAAATTACAATACAAGAAAGACCTGCTGGATAACATGATTACTCTTTAAAAGGGAGTATTCGAGACGGGCAAATACCTCAGGCATCCTGTTGTATTGCGCAGAACAAGGGAAGTCTGAAATTTCATTTTATGATCGTCATCAAAGGAGGAGCTATTCCATCCCGAGTGGGGCACTATCACAGTGTTTGTCAGCGTGGACAGAGCATCTCTAATGATTGTCATCTTCACAGCATCACATGAAGACAAGTTCCAGAGAACCCCTTAGAAGACATTTCCAGTGCAGTAAAGTCAGCAGAGACTTGGCAAACAAACATGAAGCAACACTGACAACTTAAAAGACATTACTTTAAATATGTGATGCGATTCTAGAGCAGGCAGAATGTGGAGAGCCAGCATCCAAAAAGGAGGAAAGCAAAGTGAACAAGGTAAACAGTGGAGGAGGGCATGGCTTTGGTTTGTTTTTTTTTTTTTTTCAACGATAAGGATGGCCTGCCCTGACACCATACTCATACTGGGGATATCAGGTACTGAGTAACAGAGCTGAACATACAAGAAAGGATGTAAAAATCCTACAGAAACTTTCTTCCTGGAAACAACAGCAACAAGTCCAGAGCATGTCCCATCCATCCATCAGCTGCATGGAACTGCTATCCATCTTTTATCCTCAGGCATAAATCCCTAGTCCCCTGCCCTGCAAAGTCTCCATACATGACATTGAGATACCGAAGTATGAAATCTGACATAAATTACCAGCAGAACTGTATATACAAATAACACACTGAACACAGCATTAAATCTTCTTTTTCATCATGAAACACAGCTTAAAGTTCATCTGAAGTCTCACTAGGTACTCGTTCAAAATATTTTCCATTTTCTCAGAAGTAAATTATGAGGGGACCAGACAGCAAATGTTATGAGAGCTAACAAAAACGAAAGTTGGTGAGGCAGAAAAAGTTTTTTACACAGCCACACAAAAACAAAGACAAATCTTTACATGAGACACCTTTTCTTCTTCTCTTTAGGAAAATAATTAAGAGGCCACATGGAGGGATACAGACATGAGGAGATTTATTGACTGACTTTATCTTGATTTCTATTTACAGGCAACTGAAGTTTTCCCCATGTCCCACAGGGGTTCTTAGAGCTCCTGGTCTTGGGATTCAGCTCACACATAAGGCTAATGCACGTGTTTGGATGAAGCCTGCAGTCGCTGACTTGGCTGTCCCTGAATAATGCAACTTTCCCAAATGCAAAGAAGCATTTGGACAATGACCTCAACCACACACTTTAACTTCTGGCCAGCCCTGCAGAAGTCAGGACCAGGTGACCCTTGTAGGTCCCTTCCTACTGAAATAGTCCATTCTATTCTGATCTGTCAGGAATGTGCACACCCTTAAATCACTGATTCCCTGGATGCGACAATGCATTCGCTGAACTCCTCACACCTCACAGCAGAACTTGTGACCAACTGGTGCAGCAGCTCTCCAGATGGGAATTTGTGACTGTCCTGAAGGTCTTCCCCAGAGTGCTTCTGCTCTCCCTAGATAATTTTTTGTGTTTGAATGCATTGATCAACATCATGGGTAAAGAATCCAGTTATTCCAGGGACTGCCCTAAACAGTCCTGTAACAGAGCTGTCTACAGACTGGATGCAAAAGGCACTTCCATAGAAATGGCATCTGCAAGAACAGCCTTGTAAGACAGTTTACTGGATATGATTAAATGACAAAACTCCTCCCTAAAGAGGAAAGATCTACCAACAATAAATACTGCACCTGGTTAAGTGCTCGAGTATTCTTGATACTTTTAGTACCATCACAGACCCATTTCAGAGCCATGTTAAAAGTATTATTTGTGATTCTTAGCTCCAGCTCCTGTACAGCAAGACTTCAGTAACAAAAGGGAATTGATTACAAACTGGTAATTAATATATAATTTTACAAATGTAAAATTATATATTATTTTATATATTGGGTTTTATCAAAAAAGTGTTGGGTTTTATCAAAAAAGTTCCTCCAAGAAGCCCATTACACTTCCACAAATATTAGTTTCTCCATGAGGATTAGCCTGGGAGAAAATTGTGGGAGTTCCACTGAGCACCCATGGCAAAATCTGTCCAGAGGCCAGACTTGCACAGGGGCAGCTTGGTTAAATGGTTAATGATTTATTACCCCTGTGCTCAGTATGTGAAGGCTAAAGCTCTCTTCAGGACTCTCTGTCTCTTAAGCTTTTTATGTCCCTTCAGTCTTCACATGAAAATGAGAACACAAACTGATTATTTGTAGCGTGCTTATTTAAAGACAATTAAGATCAAATTTAGTGCTTATTACAAATAAACGCGTAAGGCAGAAGCAGTTATAATTTGGGAAGTTTTCATTCAAAGACAAGGAAAGAGGTGGTAGGAGCTGGTGCAATGCTGTATTAGGGAAAGGGATTACAGGATAATTTTGGATGTCATTGAAACAAGAGTGTGTCTTTGTTCCTCATGGTTGTGGAGGCACACCTAAAAACAAGTATTTAACTATTATGGAATCATCTGTCCAAAGTCCAAAGAGACGGTCTGAAACTCTGGGTAGAGGGTGAATTTCCAAGAAGTTCTTTTTCAACAGCCATTAAGTGCAACTTCCATCATTGTGGAAGAGTGAACATTCTGGGCACAAACAGATCTGGAGCAAGAGGAGTGCTGAGCCCATTGACCCACCCCAGCAGATCCCTGGTGGCCCCAGCACCTCTGCGTGTGGAAGGAGAGCAGTTTCTGCTTCCTGCTCCTGTGACCCTTGAGCGTGTGTCAGTCCAGCTGAGGGTTCCGGCTGGGTGAGTGAGCTGCCACACATGGCAGGACAACCACACAGACTGCCCGGAGGAGGGAAGAGCCTCAGAGGGGAAGGACACGCACGGTTCGGGAGAGATCAACCCGCATTAGCAAGCACAGGCAATTCTAATGGAGGGAGGAAATCAGTAGAAATAGTACCAAGCAAAAAATAAAATCAACCCCCCCAAAATCAGTAAGTTTTGCATGAGTTTAAAATGCCACATGAAAATGCTTCTGTAGCTCTAATGAAAAGGGGGCCTTTTTGTGATCTTTCTTTGCCCAGGGATTGCCTGCCCTGTTTTGGTCTGAAATTATGATCCTTACAGGTCTCAGACATAAATATGCTAAAATCACATTTCTGTGAACATTGTCCAAGATAATCCTAGTCTGAAAAGTAATATAAGTAGCATGATCAAATTGAGAGCCGTATCTACATGAACATTTGCAGTTGCTATCACTGACAGAAGGGCTTTGTAGCAATGGTTGCACTTTTTTTTAATAGAATTTACTTCAGACAAGACGAAGAATTTACCTGGATGTTGGCCTCTAAAGTGACAAGGAGCACAAATTTTTAGCAAACACAAATATGCATGTCCAAAGTTTTAGCCAGTCATTTCAATTGATTAGAATATAAGAATAAAAATGAAAACAACATTTAAGGAATCTGTCTGCCTTTTCCAAATAGAAGAAACTTTCCAGGGCATATTCAATATTACCTAGAACAGAAAAACCCCGGATGTGTGGCTCTTGAATGAAATACTCTAGCACAAGTATGAAAAAATAATGTAGGCATGTCACCCCAATCTAACTGTAGATAAAATGCTTTAAAATAGCTGAGCTGTACATCCAAGGCACATAAACCACGAGCACTCAGACCAAGACTTGCAAAGCTCTTTTATTGTACTGATGCAGCTGGATGAACTCAGGGAAGTTTTCCTCTTCCAATACATTCCTAAGACCAACTTTTAATGAGTTTTTTTAAGAATAAGTATGGCTTCATTTTTGTATAATGATTATGAAAAGTGATTTAGCACATTTTATTTTCTGAATATTCTATAGCCATTAAGGAACAAGATTACTTGCTTCCCTCTTACACATCCCTGTGGTTCTGCAATTACATCTTCTGTAGTTTTAATGTAACTTTCTATCCAGTTCCCACTTCTTTTTCCCTCTGCATTTCAGTCTTGTCATTTCAGTTACTGTTAATTAAATACAGACCCCAGTATTCCCACTGCTTCTAACGCCTCTAAAACATCTTTGTGCAACTGAACCCTCCTCCCAGTATGCTTGCTTTTCAAACTTCCCACAGTTAATCCTTTTGACACTTTCCCAAATAACTTCTGAGGTAAAAAGACTGCTTTTGACTAAACAATTCCTCACTAATTTTATATGAATGAATTAATGTGAAAAATATCTTTACAGATTGCAAGAAGTTTATTCTAATTCCACTTACCTGGAATAATCAAGTTTTCATCTATCTAATTGCATTTTAAAGCAAACTGGATGAATTTCTCTTGCAATGACTCCTGGTCCACCTGTTACCTCTCAAACGCAATTGATACTGCTAACAATGAAAGTATGACTCAGTCACCAAGCAAGAAAGACCGTCCTCAGGAAATTGAAAAGTATTGTACTTCACTGAGAAGTGTGACACTGGAAAATCCATTTTATATGAACAAATATGAATAAACTACAGCAGTAATGAATAGTGCCAATTTTAACCTAGAAATTCCATGTAGTGATTCCAGTGGTGCAGACTGGTAGTGATTTCTCTGTACTTACATTACCTTAATCTGGGCACACAGCAAACGGGGTGTGCTTTGCTGGTTCAGTTCTCACATAGGTGGAGTTCTTAATTATTAAACAAATAGCCATTGGATCTCTTCCACTTCTTTGCATTGCTATTTAAAGAAAGCATTTTACAGTCCCTGAGCTCTAACAGCCTGCTGTGGAATCTGCTCAAGCATTTGGCACAGAGTTACCCCTAACACAGGGCAATGGCATGGCCTTAACCAGGAGGGATCAGGGTAAAACTTTTCATTGTGTTGTGGCTGGTTAAAAACCTAAAAATGTGTGTGTCAAAAAGTGTGTCTTTTTCTGAAGTAGTCATCCTTGATTATAATTCAAATTAAATACCATACACATTTACATAGTTTGGATCCATCTTACGAATTCTGCAAGATCTTATTTAAAACTGTTGTCAAGAAAAGATAAAAAAAGCCTGTAATAAAACAAATGTTCAGAATCAATAAAGAAATACCTGTCCAAGACCTGCTGCATGTGCAGGAGACTCATTTAAGGGAAAAGCCATCCCACGTGGAGCTTTAGTGCAACTACCTCAGCATTCATTTCTCCCAGTAACTCTACACTCTGTGCTGTTTTAACTGATTGAGGTAAGTGTCCAGAAAAATAACTTGCATTATAGCTCTCTGCTAGTTTCCCTTCCAAGCTTACCTGTCACCAGCTCTTTGACCTCGGCATCGACAGACTTCCTCAGCAGCCGCAGAAGGGCCGGTATCCCTCCCACATTCTTCATGGCTATTTTGTTCTCATCAGTGGACTTCCCATAAACGAGGTTCCTCAGAGCACCACAGGCATTCTTCTGAACCTCCAGGACTCTGTGATCCAGGAGATCCACCAGGTGCTTGATACCTCCTAGCCTACACACCTGGAAAGTGGAATGTCAGGACCATCAGCACCTACTGATCTCGCCTGACTCACTCTGCAGATGTAAAAGGCTTTTGTTTTTATGAGAACAGTACTTTCCATTCTACTTCCAGAAGAAACAGCTGCTTAACCTTATTGACTCAAATTGCTACATGGGACTGAAATTCCCGTGAACCTCCACCCCCCACCCCACTGCAATGGCTGAGGGTCATTTTGAGACACTTGCTGTGTTCAGAGGAAATTGTTATTGCATCAGTTTTGTTTCCAATTTTAAAAGTAATTTCCTATACTCCAGAATATCTTTTCAGGGAATACTGGAAATAAGAGCTGATTATTACTGAGATCGTCACCAGAACATGAAAACCACCACCACCACCTTTTCATCTCCCAGCAACACTGAATTATGTTGGGTTATCTTCTTACAAAAGTTGCACCAACATTTTACTAACATAAATAATTTTTTTACTGAAAATAACATATAACACACACACATAGGATGCAAATGAAATGGCAAATTCCCTCAAATCAACAGCTCACAGCTGCTTTGCAAAAAGACAAGCTCTTTGAATGCAAAGTTTCAAGAAATTTCAACAATAATCTAAATGTTCACTCAGATGTGTCCTGCCCCCACATCACAGTGACACAAACAGTGTCCTCCATGTTCCTCTAGGGTTGGCCTCCTTTCCCTTGCCTGACAGCTCATTCCCTACAATGCGTTAAAACACCTTGATTAAAACCAGTGAAAGCACTCTAGAGCTCCTGGTTGTTCTAGTCTCCAGTCATCAACAGCTTACACAAAGCCAGGCTCTGGCAAACCTACTTTGCAGTTCTGCTGGATGACACAACTGCAAGGTAAAAGATTTCCATAAAATTTACATGCAGCTCTTATGACAGGAAGAATCTGAGTGTGTGTGTAATTACACACCCCCAGGTACTTCAATATTAGCATCCATCTGGTACACAGAGGAACACAAGAGGGTCACAAATACTGTGTTACGATGGAAAAAAATGGGAAGAGGCAAAAGGCCTAGTTTGCCCCGGAAGAGAAGCGCAAGCAGCACGTACCTCTGTTTTCACTTTGTTATCCCCAAAGCAGAGGTGCTGCAGATAGGCAGCTGCGTTTGCCTGCACCGACGGGAACTGGTGCTGCAGCATGTGAATGACCTCAGGCAGCTCTGGATCTCGCCACGCAAACTCCCTTCATCGGACAACACATGGAGAGAAGGCATTACTCCCAAACGTATGGGAATTTACTACGTACAAGTACTGGAGCATCTTAAGGGCTTTCCGACAATTTCAGTTTTGTTCTGCAGTAAGAGGGCTAGAAGGAAAACCAGGTATAATGGGATAACAATGGGTCACATCACCTTTTAGTCTTCCAGCTGGAAAAGGATGCTATAGCCAATGTGCTTCAGTTGGCTTATGGACCACACAAATACAAACACACACTGAAGTTACACCAACTCAAACACTTCAACCTACAAAAAATCTCCCAAAAGTTAAATATATTATGCAAAAGATACTCCCTCCACAGTGCTGCTCAGGGGCATCATTTCCACACACTTTTCTTCCAGTGCCTAATGTTCTCCCTAGGCAGAAGCCAATTATACCTCAACAAAACCTGCACACTCAGAAGTGTTACTGTCAGGATCAGACACAGGAAGTTTGTTTGAGTTATTCGGGGATTGTAAATTTAAAATAAGTAAATAAAATCTCCTTCATTAAACCAGAACGATTTTGTGCAGACCAATCCTGGAAAAGTCATGAAACATGCCCAGTTTGCAGATTTATAAACATAGTCATTAATATTTGCTGGGCTATCTGCCTTCTCTAAAGGAGGAATGGGGTGGGATAAAGTAGTATCTTAAGTTTTCCCAGGCTCAAAAATCCAAGTAAACAAAAAGCTGAAAAAACAAACCAAACCCAAAACCAACCCCAACAAACAAACAACCCTCCTCCCCCCAGAAAAATCTAACCAATAACCAAAGCCAAAATTAACCATAAAAAGAGCAAAGTATGTTCCAAGAACAGTAGCTGGGGAGCTGTTCCAAGACTAATGCTGGCCTGGCCAGTCAAGTCTCCCCAGGACTCACAGTCACAAGAAGGGTAAGCTCAGTTCCGTGCCCACTTTGAACTGCTCAACAACTCAGAGGTTTATTTTTCCATACTAATGATAGGAAAACCCTAGGGAAAACTGCCTTTCTAGTAAAACTAGTCACTTTCACTCTCATTCCAGGGTGGTGCTTCCTAACAGCCCACTCTCAGGCTGTGTAACACGCTCCCCTGACCCGTGCCACAGCATGATACGCACATCAGAAACTGGAACAGATTAAATGTAAGGTAAAAACTACTTCACTGTGAGATTACAAGATAAGAAGGGGCATCAGCAGCGACAACTGAGTCAGTTTCTTTAAAGTTCCTTGCTATGAATGCGAAGCATCCCTGCTTTAAGTAACTCTTCTTGCCACCATAGCAGAGCAGGCAGCCTCCAAGCTTTACTACCTAGAGCTAAGGTATCCTATTAACATCATTTGGATGAACGTACCATTCGGTTTAATGAAATTAATTCAGTCTCTCCATATCTATTTAAAAAGTTTAAATATATCAATTTCCACTAGTAAATAGAATAACAAAACCCATTAAAGCAGCGTTTTCATTGCCGAGATGATAGGACAGGCCCAGACTAGAGTAACTGCCTGGTGCTACAAGCCTGCTGTAGACAGGACCAGGGGAATGCATCGTGAGGCTCCTGATGCCTTAGGATTTTAGCTTTTATACTTTTCATATCCTGAAATGCTTCAGTGTGTAACTCTAAGACACCATATAGCCTGTTAGCTGCTGTTATCCCATTCTGGTCAGACAAAACAAATCCTCTCTAGACCTGAACTTCAAGGACACCTTACTATCTCAGGCCCCAAAATATGTAAACAAAGTGGATTAAGGGGGAGCAAACTGCGGGTAAATGACTTCATTACCTGAAATTGTAATTGGAGGATTAACCCCTGATATGCAAATTCACCAAACTTATAAAAGTATGGAAACCCGTGACCTGGTGGTCCATTTTGGGTGTAGCCCTAGGGCTGTGACTGCCCAACGTGTACCTTGAAGGCCCTTCAATAAATACACCCACTTTTATGCTCTTAATTTTGTCTAGCCTCTGTTTTTAGGTAGCCCCATCAAGGCATCACTCCAGTCTCACCATCTCTGCTCAAGGTTTCCTTGGTGCCCAGCATGTCCCTAGGACAGCTCTTGAGGCATGGCTGAGCCCAGCTCCTCCAGGATGAGCTGGTTCCTCAGTGAACCAGCAATCTAAGGAGGAACTGGAATTCCTACCAATTCCAAGTCCACACTGAACATACTCATAAATCCCTCCAAGCTGTGCACAGCCTGGGCTTTGATAATCCCAGGTTAAATACAAGGTTTTAGCACGCAGTGTCTATAGTAAAATGACAATGACGATACTATGCTTGTCACAGGCCCACTCTGTGCACAGACATTTACAAAATCAAACCAGTAATTATTGCAAAAATATGTGTGTTCACTTTCAAAATTGCACATTTATAAATAGTTTTAACACTTACTTTGTTTTGAAATTTAAACAGGCTGTTCATAAAAAAATTCATTCAAATAAATCAGGTCTGTACTTTTGAATTTTCAAGCCCCGATTCTCATTCATATAAAGAGAAATCTCACTACAATGTTACAGGTTACTAAAAAATATTTGCAATAATCCAGTCAAATCTCATCAAAGTTGTGTTTCCTGTAATAACTTCTCCAGAGAAACAAACATGAAAGAAAAATGTAATAATAAAATGCATAACAGCTGCTTTTTCTTACTGCAAGAAGCAGCTTGTGTTTAATATTTTGGCAATAAAGGTAGAGATCTTAATATTTAAATGAGTCATGACTGATTAAGCCACGGAAGACGGGATCACTTGCCACAGGTGTGCAAGGAACGCATTAAGCCCTGGCTGTAGCCACGTGCGAGCCCTGGAGTGGGGACTTGCCTGGGGTCCTTGTGGATGCTGTCGATGGAAGGCGAGCGCGTGGTGCCGCCGTCGGGCGCGGGGTGCAGGCGGCCGTAGCCGGGCTCAGGCAGCCGGAACGGCACTGCCCGCAGTGGCTCTGCCAGCGCGGCCGCCGTGGGCAGCCCGTAGTTGTTTCTTTGGTATGTGAGGGTGCTGCGCTGGCTGGAGGATCGCTGCAGGTTACCCATGCCTAGGATAAAACAGTGTCAAAACCAACCAGGTAACAAGCGCCTGCTGAAGAGAAGGGGTGACACCTACTTAACAGTGCAAGCAAAAAAACCATCAGTCTTGAAAATGCGTACTGTGCTCAATGTTGAAAGCTGATGTCAGATTTCAGGGAGCAATTCCTCAGTGTCCCATGGAAGACTGAGAGGTTAGTTACAGAATGAACTGTTTTGTGGGATCAGACTTGTGCCTCAGCTTCCCCCAACAAATATTTAGAGTAGGAAAAGCATCCCATGTCAACAAGCAGAAATCTGGGTGCAAAGTGTTTTCTAAGTTCATAATATCAATTCACCTATTGTACCAAAAAGGAAAAACAAGTAAACAAAAATTCATATTGTTTATATGATATTTTGCTTTTCCTAACTACATGTACATTTTCCCTGACAAAAGGTAATACGTGGATCATTGCAAAGATGAAGCTGAGTGGTTCAGGAACAAGAACATGCATCTTCCTGTCTGAACAGAGCTCTTGTGGTGGCTCTTGTTCCTCCAGGGTAAGTGGTATTAAGTAGACAAGTAAACAAAGAATTCCAGTTTCTAGTTATATTTCTTCATTGGCACATCTTGACAAACTCCATTTATTCTAGGTTGTAGAAGGCAGGAGAATTGCAAAAACTGGTGCCTCCTTCAGCACTCTGTTCTCTTGGTATTGCAGTTACATTAGCAAACATTAAAAAGGCATTTTCAAGTGTGTGAAAACATGACATATGAATCGGACAGTTCTCTATAAATACTTCTAGAGAGTTACTTAACTAAATCACTCTAGTATCTTAAGAGTTTTTGGAAACCACTATACAAATTATTAATCAATCTTAAAGAACAAACTGCATTGCAACATGCATTACATTTCTCTCTATAGAAAATAAATCGTAATACTAAACTAATGCCTATGCTCTTCACAATACATGAGTAGCACTTCTATGAGATACTAGGGGAATATTTCCGTTCCAATAGATAATCCTCAGCTGTAGCATTTACCATTATGCTTTGCTGAGAAGTTGGGTAAAACAGTAATTTTACTGTGAAAGATGCGGTAGGTAATTTTAGTGGCAAGCTCTTGTTTTACTATATTGATGAATAAAAAAAACCCATGAACCAACTCAATTCATAAGAGAGTGATGCACAGAGAATGCAAGAGAGGAAGCAATAAATTCTGTGTGTCATGAAACACACTTATCTA
This sequence comes from Struthidea cinerea, assembly GCA_013397865.1. Lineage (NCBI taxonomy): Eukaryota > Metazoa > Chordata > Aves > Passeriformes > Corcoracidae > Struthidea > Struthidea cinerea. The sequence goes on along the minus strand of VZTI01003853.1, from coordinate 412,915 downwards.
AGATGTACCCGTGTGTGTGCTATCAAACAGAAAACACTCTGACCCCAGGCTGACAGTGATATGTAGCCCCAAGCATTCCCTGCAAACATCAAAAGAGCCTTTTAATTCCTACAAGTTATTTTAAGTCCTTCAAACCTAGCTTCTGTCTCCATTAATTGATACCCTCTAGTTTCTCCTTCTGTACTGGCATTCCATGTCTCCCCTGTTACGCCCCATGCCCTGGAACAGCTGGCTCAGACAGAGCCCGAGGCCGTCACCCACCGGAGCCGGTGCGGAACAGGGCGGCCTGGGAGCCGTGGTGCAGCTCGACGGCGCCGTGGTTGGGGCTGTGGTACACGGGGCTGTAGAACGTCCTGCCCTCGTAGATGGGGGTGATGTGCATGTCTGGGGACACTGCCGAGCGCAGCTCCTGTCCCAGCTGGCTGTGCTGGCTCGCGTACGAACTCCTCAGGCCTGCAACCAAGCACAGGAAAATGTCTACGTGGCCCATCTTCAGCAAAGCAACAGAGCTGTCAGGATTGAATCGTTCTTCCCTTAGACAAGAAAAGGTGTTGGTTAAATCTACAGTTACAAAGACTTACTCATTACATTTTTTCCATTATTAAACAGCCCATACCGAAAGGCTCACTGACAAAGCAGCATTTCCTTGACCAAAAGTTTTGTCCATACACTGACAATTTGAAGTTTTCTGACTTAATTTTTTTTGTTGTTTGCAGTCTAAACCACAGAGAATAAAAGCTGAATCAGCATGTGCAGTGCACAGATTCAGCAATGACAGGGTAAGTATGGACCTGACAGAAATCCTGTTGTGACAGAGGGCACAGACTAAAGGGGGTTGTAATACTGAAACAGTCTGTAGTAGTAAGAGCAAACATCTGCTTGATAGTGGCAGTAGAAAAGTAAGCACATGGAGAAAAATCTTTATAAAGGTTTAAATAGCCCATGATGTGCATATATATAAATAGCTATGCTGCAGTTGGATGAGATTTTTTCCTTGCTATATACACCTTGCTATATATTAATATTTCATGTAAAATGTATACAACTTTGTCGACTTTGGCATTACCACTGCAGGCACTAAGCTTTGGCAGTTTTCAATGCAACAGAATATGTGAAGTAAGCCATTAAAGGATTATGAAATGATGGAGATTACAGAACAACTTCAAAAATACAATGGAGTAGTGCTGTTTAACCAATTGTATCCTACATCTGAGTATTTTGTCCCCCCCAAAATCCCAGACGTACTCTGCCACAGTGTCTGCAAGGAAGCCTTCGGGCCATCACTAAGAAAACACATCTACAGGTGGTGAGAACAGAAGGACCTGAGCAGGCAAAGAGGGCAGCAGGGCCCACACTTCCAGGTGACAATGCCATCTCCTGGGAAGATAGTAATCTCCAACATTACTGTTCTCCCAGAACATGCAGCCCATGGACATGGAGACTGTAAGCACAGAAGAGTAGCTGATCAAATATCCACTTCTCCTCTTGCTTACACAGCAGGGACTAGCTCTGGATTATACTGAAGGCTGCCACAGTACCCTAAACCTTTCCCACATCCAAACTTTCCTCTCAGAAAACTGATCAAAACCAGATTTGAGTTTCAGATTTCAGGTGTTATATTGAGCTGCTTCCTCTAAAGACACATGAAAATTAATTTCTATTAGAAAATGTAAGAGCTTTTTTAACAATACTGAGGAATTCTTACTTAGTTTGTAACATCAAGCACAGGGAAGTTAGAGCACTTTAAGTTTCCTGGAAAGGTTACAGTTCAGACAGCTATAAAACAAGATGCTCTCTCAGCTTGGACTACCATGTTGCTATCTTCTTTCACTCTAAAAGCATTAACTTTAAAGTGTCTGTTTCTGAATCACTGATTCACTATCTGAATAACTATTTTTTCTAAAGATATATCAGTTCACCTGTTTAGATAAGGTGGTATTTCCAAGCAGTGCTAAAGTACCTCACTAATATCTTAAGAGGGCAAGACTGCTGTTTTAGCACAAATGGCCTGTACACATTTACACTTCTGAACAGCTTTTCCCGTCAAACTCATTCCCAATCCCTTATCAAACTGGCATATTATTAAGTCTTGCAAACAGAGGTGAGGGAGAAGACACATTATACCTTTTGCTGAGGAATGAGAGCATTTTGGAGTTTCCTGCACTATAATGGTTCAAAAGAAAAACCAGAAATTGCCATCTGCTCCGAAGGGCACATGGTCTAATTGGCAAATCACCTTGTCTGTGCTCATTCAGATGAAGGTCAGAACAAAATCAGTAACACACAAAACTTAAAATGTAAAGTAACTGCATGTTAACAAGAACTGCCTCTCAGATGAATAGATTCTACCTTTTAGAACTCTGTTTTAAGCTAGTATTAAAATGGTTACCCTAGATTTAACTTGAAGGATGAGACAGTCTAGAAATACTAGCGGAAAAAACCCCTATTATTCAGCCGTACTAAGTTTATATTTTAAGAAAGAACTAGACATAAAATTAGTTCCAGGCTAGCATGTTTTACTTTATGTTTAGCCTGCACACACATTGAAATGTACTTTTATCTTTGAAAATGTTGACAGTAAGACTCAGAATTTCATTTAGCAACTTAAACCATAGGATTTAATTCAATGCATGGCCAGCAATTAGTAATCATAGAGAAAGCCAGTATTCACGAGGAACTTGTGATTGATACAGAGTGTTTGACATCAGTATTTACAACTGACCTGACACATCCACTGCAATTATGTCTCGGCACTACAACAGCCACAACACCATGACTGCATTCTGGGTTTTCTACAGCTGTGGTTTGTGCTGCGTTTTATCTGTGTCTGTGCCCGTTACTCACCTGTGAGGCTATCTGGCCGTGGGGGGACCATCCTCTCATAGATATCATACTGCTGTCCATACTGTTCCATGTCATGAATTGTCCTCTGCAGCGTCGTTCCCAAGTGCTGTGGAACTGCCGTCATGCCAGAACGCTTTGGGGAAGAGGATCCCAGCTGAGTTTGGGATGGAGACCCCACTCTGGTTTGCACATCAGTAAGGGCAAGAGGAGAGCCAACTCTGCCTGCTGTCTGGTACTGGGCAGTGCCGCTGCCGGGGTTTGCCTGCCGGGAGGTGAGTGAGCTGACGCGCCGCACGGCCGAGGGGGAAGCAGGTCTGTGCACAGCGTACGGGGACCCCGCCCGCTGCACGGGCAGGGTGGTGGATGAGTACACGTGGGAAGCCAGGGATCTCTGCTCGGCAACGCTGGGAGAACCATACCCGCTCCCCAGAGACGTCCGCAGTGACCCCCGTGATGGGGAGACGCCAGTGCTGACCATGTAGGAGGGAGACTGTGCTCTGGATGGCACCGAACTGACCCGTCTCATGACTCGGTTGGTAGCAGTATTTGCTGAAGGCTGTTGAAAATCAAAAACATTTATGAGTTTTATCATTTAGGTCACACAGTGGACATTGTTCTCCTGCAAGACAGAAGTCAGCAGGAAATGCATACAACTTAATGGTATATACAGGCAGCTGGAGCATAGCTTTTACCCTAAACCTAATTCCTTCAAGTTTCCCTGTAACTTTTTTCTAACCAGTGCTTCTTAGCATATTAAATGACAATTTAACATTAAAAAACCACCTGTTTCCCATTCTCATTTGGCTTGCTATGTTAATCTGCACCTATGCTTTCCTTCCTTACTACTCAACCACTCCGGAAATTCAGGAACAGTAACGCAAAGAGTTCTGGTATAATCTAGAAATGTTCTGACAATTACTGTCTTACTATCATTCCATTAACCGAAAAAGGAGGGAAAAGCTAGAAATCATAGAATGTATGGGAACACAAATAGCATCTTCCTTTAAGAACTATGCTTACGTACAGGCTAACTTCTAGGAAGTTTTCCCCCATTTCACAACGAATTTTGAGTAATACTTTCTTGATATGATAATAGCAGTGTACTGTGAAGTCAGGAGTGCTACTTCACTTCAACTCCTGTGAATGACCCAGATCACACGTGCGCTGATGCCAGCAAACGAGTCTCTACTACAAGCCATTCCGGCTTTTTAACCAGTGAAAATGTTAAACAAAAACTGTAATTTTGTAACATTAACTCCAGCCTATACAAAGGGGAGCGCAGCTATACAGCTACTATCTCTAAACCCCGTTGGAGCCCGTGCACAGCCAGAGGTGCAGTGCACTGGTCAGAGTACCTGGACTGATGTCTGCCCTTCGGCGCGTGAGCTCCTCACCACATGGTTGTTGGGAGGTCCACCAAGGGAATGCTGCTGTCTGATCTCTGACTTGTTCAAGTTTTGGCTGTTATGGAAACTGCTTATTTCCTGGTAACCACTGTCAGAATAAGAATTCATTTGTGTTGAACTTCTTGAGTTACCTACAGACCCTGTAGATATGAAGCCAGCATAAGAATAAAATCATCGAACAAATTCACAAAGTGTTATATAACTTTGTTATTTGCTGCATTCATAACTGCATTATGTTTTTATACTGGCAATACAGAAATATATTCTAATATTTAAAATGCACACAACAGACCCTCACTTTCATGGAGAGATGTCTGCTCTGGTGAGTAGAGAGTCCCTTGCTCCGCTTCTGTCCTAGTATCATAGGCATTGGTGTGAACGCCCTCTGACACCTGGGGTTTGCTTACACCGGTGGGCGGAGGATCTGAAAGAACAAATTATTTAGATAAATCCAGTGTTTCATATGCAAGTTTCCTGCAAACTCAATAATCATCATTTTCTCATACATACTAATGAAAGACTTACACCAAACAGAATCAGCTTACTGCCACACAGGTATCATCTCCCAAACACAGTGAACAGAATGTTAATACAAATCTCTGAGAATTTTGTCTCCTGAAAGTTTTGATGTAGTTCTACAATTCTAATTTTTCAAATATATGTTCCAACCTATTTTAATGAAAAATTAATTGATTACCTAGTACACTCTGAAGAATAGAAACACTGTGCAACTGTGCAGCAGTGCCCAGTGGATAGCTACCCTTGTCTTAGGGGCCTGTAATCAACACCTCCAGATATAAAAGGCTGCGCTGAATTTCATCCCTGTTTGTGTACTATGAACACCAGTTCCTGCAAACTTCTATACTTTTTTTTTTTTTACTTAGTAAACTACTGTCTAAATATTTGCCTCTTAAGCTAACTTCGGTTCCAAGAACGTCAGCTGAACTGTACTGACAAATGACAGTGTTGTAAGGAAAGGCAAAGGAGGCACAGCAATGCTCTTATGAAGAAAGGAAAAACTTAAACAATCTGGAAAAAAAGGACAAAGACAAGGATACTGAATCAACATTATTTTAACAGAAATATTAAGCATTCAATTATCATGTACGCAGGCAGCAGAGATGCAGTACAGAACCACAGAACAGTTTAGGTCAGAAAAGCCCTCTGAGACCATCTAGCCCAACTGTTCCCCCAGCACAAGGCCACCACTGACCCGTGCCCCCAAAGTGCCACATCCCCACGGCTTTAAAACCCCTTCAGGGATGGGGACTCCACCCCTGTTCTGGGCAGCTGTGCCAGGGCTGGACAGTCCTTTCCATGAAGAATTTTCCCTAATACCCAAGCTAAACCTCCCTGAGGAAGCAGAGTACGCAGTGGAGGTTACGTTTAAAGGTAACACCTGAAACTTAAATTCTTGCTGTAGAAATCCATGAATGAGCCTGGAGCAAACCCAAAGGGAACACACCAAGGACCACCAGCCCAGTCCCAAGGACTGCTCGGTGCCAGGAGCTGTGGGCTCTGGGCAGTGATGCCTGCTGCACAGAAATACTCTGGCTTTTACCAGTGGCTGAACACAAAATGCTGGTGTCTCACTACCTGCATAATGAGCCATAATGGAACATTCATATAAAAATGGTACTCAGCAATTGCTATTATGAAGAATGCTTGAACACTAGTCAGATTTTTTAAAAAATCAATAAATCTTAGAAATCCCAGGCAGTCAGCAGTTATTTATCAGTAGTACATCCATAGGTCAAAACTAGCTTGTAAAATTTGATGCTAGTTAATTTACTAGAATAGGACTATCATGACCAAATTTAATTAAGATTTAATAAGAAGTGTTACTACACTTCCATTAGTTTAATCATCAGTATGCCTAGAAATGATCCAGAGAACCAACACTGCAAGAACTCACTCCGCAGCCTGTTACACCAGCTCAACACCAGATGGTAACAGCCACCAGTGGGTGTTCCACGTTCTTCGGAATAAAACACTTGGAGGACTTGGACATTTACATTAGGATTACATCCAACTTCAATACTTTAATCTTCAGTCTTTTTGTTTATCTAATACAAGGCCCTATTATCTCAGTTACTGGATATTACATGATACTAAATCAATGTCAAACTGACAATCAGTTTGGGAAGAGACACACAGGAAGAATAAGGTCCAATTGTGCTGTTCAGTGCAGATGTTCCTAGGACAGAGCTTTGAGCGCAACCTTGCTCCCATCACACACTGCCCACCAGGCTGAAGCCTTCATAGGGCTAAAAAATAAAGATTGTTTAGGCTGTTTAACAAAGGCAAGAATGCACAATAAAATGAATTGTTGTCTTTCTATTTGACTCCACTAGCATAAAACAGGAGGAATGCCCTGAATAAAACAATAGCCTTCTTATAAATGGCTGATCTAATATTCTAGTTATAAGCATCTGCAAAATAACATCACTTTACATTTCTGTGAAAAATTCTGTATAATTCTACTGATGCAGCGAGCAATTACAGCTACAGTCACATCTTATCATCTACTGATGCTTTTGACGTAAACCACTACCTACAGTCATAAAAAAGGTGATTTAAGGCAGTGTTTTTATCCATCTTTAACTTCAGTTATTTTCAGATTACAGTTCATAAAGCAGCATCTAGTGACACTTTTACAAAACAAAGATCCATGGAGAATTGGGGAATAAAACCTACAATCATGCCACAATCACAACATAAACACAAACAGGAAAGGAAATGTAAATCAGGAAATTATAAGCAAGAAATAGGTTTTTTTTTCCAACATGCCCACTTCTGAGCAATTACTGCAGGAAAGGCTACTTTGAATACAGAGATGTGAGAAATACATATCTGGGTTTGGATTAACACATACAGCATTGAAACAGAAGTAGAATTTTTGCCATATGTCAAGTGACTGCTTAGCAGAGATGTGCACAGGAGATTTCTAAAGAAAAACACACAAATGTGAGGAGAGAATTAAAGGATAAAATAAAAACATGAGCTGGATGGAAGAAAGAAGGAAAGAAAGAGAAAGAAAGAAACAAAAAGGAAGAAACTAATGGAAGGTTAAGGAGAAAAGCGGGTAAGTTACAGGAAAATCAGAAGAAGAAATAAAGCAATGGAATGCAATTGGCTGAAATAAATAAGTAAAACAACACCTGGGAGCTCTCAGAAGGAATCTGTACCAGTTGTGAAATGTCATTGGGACATTATAGAACAAGGGGAAACAACGTGATTAAAAAAATCGCCAACAAACAAAACCCACAAAACCAACACTCACATTGAAAAAATACGTAAGACTGGTTTCTCAATTACTTGAAAAAACAAATTTGACTTCTGTTTAAAACCACTGTTGAAAGAATACCTGAAAAGCATGGCCATGATTAGCAAAAGTTAAATGGCAGGACAAGCAGGCTGCTGAGAATATTAGATTAAAAAAGAAAGGAAAAAAGCTAACATGTGCCTCACCTCAGCTGCAGCAACAGAAACCAAGAAAATACAATCATGCACAAGTTTAAGAGCTTAATCTCCAAATAAAACAAAAACTAGGAATGGGATATAAAAGAATCCCAATTATGGTAATTCTGAATATGCTTGATTGAACAAGGAGCAGCAGGCAGGGTCCCTATGCAGCAGCCAGCACAGCTCCGAGGACAGACAGTACCCTGTAGGAGTGGGGCAGGAATGCTCTGCAGAATGGGGTTCATGCAACTCTCACCCTACAATGCCAGCTGCATTGGGATTGCAGTGGGCCACTTTTGGCCAGCATAAGAGCACCCAATCATCCAGCACAACAAGTGACTTGCGGGAGCCATTGTCTGTGCCTGTCCCACAGTGGCTCCTGCACGTGCCCCCATCACTCCAGAGCCCACGGAGTTCAGAGAGCAACTCCACAATGTTAAACACCATAACTGATGCACACAACCTGTCAGAGCTCCATGCTCTGACCTGTCAGGGGTGGGAGGGATTATTCCAACACACCAGGGAATGCCACCTTGAAGACACAGCCCTACCCTCTCCCCCAATATAGTCAGGAGCAGATGCAGCAGTACAAGAAAAATGTTTCTTTTGGAAAGAAAGTTCACACTATCCAGAAGTACAAAAGTAGAAAAAGCACTCTCAGAAAAACCTTCACTTATTGGAGATTTTCTCAGTTAAGTAAGAATATCTGTAAAAAGAAAAAAAATCCAGTTTTCAGGCTTAAAACATGCAGTATTTTTTCATGTTCCTTACCTGCCGGGGGAAGACTCACAAGTAAATTTTAGTTAATTGCAAAGAAGACCCAATACATGACAAGCCTTGTGTTACAGTCACAGCTCCACAGAAATGCAAAGGCACATAAACATACAAGAGAAGTACTTGCAAATACCTGGAAGCTCAAGCACCTTTTACCGTAACATAGGAACACACGTGTCCCACGTGTGACAAAGAAGACATTAATCATACTTTAAAAAAGACACTTGGAAAAGATATGTAGCATTGCTGCTAAATGTTCTATTTGTGTCAAAACAAGCAATGAATGCCAAGAAAATAAATCTACTTGGGCTTAAAGCAAATTGTACATAAAAGATAATACCTGAGGATCTCCAAGGAAATGACTTCTCAGTAGAGCTGCAGAAAGAAAAAAAAGTTATCACACAAATGGACCATGTGGTTAGTTTGGGCTTTTTATTGTATTTTTAATTAATCATAGAAAACTGTACAAAACCCCCCAGCAGATAAAATTTCAATAGTCCATGTAGAGACCACTCTGCAGTGCTTTACACCTGACAACCAAACCATTGGTTATCGAGTTCAATTTTCTATTAGTCAGTGGGAATTATTTACTGTAACTTACTGTACGTCACAGCACCAAGCAGCGTAACCTGTCTGCAACAGGACAGGTGAGCGCATGACTTACGACACACAATTCCTGTTCAAGGTGTCATGATGTCAATAACAGCCCACATCAGTGTGTACCACCAGCAGCACAGCACAACCAGCATACACAGCCCATAGACACCTGTGTACCACCAGCACCAAACATTCTGTTTGGACAGGAGCAGTCACTGCTTGTGGCAGGGTCCAGCAAAGGAGGTTTGGGGATCACCACTCTAGAGCATCTGGCTTCTATGTGTAAAGCAGTTCAAAAATTGTAGGTCTGTTTCTGTTCATTTTTTTCACTGTTTCTTCAGTTTCCAGTTTTCCAGAGAGAATTCCAATCCTTCGTACGGAATAAGTCAAACCACCTGACACACAGCTACAATTCTGAGAGTGAAGAGGTGACAGATGTGACACTGTCCAGGTTAGAGAGATGCCTTCAGAGCCAACTATTGCACAGACCAAGCAGGTGTCTGATATCAGTGTAAAACCCAACCTTCTCCTGCATTTTTCCAATAATGACTTTTTATCAAACTATCTTCACCCTTTTGTCCTTCCACCGAGCTTTCCCATGCTGACAGTAGTATTGATGTATGGCCATCTTTGCAGACAAATGCAGAATTCATCCATGTGTTATTAACATTAGATATTCTAAATATTTTTATGGGAAAATGTATTTCCTCACTCTAAATATAAAATATCAAACTTTGAATAATACGTTGTTTTTTGCAGTGATTATAAGCTATTTTCTAAACAAAAAGCTCTTTAATGGAAAAACAGGCAAGTCTATCAGATTTTATTGTGTCTAAATATCAGCATGAGACTGTGATTTGGGTAAGATGTAGCAATTTCTAAATGATTTTTTATTTTACTTCTTTCTACCACAGCTACTGATTAGAGAAAACTAGCTCAGCAACATAAACAGCACGAGATACTTGTTTTCTAAAATGAAAACAACCATTTAGGAACCTTTTTGGAAACAAAATATTCGTACAAGAGTGCTAAAGACACATGCTAGCACAAACTGAACTAGAGTTACAATGAGACTTCAAGAAAAAGGAGAATTCCAATGTAGGCTTCAAGTGTCTTAAAGTCAACCTCTGGCCACAGAATTCTCATGCTACCTAAATACCAAGTTTTCCACTCTCGCCCTTCACTCTGTTCCTCAGACTTTCTGGAAACTCAATTCCTGACACTGAGGCAACATGGCTCAGTGTTGCTGGTAATGGTAACGCACACCGAATACACACAAATACTTTATTGTCACACACACAAGACTATAATCTGGAGCACATCCCTGACCAACACACCTGACTACTTGAACTTCCTTTACAGGTACGGAACGTAGGAATGAAAAAGGCTGCTCTGACTGTGGGTCACATGAAGAAAGCTGCTTCATCAATACTTCAAATGGTTAAGCATTTAACTTGACTCTTATTAAATGATTTTGGAACAAGTCCAGCATACATCACCTACTGATATCATCACCTGATTTTGTCACCTGGAAGGTGCAATGTTTTGAAGACAGCAAATGTTTCAGCTTTGAGCAGTAAGTCCAGTGCATTTCATTCCACTGTTTAAAAGCCACTGAGGTGACATACTGCAGTGCTCATGCAGAGCTGCTGCTGGAATTAGTTGCAATGCTGTCTCTTCCCGACAGTAGCATGTAAGATATCCAAAGAGAGCCCACGTGGCGAGCTGCACTTCGGAAAATGCTAAATTTTAGCCCACTACTATCCTTGAAAAAGAACTGGGTTCCTAGAGTAGACATGCAGAAATATTCCTCTATCAGAAATATCGTAACAGCTTGGTATGATGTACAGTTTTGAATTAGAGAAGATAGAGATAAATATGACAGTAACACAAATATTTGGTAACTGGAGATGGAGCATGCATACAAACTGTGCTGAAATCCATCTATGCTTTTTTCTTTTTTGGACCCTTTTGATTTTTTTTCCTCACTTGTGTTTTTAAGGATCTGGATTGGTTTTTTTTTGTTTGTTTGAGGTTTTGATTAATTTGATTTTTTTGTTGCTTGTTTTTTTTTTTAGTTTTGCCCCTTTCTTAATTTCAAACCTTTTCTTTGCCATCTCACTCCTTTAGTTCAAAGTTATCTTAGACACAAAATTGAACCAGCTGCCAATCTGGAAAAAATAAAAATCTGATAAATGGAAAAGGTTTTGCATTAAGTCATTTAGAGACAAAACACACCAAGGACCACCAGCACTACTTTACATTTTCATGTGGCAGCTCTCAAACAAACACTTTCCAGCTTTGAATTTCCAGGTTAGAGCAGGGACCAGCATCCCTCTCGTGACGTGGCTGTGCCACTCTGCTAAGGTAGAAGAGGCTGGTGGAGGTCCCAGCCAGGTCTCAGCCAGCACCCGTGCACAGGACAGCAAGGCTTCAGGAACAACACTGGCATTTAGGGGAATTGCAGACTTCTGATTTTGTAAAGCAGTGTGCTATTTTTTTAAAAATGATGTAAACACGATTATAGCTCCTATACTGGACAGGTCAATTCCCAGTGCATCTTCCACAGGTTTTGCATGACATGAAACAGTTTAAGCCTACTATCTTTGCAAGTACTCCATAAAGTGAAAAGTATTTCTGATTTAAGCAGCACCACTTGAGAGAAAAGCAATGATTTCCATCGCCTACCTTCCTGCTTGGCTATACTGCTGTTGTCATCAAAAAAAGGCAACAGATGAAAAAATTAAGTATTATTTATTAAATATTTGTAAAAAGGTGAAAAGCTGTAAAAAGCTAAAAATATAATTCTGTTAAAAATGTATGTACTTCACACATATTCCTGTAGTATTTCAGTTCACTACTTGGCTACGCCTCCATCATTGGAATACATCTGTGCTGTGAGGCAGCAGCAGCAACGGGCTGTTCCCAGCAATCCGGGCGCGTTGCTCAGGCAGAGCTGCCAGCCAGACTCAAGTACCCCTACAGACTGAATGTGTTGTTTTACTTGTCCTTTAGCTTCCATTTTAAATATCTACATCAACAACACATTTACAACTATATGCAGGATATATAAAACTTCGTGTAACTTTAAATTCTTAGTATAGGGGGATTTCTCTAATAAAGTGCCATATACTAAACTCCACAAACTTGTATTAAACCTTACAAGCAACTGGAAATCAGGAAAATCAGTATTTTGCTTTTCTTGTTGAGACAGATAAGTAGACATTTTCACAAATATTTTAAGTAAATGTGGTAATTTTCAGTCTTCAACTTTTCTAACAGCTATCTTCTTGAATTCACCAATACAGCTGATTCTTCTACCCACTCTGCCAGACCCTGTGCCAGGAACCTAAGCAATCCTATATCCCCCCCCAACAAATTAACCAGCACTGCCACCAAAAACAGGTAGTCCTGGGACTCGGTGGTGCTTCCCAGGTGACCCTGGAAAGCACTAATTCTCTGGGTGTGAATTCAGAAAATGTCTGGAATACTACACCTGGACATAGTCACTCATACTGATGGATGTGACTTCATTTCGCAACCAAGGAACAACTGAGACTCCCAAGCCAGCAGGGCAGCAGCCAGCCTGACCAGCTGGGCATGGGAACACAGCTCTGGGGGCAGCAGAACACCCCTGGCAACACCAGCCTCATGCACAGCCAGAGCTGAGACTGCACCAGCACTGAAAACACACGTAACAACAGACAGTGTTTCAGAAAAGCTGAATGAAATTGGATAGTTAATTCAGAAAAATTTAGAAAAAAAAAATTGATTACTGCATTTAACTAGCACTGTTACTTTGATTCAAATACGTGTAAGTCTACTGTATGTCTCCTGGGATGAATCTAAAAGGTAAAATTCAACATATTTAAAGAGAAATTAAAGGCTTACATACACTCCATTGAAAACGTAATCATTAGAGAGGCCTCTTGAAACTGTCCCATAACTCTTTACCGCGAATCTGCATTTTTTTAATCCTTCAGATCTTAATAGAGGTGAACAGCTATCAGTGAAAATATATGTATAGAGGACATAAGCACCACTAAAAAGCCTTTAATTTATGGGACAAATGAAAGTAAAGTCATCAGGACCTGTACCTTGTGCTGGCGATACTTGGTGACTCTGCTCCAAGCCTACATCTCTCTAGCTGATTAGCCACAATTTGCCTTTCCACTTCCAGTTCTCTGGTAAGTCTTTGAAATTGAAGCTCCTGAAATTTCAAAATAAAAAGAAAAGCATTCTTGGTGTTAAAAAATGGGTGTGGATGAACTCTGAAACAATCACTGATTCATCACAGTTGTGTTTTGTGTTTTGACTCTTCCTTAGGGGAATAAACTATAAAAGTGGAAATGTAATGGTTCTTTAAATCAGTGATTCATGCAAATATTGATTTATCACCTGTTACAGAAAGAAAACATGTTTAAGCATTCTTGGGTTTTATTCCTCCTGCAATTAAAATTTTTGTGTCTTCTTATGTTACCACAGTCCAACAAAATCAGTGCCTATAAAGTCAGTCTTCAATTTCATCTATAAACAAGGAAACCGGAAAATATCGTATCCTAACCTTTCCAATCACAAACCTTCACATCCTGAGGTATTCTACATTCTGACTGTAGTTGGAAACCTTAAGATTTATAACTTCAAACTGCCTGAGTGTAGAGATGTACTATTTCACCTTTTCTGAGTTCAGCTTTTTTTATATTTCTTGGTCAAGGGTACCAAACTTCTTCAGCCTTTGTAACTGGCTTTTGGAATGTAATGCTGCAAGGAAGATGTGGGAAATACCAGTGCTGCACAGGATGGGTGTTACTGAAATCTGGACCATTTTCTGTAGCACTCTGAAATCCAGACTATGTCACATCAAAGGGATATTGAGGGTGTTTTTCTCCTCAGTTAGCTTTTATTGACTAGAGAAAAGGGTTCTATTGAGCAATTGCATTATTTTTCAAACTGATACTGTAAACCCTCTGAAGCTTAGGAAAACTATATAAAAATAGATGGCCACCAATATTTAGTAATCGGATGAAGCACAAAGCAAGTCTTATATACAGGTCAAGTGTAACACAGAGCACTCCTTTGACTTGAAAGCTCAAATTACTGATGAGGTTTCTCCCGTGTGTGACTCGTGTAATGGTATTGCCCAGCAGCTGCATGCGAGCCAGGGATAACAGCTCCTGCAAACTGCTCCTTCACACCCTACATTACATGGAATGGGGCTGAACCACTTCCCCTTCGTGAACCACTCTCCACTCCCTGCAGCTTGCGCCCCTTTTCAGTAAGATGAAGGGTGCTTCAGCAGTGTCCCACAGCTCCCAGCACTCCACAGGGGCCTCTGCTCCCTGCTCCAACCCCTGAGCTTCCACAGCGCACGGGAGACTTGGACTAGCCATAGGGGCTCCGAGTAAGCGTAGGGAAAAGCTATTCTAAGAAGTTGAGATAAAGATTTTTCTACCAACAACACAATGAGATCCCCTCCAAGAACCCCCCAAAAGAAGGCTTATTAGTACCTATGCCATCAAGTAGGCAGCTGAGGCCCAGGGCAAACAGCAGCTGCCCTGCTGTCAAAATGACTAGATTAGATGACAAAACTGAAAAAGCTACTTCTGAAGGTCTGATCTGAGCCCCCTACACTTAACTGGCTGTTACACACACAGCTGACTGCCCTTCCCAGAGGATACAAGGGATTGTGGACACTTCCAAACATTTCTGAGAACTCACTAACCAAACTGAATAAACACCCTAACATCCCAAATTTTGGCCAGCAAAAGTGGGTTTGCATCCAGGACATGGAACTCTCCCACCACTGCCCCAGGACATGAGCACCCAGAGCTTTTCTACTACTGCTCACTCAGAGAACAGAGCAGAATATGCTGAAGTTATGGGAAGGAGCTGTGGCCCTCAGCCTCCTCCTGGACAGCCCTTCCACGACAGCTGGCATTGCTGTCAAGCCTCAGCATTAGAAAAGCTTGACACAGTGGATGCTCAGATATGAAAAAGGACATGTTTTAAACTTGGATTTAATTAAAATCTGCTTTTAGACCAAATTCCACAGCTAAATTGTCTTAATCCTGAGACCTGAAATGAAGAGTCTCATGAACATGATAACCCAACAGACCATCATGAATCTCATAGGCCTGTGTCTGGACTAGAAAGCCCGGATAACACTTGAAGGTTTGTACGACACAGAGACCCAGTCGTCACAGAATGACATCAGGGCTTGGCTCGACTCAGCTCCATGTTATACCCCAACAGTACACATGCACCCAGTCAGCTCATTTGGACAGTCTGTCTTTTGGAGAGAAAATACTAAAATGTCTATTAAGTGAACAAAGTCAAAGAAATTTATAAAGTAAAGAAAGTCAAAGAAGTTTATAAATGATAACTTATTTTCCAGTTCTAAGTCAGAATATAGATAATATGCCCATCTAAAAGCTAATTCTCCAGATGGTCATTCACATGTTAGTGGGGAATGCTGTGACTTAAAAAAAAAATTCCATTCAGATGCTGAAGTTCTGCAAGTTTTGGAGCAAATGTCAGCCAGACAAGCTTCTTCAGGAGTAAATGACGCTGTATTATACAGCGTGTAACAAATACAAACCTGCAAAATAAACAATACCGTGCTCCTTGTTTGCAGAAATAATATAAAACATTTAGCATATATTTAAAGCTGTTTTGTGTTCTTTACTACTAAACCAACCTTTAAAGAGCAATGTTGTGGATGCAAACTGCAAATCTGAATCTGTTGTTATTTACTGATCTTTTAATTAGATGAATAAAATAAAACATGCTAGCCATTAATTGCTTCTATCCAACCAATCTCTATTAATTTCCCTTTTCATTACAGATAGAGACATTAATGAACACATTATTCTAGAAAACGTCTTCCTGCATTAAATCTCAAGTAATAAATTTCCCATTTAAATAAAAAATCCGTATTTTTTGCCCCACACTACAAAAATTCAAAGGCAGTTAAAACAGAAGAACTATACTTCTATTTTTCTTGAGAGTAGAAGAGGTGAATGACATAAATGGATAACAGAGCAATAAATTTTACTTCATTTATTTAAACTACATTTAAAAGCAAAACTCACTCGTATTCTATCAGAAAAACTGAAATAAGAAGAAATAAAAGGAAAAGCCACCAAGCCTCATTTGGCCACTTCAGAGGCACTTGCACTGCTGAGTTGGGAACGCCATCATCTGTCTATTTACATTGTTCCTCCTCTATTTACATTGTTACATTACCACCTTTATTTTGGTGTTGACCAGAAAACCTGCACAGTGCACTGAACAGCAGAGGGGGAAGAGGCCCACAACTCATCTGCCAGTTTTAAATCACCCTGATACTTAGGAAGATCTAATGTGCTTTTGCAAGTACAAGCATAGTAAGAAAAAAATCTCCAGCTCTATTTTCTAGTTTGAGTACATTCTGTTGTGTGCAGCCTGGGAGTCCAATGAAGCAGCAGTTTACAGACTTCGAAATGAGTGCTGACTTTTGTATGTGCCTTCTTAAATTTGATACCTGCAGCAGGTGATATGTCTTAAATACCTGCCTAAATACACAAGATGGATAGTTTTAGAGCTACCATCTTTTTTACAGCTGGAATATCTCATGCTTTAAAACTTTTTCCTTTTAGCTTAAATCATATAATTATTATAGAAAACTAAGTCCTAACCAACTGTCCTAGTTTGGACACCCTAGTCACCCCAAGACACCAACCCTAAATCGATCACCTTTCTAGTTTATGCTTCCTTATATTGAAATTTTATACACTCTGAATGGACACACTCCCATAACGTATATCTATCAGACAGCACACTAGTTTTGACAGGAATCTATTGGAATTTGTTTCCCTATCCAGCTTCTCTGGGAGCAGT
The DNA here is from genome assembly GCA_013397865.1 of Struthidea cinerea. Lineage (NCBI taxonomy): Eukaryota > Metazoa > Chordata > Aves > Passeriformes > Corcoracidae > Struthidea > Struthidea cinerea. The sequence goes on along the minus strand of VZTI01003853.1, from coordinate 395,951 downwards.
GGGAGAGCTCACTCCTCAAACAGGATGCTCCCAGCACAGAGGAGCTGCTGTCCTGGGCACAAATCACAACTCACTGACTCCTACAGCACTGACTACAGACAAAATGGCATTGCAGGACTCAAACACAAGTCTTCATAAGCTTATTAGCATTAGCAGCAGAACATCTATGTGGCAAGCACGCAGTAAAATCACCGACAAAATTACAGAACACGCTGCCATACTGCATCCCAAGGAGCAGACAAACCTTCTCAGACAGACACACTACACTGGCTTGGCCAGAACTACTTTTATTCAAAATTATTCAACACACATTGAGGGGAAAAAAGCAACCTGTAATTCTATAAACCTCTTTAGCAGCAACTACTTAATCACCTTATCAAACTGCAGGTTTTATGTTCATAACCTAAAATTCCACTGCAAAGCCACAGACCATAATTCTTAATATGAAACTACAATAAAAGACAGCTTTAACCACAATTCCAGCTCCGGATCAGGAAGCACACACACAGGGCAAGAAAGCAGCTCACTTTGGAAAGCAGTTGTACCGACTGCAGGCAGACAGGCTGCCGTGAGTGAAAACCAGAGCCCAGAACATTTTAGTGCTCTGTAATTTCCTTTTGAAGGCTGAAGTTTTTGGAGGAGGGCCAAACCCTGTGTTGATGTCGTAGTGCTCACACCAGGTGACCAACTGCTCTTCCTGGGCGAGCTCCACATGTCAAACAGAAATCTCACTCGAGACAACACTTCACTGCACCAAGGTACAGACAAGGCCAGTTACACTAATCTCGACAGCTGAATACTCTTTCCATGTGAAAGCTGAGTATCTCTGAGAGGCTGGTGGCTCTGGGGCAAGGGACAACAACCACCAACACACTGTGCTGGGCTCTTGTCAGCAAATATTTGAAAACAAGTAAGTAATGGGAATGCTGTTTGCACAACTGACCATGAAGACTGCCATTTTCCTGTTGCAGGCTTTGGATAATAAAAGAGGGTTTAAGGGCAATTCTGTGCCTTCTATCTGTATCCTATCATGATACCACGTTGCAGATTCACCTTTTTCATTTATGTTAACGAGGAACTTTTATCCCTCAGTAACATGAAAGAGCATGAGGAATCTACATTCACCACACCGAAAAATAAAAATTACTTTCTTCCTGCCCTGTTGTGATTTGAACACCTCTGGAAAAACACAGACAACTTTAAACAAACAGTGGTCCAGGTGGCTAGCAAAAGCTTTTCTAGTGACAGCTCTGCAAGAATCAGCAGCAATCACACAAGCAGTGAAGAGAAGTCACAGATTCCTTTTGAATGATTCATGCCTGGCTAGCCAGACCCAGATCGGGCAGCTGGATATCAGAGGGAGAAAATGCTTCTAATAAACAAAGGCATCTCTTGCAGCTTTTTGACTTGACCAGTTCTCAGCGGCTGCTGTGGCAGAAGACTGGGCTAGGATGGGCTAGTACTCCCGGCTGCGGTAACACTGGGATATGCTAAGTTGCTTCAAATGCCAAATGTCACTGTCTATGGAATACTATGAAGGTAACTGTAAGCTGAACTATGAAATGTGTTTTAATCACAAAAGTGTTGTGTGTTGAACAATTGAGCTGAGCCTCTTCCAACAGCTCAAGTTGCTCATCTAAGAAAGTGTAGCCTCCATTTGAGAGGACTATTTTTACCTTGCATTTACTATTTCTTATTCAACTGCAACCACAGTGCAGAGCCACACAACTTCCATCACCTGTGGAAGTTCACACAGTGCTACAGAAAAGGCTATCATATTTTGGATATTTTCATGATAAAAATGTGCAACAAAGAAGAGGACAAGCAAAACAAAAGTTGATTTATACCTTCCTTCACATAAGCCTCTTGCACTGTTCTGTGCAGAGTTCTCTGTTTCCAACTGCTATAATTCAGAGCTAGATCAAGCAACTGACTACTTAAACCCACACTGAATACTGTATTTTCCAAAATGGATGTCATATTGTAGTGACCTAGTATTTAAATTATCTACCAGAATCTATTGCAGAAAAAGCCTGTACTTCTAACTAATCATATTAGAGTAACTTTAATATTTTCTGTAAAAATTAAGTTTACTCACACACACAACTGCATTTGCATGCTTTCAGTATCTCAGTATCTTCCAAAATAGAAGACAAAAGATAAAAAATTGGACAGTGTAGAAAGAATCACAGATTACAGGATGTGAGATGACACAGCTACAATTACTGGCTGATCACACTTACTCTGTATTCAACAGCAGCAGACCATTAAAGCCCTTAATACTTTTATGCGTGCATTGTTCACTAGTCTGGTACAACAGTTTAGTGCTGCTCTAGCTGATGAGGGATCAAAATTTCAGCATTTTATAGAAAGCTTACTGTTGCCAGTGGCAGGAGGCAAGAATGGCACTGGAGGCATTCCCGGACTGCTTCTGACACATCCTCTTTGGAAGCTTTGTGACAAGGCTCGGGCAGCTTAAGTCAGTGCTGGAGCTGAGGCTACTGCTCTGCCAGTTGGGGACCACTGCTCAGTCGCTCCTGAGCAGACAAGTTGATAATCTAAACTATGTGTGCTACAAAAGGTGTCAATACTCCAGTACATTTCAGAGGCACCCACAGTTTCAGATAGGCTCTTTTTCAAGGGGAGTTTCTCCTCTGAAACCAACAGTACACAGAAGAAAGTAAAATTAACTTCTTGGTCATCATATGGATAAAGGACTACAGAGAATTTTGATTAAGGAAATGAGCTAGCTATTTCCCCTGAGACAGGAGTGGCATTTATTTTGTCCTAGAATAAGACCTTTAGGAAGTTGACATCTCAGACTTGACTCACCGAAACTAAAAATGCTGCTAAACAGCAGAAACTCTAAACCACAAAGTTCTGGGATTAAATAGACAAGAGTGACCTATGCAATTCAACACAATATTAAGAGAGTTGGAAAACCCCCCCCAGTTCTTCCAGCTGTTCACAAAATGTTGACCAAGATTTTTGTTTCACTCATGCCAAACTTGGGAGTCCATTTAACAAAAAGTACTGCCTTCAATTCAGAACTGCCACACATTTATCACCTAACTGATCACTAGATGCATGCAAATCAGAATTTCAAAGTGAGACTGTGATAAGTTTGTGCCTAATTACTGGAAGTGCATTTTGTAAATCTCTTTTCAGGTATCTCCATGAAGTGACATGCCTACACAGTACTGAATGTACAGCACCACATATCTGAACTGTAAGGAAATCTCCAAGACTTAATATCAATAGTTCTCATTCTACTAAAGATGTTTTAACATACAATAAAAACCAGGCAGAATGCATTCTTCCTTCCATTTCCATCTGAAAAACGTAGAGGTTTGCTCCCTTCTCCCAAACTCTATAAAATCTCAAAAATTATGTAAAAGATTTGTACTTAAACAATAATGAAGGAAAAAAGCAAAGTGCACATTCTCTATTTATACGATACAGTTCAATACACTTACACAAAAGGAAAAGATTTTGCTGAAGTCTTGAACAAAAAACACTTCTAGAAAAACACATAGGGAAACCCAAGAGATGTATTATTATCCATCTGAAAGCATATTCAATTGTTCTTATTCTGTCACCTATTTACTAAAGGAAAGGTGAACAGTTGCCCATCTCTAAGTGTCACAAACAGCTAGACCAAAGAACAAACTAAAAAAACAGCCACTGCTGCAAATACTTCTGTCTTAGCAAAGACATTAAAATCAGCATATTCCAGTTACTGTTGAAAACTGCATTGATGAGTGGCTTTTCCTGCAAGACCTCTTCTCAGCCCAACCACTGAAAACTTATGTGCTAAGCATGAAATTCACAATTCCAAATGATCCCATTTAATCTTGTCAATTCAGCAGCAGTTGATTCAAAATCCAGCTGTATATGGCTTGCACACAGAAAATAGCAGTGATTCCACAAACCTACAAGGAGCAGTGGGCAATTAGCTGCCCTACATTCCAACCCCCCTCAAAAGTTACTGCTACCATGCTGCCCCTACAATTTTTAACAAGTTGTTATTTTAGTATGAAAATACTCAATTTACTTTTAACGTGGATAAGAGACTCCCTACAGAACTCAACTAAACTTCTATGCAGGATTCAGAAGTATAGACACATTTTAATGCTTTACTTTTATTTAAAACTTGCTTCAGCAATTCCTAAAATACTTATATCCATGATAGTGTGGAAGCCTTGTAACATTTTAGAAGTGAAATACATGTTTTGAGGGGAAAAAATCCCAACCCATCTCTAAACTGATAGGAAACAATCCCCTCCCCGAACAAAAAATAAAAAAAGAACCACAACAAACCCAAAGTACTCACAATCCATCATCAAATCCACTAAAAGACAAAAAATATGAAAATGTTTCAGCCTGGGATTTTCCTGCATTCAAAAAGGAATTTCCCTATTAGAATCACAGAATCACTGATGTTGGAAAAGACCTCCCAGACCATTGAGTCCAACCTGTGTCCAATCCCCATCGCGTCACCAGCCCAGAGCACTGACTGCCATGTCCAGGAATTCCTCAGACACCTACAGGGATGGGACTCCACCACCTCCCTGGGCAGCCCCCGCCAACACCTAACCACCCTTTCCATGAGGATATTCCTCCTGATGTCCAACAAGACCTTCCCCGGGCCCAGCCTGAGGCCGTTCCCTCTCCTCCTGTCCCTGTTCCCTGGGAGCAGAGCCCGACCCCCCCGGCTGCCCCCTCCTGTCAGGGAGTTGTGCAGAGCCACAAGGTCCCCCCCGAGCTCCTTTTCTCCAGGCTGAGCCCCTTTCCCAGCTCCCTCAGCCGCTCCTGGGGCTCCAGCCCCTTCCCCAGCTCCGTTCCCTTCCCTGGACATGCTCCAGCCCCTCAAATGTCTTTCTTACATTGAGGCACCCAAAACTGGCCTCAGAACTAGAGATGCCTCAGCAGTGCCAGCACACGGGATGGGCCCTGTCCTGATGGCCACACAAGTTTCAATAAGGGCCAGGTGCCCTCAGCCTTCTTGCCCACTGGGGCTCATGTTCAGCTACTGTCACCCCAGGTACTTTCCCACTTTCCCAGGCAGCTTTCCAGCCACTCTGCCCCCAGCCTAGAGCGATGCCTGGGGTTTTTGTGACCCAGGTGCAGGACCCAGCACTTCACGTTATTGAACCTCGTTTAATTGTCCTTGGCCCTTCAATCCAGCCTGTCCAGATCCCTCTGCACAGCCTTCCTAACCTTCCTACCTGCAAGCAGATCAACAATCCAACTTGGTGTCATCCGCAAATTTACTGAGGGCGCACTCGATCCCCTCATCCCTATCGCTGATAAAGACATGGAACAGGACTGGCCCCCATACTGAGCCCTGGGGACACCACTGGTGGCCAACACCAGCCGGAAGTAATTCCATTCACCACCACCCTCTGGGCCTGGCCATGCAGCCAGTTCTGAACCCAGCAAAGAGCGCACCTGTCCAAGCCATGGGCTGCCTGTTTCTCCGGGAGAATGTTGTGGGAGACAGTATCAAAGGCTCTGCTGAAGTCCAGGCAGACACATCCACAGCCTTCCCCTCATCTGCTGAGTGGGTTCACCTTGCCATAGCAGGAGATCAGGTTGCTCAAGCAGGACCTGCTCTTCCTAAACCCATTCTGGCTAGGCCCGATCCCCTGGCTGTCCGTATGTACCGTGTGACCGCACTCAAGATGATCTGTTCCATGACCTTCCTGGGCACTGAGGTCAGGCTGTCAGGCCTGTAATTCCCTAAATCCTCCTTCTAACTCTTCTTGGAAGAGCATGGATGGGCATCACACCGGCACCTTCAGTCATCTGGAACCTCCCAGTGAGCCAGGACTGATGACAAATAATAGGGAGTGGTTGGGTGAGCTATTCTGCAGCTCCCTCAGTGCTCTCAGGGAAGCCCATCTGGCCTCATGGACTTGAGAGTGTCTCAGTGGCTCAGCAGGCCACCAACTAGAGATATAACTTATGAGTCAATCCCTCCCTGATTATGATCCAAAAGCACACCCACCTGTGCTCCCACAAACAGAGTAACTCAGTTGCATGACAGAACTGTCCCCCTGCCCAGCCAAAACCAGTTGTGGTGGCACTGGTGGGATTTATACAAACGAAAAATATTTTCACTTCAAAACAGACCTTGAGCTTTGTCAGAAAAGCACAAAGCTGTAGTGATCTAAATTTCTCCACGGGTCACACCTGTTCTGCTCGTGTTATTTTATAACACTATGAGTGAATCGAAATGTTCCTTTCCTAAAATATGACCAAGGGAGATTGACCCAGCTGACTGACATCTGCCTCAATGAGAGACTGATCAGAGTTTAGACAACACACTTCAGTTTGCTTTAAACAGATTTGCTGTCCTAGGAAAAGGAAACAAGTGGAAACAAATGGAAAGTTTATTTAGAAGCAGCTGTGGGGTTCACGGGCTAATTAGTGCAACTTTTTATATAATTGTAACTATCGTCTCGCAGCCATGGCAGAAAGCTTAAAGTAATTCAAAACGTTTATCTTAGAACTACTGTAGTAATTTTTAAAGTTTTTATTAAGTTAAAACCTTGCCCAATTTGACAAGTAATAATAAAGGCTTTTCTTGATTGTGTTTCCACTGCAGTGTTTCTGAAGTACTTGGGTCAGGGTGTGGCAGTTCTATTTTACAAACACTGACCTGCTGCACCTCATAGCAATTCCTGTACCAAAGGAAACAGCAAACAGTGTAGCAGTTTCTGTTCAAGCTTAATAAAGTAAAGAACTTCACTGGAAAATATTCTGTTCTGGGCTTTCTGCCATACAGGAAGGGTGTTGAGCATGTCAGTGTCCATAATTATTATCAACAGAAAAAATATCAGAAAGCAACAATTCAGCTCTTAATTCTTTCATATTATCACTTCCAAGAGTGAAGAACAATTTACATCTTCCTCCCCTCACACTCATTTCATGCGTCTGTACATTTCACAGTAAGGCTCCAGTTCTGAAGTTTGTGTAACTCTAACAATTAATGACAAATTAATTTTTTTTAGCTTTCATCAGAATTTAGTTATGTAATAGCCCACATACTTAATAGTCTTTTTGTAAATGGAAAGAGAAAGAGGTTTTAACCTCCTTTTCCAAAGAAAGAAATATTCCATTATAATTTTTTCTCTAGGACTAATAAAAAGATAAAAACATTGCTTGGGCAGGCACAGGAACACTCACAAATGCCTGTACTGCATACTCGTGCATGAAGCTGTTTCAGACAGCGCTGCCCCAGCCGCTCGCTCAGTGTGATCCACCCCGGCTGCAGCGGCATCACGGAGCCATCCTGGGCAGTGGGATGGATCCCTGCCCAGAGATCCCAGCTCTGACACTACCACTCTGCTCACCAGCTCAGCCACTAACATGAGCACACTCATTGTGCACTGCAACATAAAATGGACCAACTTAAAGCCACCACAAATGTACTTTAAGCAAATGAGTCCTAATGGCCATTTGTGACAGGCAAAGATGGAACAAGGCAAACTGCTGTTTGGTGAGAGGGGACTGAAGGTACCTGTAACTCTTGGCTGACTTCTCACACTGCAACAGCCTCTGGCATTGATACCCTGCACACTGCAAATGTGCATATTAATTTTAACACCACTAAGAAATTTTTAGCGTTGCTATTGACACCTTAAATTACACTTGAAACTATTAATTTAGGCATGAAAATTAAGATTCAAATTTCATCAACCTGAAGAAAATTTTTGTTTAACAAAAGGTATTATGGGTATGAAAACTTTGTTGATCTCAAGAAGATGTAATCTAATTCTCACCTTTTTTAAAAATATTAATACGGGACAACATAAGAACTAATATATCAAGTGTTTGCATTCAGGGCTACCATCTTGAATCAAGTCCTGATTCATCTTAAAGGAAGTTCCAAAACAGAGACAGCAAAGCAGGTTTATTCTGAAGTTCAGATGCTACAGTTTATGTATTAAGTCAATAAAGATGATCATTATTTCTCATGATACAATGAAAGCCAAAGTATCCCTTCTCCCTTTGTGTTTTTTAAATTTAAAAAGAAAAAAGAACAAAAACTTTAACTAGAGTGTTTCCTTGTAGAACTGCAATTTTTCCCACTTCAATGATCTTTACAAATTAAGGCTGAATTTGATTGCAAACACAATTTTATTTTTCCTATAGAAATTATCACTTTAGATACACACCCATAAATGTACTGCAGTTTTAAAATGTATTAGTACCATGGTATTGATAACTGAAACCAAACCAAACTCAGAGTTTAAAGCCCATTTTTTAACACAGTACAATTAATCATAGCCAATCTGTATGTGCAGTACTTCCTAGCACTGAACACTTTGCTTTGCAGGACTTACAAGGACTGATTCCAATGTTGCATCAATTCTACACTAGCTTTTCTTCTTTTTTAACACTAAACATGCATTTCCAGTCTAACTTACAACAGCAGTGCAGACATTCCAAGGGACACAGAATACCAGAATGAGGCTTCTGTTTAATGCAGGTAACAGAACCCCTTATATTCAGATTCTAAAACTGATACACGAAATATACTACAGTGACACTGGGTCACATGCTACAGAAACAAACAATAATGGTTGTTCCAGCAATGTAAGAGACAGTGGTTAACTCCACACACACTCTGAACTGAGGAATTGCTGAAAACGAGGCAGATACCTGTTCCTTTACAGAAGCTAAAATGGTCGTGGCAGTAGTCTCTGGTTCCATGCCTGGGCCCGTGGAAGTCTCCTGCGCTGTCTGCGGCAGCCCCTCCTCCACCATTGGGGTCTGCTCAGGGGCTGGCATTTTGCCTGCAATAACAAGATTTTAAGACATTTTCAGCCAGTGATGTTTAAAATCCAACTTTTCAGGATTATAAATTACATTTATTTTTTTCCAGAAGCTTTCCAAATTTAACTAAATTAGCAGAGAACTTTGCAATACTCATCTCAATCTATGCTGTGTGACTCTTTCACCTTTGCAACAGGAGACCAGAATCACCTACACAACTCGAGGGTTAGGCAGGAGTAACCAGGCAGCATGATGCTTCAAGACATGTTTTTATTTTTAAAAACACTATTTTGTGGTGGTTAATAAAACCAGCAAATTACAAGATGCATGAAAAATACTAGTGTTAACTATTAAGAACACCTAGGATCAGTACAAGTTTACCACATACAGTCTTCAGCACAGCTGAATGCTCTGCTGCCAAGAACAAACTATGGAAGAGACTAATTATGGTAATAAAAGCTTAATGGGAGCAATGCTTCTAATGCTCTTTTTGCAAAAGAGGAAATTAAAATGCTAAAGTTAAAGCAATTGCCCTCAGCTATGGATAGTGTGGAAAGGACTGACAGGATTAGCGTCCAATAATCCCAAGATGCATTATTGCAGAGGCAGCACACTAACAATTCCAATCCATGGAAAAAACCAATTAATTTGTTCAATTATCAAAGTCACTATTAACTAATATTACAGAGATAGTTACGAAGTGTGTTTAACACTTTGAAGCGGCAAGTAGGTAGCATTCACAAAGCTTCTACACAGATACCATGCTTTAATTTCCTTCAGAAAATAAAGCTTGTGAGGTCTAATGTTAGAAGTAGCCCATATTTCATTTTAGATTTTCAGAATAAACTCACTCAATATTCCTAGGGCAGACAAACAGGAACAGATTCCTTCTCCGTTCCATCCATTACTCAAAGGGTGAGGAGATGCTTAGGCTGCAAATGGGCTCCAAGGCCGGGAACAGACCCTTGAGACCCCTCAGTCTGGAGTTCTATTAGCCATGAACACCTGAATGAGCACAGGGCAGTCCACAGGATCAGTGCACACCTGTGCTGCAGAGCTGCATGTTTCTGATGGGGCTGAAGGGGGACTTAAGTTGATCCTGGAGGGATCTCTCCTGGGATCGCCGTCCTCTTGGGAGGTTTCTGCCCTTGTGCTTGTACACAGAGCCCAGGGAAAGGCAGAGCACTGTGTTGTCAGAGGAGTGCTGTGCTGCTATGGATAGAGGTAAGGTGATGGTGTAAGAACAAGTGCTTTTGTTCCGCTCTGTGTACAGCAGCATATGGGCTGTGAGAGGAATGGCTCCCATTCAGGCCCATGAGCTCTCCAAAGCTAGCACGGGGTCTTTATTAACCACTGTGTTCTGGTCTGCTAAAAGAGCTGGTGACGTGCAGTTTCCCATCAGCCACTGAGGGAATCAAACAGTTTTAGGGAAACTCAAGGGAGATGAGTGATGAGAGGCAGTGGAGCAGTCATGGGGGCAACCTGTGGTGCAGAACCCTGGTCACCCACCAGCTTCTACTGCTGCAAACTGAGAAAGAAAAGCTGCTTCCCAAACACATCAGAGAAGAAGCCCAACTCAGACTCAGCTGGGCAGGACTTTTCCTCGCAGCACTTTGCAAGTGAAGCATAGGGAGGCTGCCCCATACCCTGAAATGAGCCTGCATGTTCTTACCGTACATCCACACCACATTTATCTTCTGGAACATGAAAAAAGAAACTGCGCAAACCCAACCCTGCCAGGTTGCTGGGGTCAGGACTGTGTGAGGACACCTGAGCTTGGTGTGGCGGAGCTAGCAAGAGCCACTTCACTGCCTTCTCCCCTTCCCACAGACGCGGGTCTCCCCTCACCTTCCCTCACCACAGACGTGGGTCTCCCCTCACCTTCTCTCACCACAGATGTGGGTCTCCCCTCACCACAGACATGGGTCTCCCCTCACCACAGATATGGCACTGTAAGGACCGCACCACAATGTCCTCCTCATCTCCAAGTCCTGTGGCCTACGGTGAGCATTCCTTCCTCTCCCAGCACAGTCAGGGCACCCCACGGCAGGGCAAGGCCCTCCCTACTCACCCAAGGCGGCTCCTACAGGTATTCCTCATGCTCGGCCCGAGCTCCAGGCCCGTGGGTGTGCGTGACTGTGCAAGACCACAATGAACTCTGCAACTGGAACAGAACTTACTCTCGACAAATGAAGTGACATTAAATGCTATTTGATTTCCAGGGTGCCACAAATGAATAACCAGACATATCTGGCTGGTTTTGAAACACTATTTTTACTCGTTTCAGCTTGCAGATACAGAGGGTGCCACACCTGCTATGTGAGCCTGTCACAAGCTGCACCTAAAGTTTCAAGGACCATTTCTACAGAACCCATTAAACAGCAATTAAGCAAGCAGAATAAAAAACTACCTCTAATAGTTGTATAATAGGATTTTGAAAAGTCAAATGTGCAACTTCATGGTTTTAGAAAATAAAAATGGTTTCTTCAGAGTTTTACTTCTAAAAGCCAACTCTTTAATCAAGCAGTAAGAACCCAAGGCACAGAATACATGTCACAATTCCATGTGTCATGTCTGAGTTTTTATATCACTTTCCATAGTTCTTTTATGACTATAACTCAGTGTTTCAGGTTTCTAAATGACCTGATAAATTTGCAAGCATATCAAGTAATAAAACTACCCAATCAAGCCCTTCCTTCATTTAGAAACATCTGCTAAGCAATCAAAAGAACAAGTCTCAAAAACTCACAAGTTACAAATGCGCTTCTCTCAGAAGGGGCTGCGTGTTGGTCCATGTATCCCACTGTGTCTCCACCAGTACATAACAGGGCAGTGCCTGCCGCGGTTTGGGATTTCCAGGAGAGAAGTACAAAATACAGGGCAATAATAAAGCCAAGCTTTTAAGTAATAGAGAACGTAGTATAGAATTCTCAATTATGCAGTTATGCATGTTTGCAGCTTTAAATCAATTAACTGCTTAGAGGTGTTGTGATTTAAACCTGGTGGGCAGTTCAGTCCCACAGAGCCTCTCGCTCACACCCCTCTTCCCATGGGATGGGGAAAGAATAGATGGGTAAAAGTGCAAAAACTCCTGAGTTGAGATAAAAACAGTGTAATAGAAAAAGTGAAAGCTCCATGCACAAGTAAGGCAAAGCAAGAAATTCATTCCCCACTTCCCATGGGCAGAGAGATGCCCAGCCATCCTGGAGCAGGGCTCCAGCATGCGTGGCTGGGAGAGGCAAATGCCATCACTCCAAAGGTCCCCCTTCCTCCTCCTTCCGCCAGCTGCTACTGCTGGGCACAATGCCGTCTGGGCTGGGATGGCCCTTCGGTCAGTGAGGTCAGCTGTCCAGCTGTGCCTCCTCCCTTGCTGACTGGAGGACAGGTGAGGGGCAGCACAGTCCTTGTGCTGGGCAAGCACTGCTCAGCAGGGACTGACACAGCCCTGCACTACCAGCTCTGCGTTGGGCGTAAGTCCCAGACACAGCCCCTTACCAGATACTGTGAAAAAAAATAGACTCCACCCCAGCCAAAGCCAGTACAATGTGCCATCATGGCCACGCTTCTCTACTTCCAGTTCCTCCCAAAGCTCCAACTGCAGTTTACAATAGGTAAGTTATGTCTTAAAACACTGAAATCACTGCAGTATTTATTCCATTAAACATAAGAGACTTTTTAGTTTTCTTTAAGACATATGAGAAAGCAAAGCACCTTTATTTTGCTACTTACTTTAAAAAAAACACTTGATTTTTTCAAGCTTCCATAATGTGCCACAAAGCCAAAAATATACTATATTCCAAAAAAATGTACTGCTGATTCCTCGTAACTGATCACTTTGAAAGTATGTTGTCTAAATGAATGGTTAACTGGACCAACTAAAAACTACAAAAACATAATGCTTCACTGCTGTGCTCAATCTCGATTTGTCCTTCCCATAGTTTCCTCACTCTTCTCACTCCAACACCGTGAATAACTTCTCAACCTATCTGTAGTAGATATCTATAACAAATCAGTCCAGAAAACATCCCTCTGAGCTGGCTGGAAGGTGTGCTAATTCACTGAAACAGAAAATATACCCAGTATTGAGTATCTAATAAAAACATCCAGATAAAACCAATCAAATTAATTATTAGCGAAGGTGTCAGTGTTAAATGTGCATCTATCTCAGTGTTAAGAGATGTAATCAGAGACCTACACCCTTTCACACAGGCAGTTGTTTTAACTGATGTTCCTTCAATTAACACATTTCTTGGCAAAGTTACTGATGTTTTAATCTTGATTTCAACATTAAATAACTGTTGGCTCTGATCCTACAAACACTTAGGTACACACTTGAGCTAATAAACAAGTCTGCTCATCCACCCTTGCCCTCGTGCCAGGCCCATGGCTCGGGTGACAGCACAGGAGAGTAAGGGAGTGGGAGAAGCTCTCCAGGGCACAGTCCCCACCACCACAGCTCTGTCTAGGGATGCTGTTAAAGACAGGAATTTACAAAGTCAAGTCAGGTTCTCATCTTCACCTTACAGGAACAGGAAATAGCAAGAGCAGGTTTTGTGAGAGCCTTAAAATCTGGTATGAGTAAGAAGTTGAGAGGAGTAAATAAAAAATCCTTTTTCTTCCTTTCACAGGACTGAGATTTATCTGCTCAAGATACTCTCTGGACTTGTGCTACTCACTCATTTGGGTATGGATAACTGATTCATTATTGGAAAACTAGCAACCAGATTTCATCCCTCAAAAAAATTAGGTTCATCGTTATTTTGCCTGTCTCTGGTGTCGTGGCCGAGCAGTCAGACATCACCCAGAACAGGAGACTGCTCCTACATCTTTCCCAGGCTGTCCAAACTCTCATCCCCCACAGCCCAATGCTGCAGTTTCCTAAGTCCTGCCCTGGGCTGCTCTCTGCAAGCCCTGGGCAATAACGGATCAGGCGGTACACTCAGGTACCATCAGAAATGCACCTTAATGCTTCCCTGTACTCCAGCTCTTTTAATTCTCAAACCGCTCCTGCACATTGAAGATCTAGGATCTCTGTAGCCACGATGAAAACTCAGAAAATGTATTTTACTGTTTATAGCTCTGTCCAGTGCATTTCAGCACAACTGACTACATCTTAAAATCACCGAATGTCAAAGTTTACATGCTAAATTCTCTGCTATAGCAAAGAATACATGAGAACTGGAAGATTTAAATGTTCTGGAACGATCTTTTGGTGGATGTTGCAGAACACAGATTGTATGTAAATGTGTAAACGGCTCTAATGCAGCTCAAGAGCACAATGTGAGAAGCTTGGAAACATGGAGGACAGTGAGAATTTGCTGTGCATTTCAGTCTGTGATAAAAATAATGTCTTTCAATAACTTGGATAATTTTTCAGGAAAATACTTAAATAGTTCATCTTGTAGCATAAGTCCAAGAAAATTCTTAACACCTATTCTGAGTTTTCAAATTCTCTATTTAGAAGTAAAGGCCAAAAGCAGTGCCAACCTATCTCCAGGCTGGCACGTCCAGATCAAGTGTGCAAGGAAGACAAAGCTGTTCAATTTGAAGCACAGCAGAGCAAACCAAGCCACCATAAACACTCAGCTTTACATCCAGTGAGGGTTTGGCAGGGACGATCACCTTGGGCAATTGTGGGATTTGCTTAAGCAAACCCCGCCCAAACAGCTCCAAAACTGCCCCTTCAGAGGATAGTGCTGCCTCCACTGTGCACACCCTGCTCTGCTCATGTGGCTCACACCAACTCCTAAAGCCTCCCAGCCCTTCTCCTCCTGCAGAGCCCCAGCATCCCAGCACTGGGCTGGGCAGAGTCACCAGTTGGCTTCAGCAGCAGGCCAATTCGGGCTCTCATACTGCTCTCAGCATACAGGGAAGGAACGCGGGAAATACTTTCTTTTGTGTCTGATCGACTGGTCAAACAGCTGCAAAGCCAGCAGTTCAGCGAGCTCATGTGACACAGCCATGCTTTTGGGGATGAGATGGGGGTGTATTTTCCTGAGCCAGCCAATCTTGCAGCCAAGTAATCACTGACACAAGGAAGAATATACAACTGAGACGAAGAGAAGAAATGTGAGAAATCACTAAGCCAAGTGCAGTAAACCATGCTTTAAGTTTTCATTCTCATTAGTCTCTACTCCCCACTTATCTGTGCTCCTACTGTTATTTTCTTAGACATATCCAGACAGCTTTGTCAGTACTGAATAATCCCACTTTTAGTGCAGGCCCAAGAAAAAGCCAGACCTTTTGAGGATTGATGCCACACAGAAGTGGCTCTTTTTCACGACTTCCTAATCCCTTCTCTTCGTATTCCTCCTGCCTTCCTTACATTGGTTATTCTTCCAAATTTGCTCCTTACCTATGTTCCCTGTTTCTGAGCCTCCCACTGCAGCCAGTAAGAAGAGCCACCAGCACAATCCATGCTGAAGAGGTAATACAATTCTTACCAACTCTGTCAGCTAGGATAGGATGGACTGGATTTGCTTCATGAGGGCAACATAAGAAAAACAATGGGCAACATCTCATCACTGAAAATCCTCATATTTATCTAGCTACAAGGGTAACTCAAGCAACAAGAGTAAATCACCAAGGATATCAGACAAATACTCATTAGTACAGAAGGGGAAAGCTCCTATAAAGCTAAAATCAACTTGCTGGGACACTAATGTTATTTTACTACATGACAAAGTTATTCTTTTATATCTACACTTAGAGCAACAAGGCACATCTCAGCTCTTGGTCAAAGAATCTGCTCTTCTCACCCTTTACAGTGTGCATGAAAAGTCAAAACCTAAGCAAGATGTACTACATTCCTAGTTTTTACAGGAAGATATGATTAAAATTTATATGTTTTCAAGTTCCTTCACAGAGCTGTCAGTACACTTCCAGGTAGGAGCAGCTCCCTTTGGTTCCTGCTGCAAGGCCAGAGCGCTGCTCACCTAAGAACCAGGAGGGGATTCACATGCTCAAGCTTCCTGCAACCAAATGACTGAACCATGCTCTGTGTTCTGTCTGCCAGCCTGCAGAATGTGTTTGGATGGAGAGGCAGCAGATGACAACTTACCCACTTGCAAAGATGATGTGAGCAACTAAAAATGAATTCTGTGAGAGATGGCTCCAATGTTTACATAAAAAGCAGGGTTTGAAATTTCCAGATGCAGTAAGTGAAGATACTCCAAACATCACGCTACAGGCTAACCACTGTGTTCAGAGATATGTTTTCTTTATGGACATTAGTAGTGCACAAGTTCATGAGGACCTACGGAGGAAACCATGAAAAGAAATACGTTATCTGATGAAAACATGGAAGAAACTGACTTCAGTTATGGCAGGATAAAAACCACCTGCACAACTGTGCAGACAGAGTCCCTTTTGATTAGTCAAAAAGGAAACCTGACCTGCTGCCTGAGAAATGTGGGAGATGTGTTTAACTGACTTACCACTAAATTTAGCCTCTTCCTAATCCCTTTTTCTTTAAAAGATATTTTTTTTTCCACTTTTTTTGTTTTTTTACTTAAATACATGCAGGCTCAAAAACCGTTTGGTACTATGTCCTTTTTAAAACCTTAAAATTTACATTACCCTAGCTTTTCGATAAACTATTTTTGTCTCTAGGAAAAGACAGTCTTTTTTTTTTTTTTTAGCTGATGGCTATATACTTTAACTCCACTCCAGTAAGCAGGCAAGATTCTACATCCACAAATATCTAGTTGTAACATGCTCATGAGACTAATATCTTTTATAGCTTTCAAAGTAACCATTCACCAGAAGGTATCAGACAGGTACAGCAAGGCAACCATTTTGAATAAAGACATATTTACAACCACGTCCTTCAAGGCCTGAGGCACTGTCTGTAGCTCACCTGAAAAGAAGCCTCTTTGTCATGTGATAGATGTCTGGAGAGCATTTACACTTTGCAAACATATGAAGTACCAGAAGCTAAATGGCAACAAATAGAGTTTTCAGTAGTTTAAGTCAACAAGGCTCCATGACTTATAAGAAACAAGAGACTCCAAATCTGAACCTTCCCTTTGGGCCATCCCACATCTGTGTTGCTCCATTCTGCTGAGGTATCCAAATCCACTGCCATCGAACACAGCTTCATCAGAGCACAATGCTCAAAGCCAGCTCTGCAGACTAGCAAACAGACAGCAGATTGATCTCGAGGGATAAAGTTCAGCCTCTTTTCTATTGCAGACTGAGGGGGAAGAGGGACATGCAGCATCACAGAAGGATTTTAGGTTTTCCAAACAGACTGTCAGGTGACAAGGACATTAATCAATTATTCATTCAACCATGCATAGGATAAATTCTCAGTTTGGTGCTGGAATAGATGCAATTAATGTAGGTATGAAGTCCTTCAGAATGAGTATCACAGAAGAACATAACTTGCAAACTGACAGCTGAGAACCTGCAGCACAGGCGTGCTGTGCTGACAGCACCGCTGCCCTGTGCCCCAGCTCCAAAATGATACCTGCTCCATCTCCCACCCAGAAACTCCTACAAACAAGCAAACAGCAGTTAAATGAGAATGGCTGCAAGAACAGATATAACCACTACCAACCACAACAATGGCTGCAGCTGCTATTCAATTTCTACTTGTATTTTCTCCTAGCAAAATTATTGCTGAAGTGTGACTATGTTATTGCTAGAGATAATGCTCACTACCTGCAGGCAGACATGCCTCAGATGGAAGTATTAGCAATCCAAATCTATGTTATATGCCTTTATAAAAGTATGCTTCTCAATTTTGTCATATAGCATATTTGAAAAAAAAAAATTATACAAAAAATTTTTTCAATGATAAAAATTATCAGCTATAACTCCCACTACAAAAGACAGCTGGAGAGTTACAGACCTCCACACTTCCCTCTGATTTGACAATGCCAGTTTTTGAGTGATATGGTGTAACATGTATCCCTGAGATGGTCCGGAGCCCGATACTACCAACCCCGGTCATACCCTGCCTTTAGAAACCAACCAGCTGCAAGCAGCAATTCCCCTTCAACAGCTGTGTGTGTTCACTGACACCAGACTCTCCACATTTGCAGAGAGAGCCGTGGCTCAGGAACAAGCGACCAGCCAGCAGTGGCAAGGACAACAACCCAACTATGCCCCTGCAAAATTGAGAAACTGATGATGCTGAAACACCTGCTTTTACTCAGGATATGTTTATGAGCTCTTCAATGCTACTTGTGGATGTTCCTGCTCAAATGACTACTACAGAAATGTCACATCTATCAATACCATAAACATAGATTGTGGAACACCACTGTTCTCCAATAAACATGGCTATGGATTAGCAACAGGTTTTACTAAAATGAAGTTTTATCAATTACTAAACTGCATTTTACTCTTCCTTTTGCCCTGAAATTGACCTGTGCAGCAAAACTCTGTTTGCTGCCAAGAACACTCTACCTGCAAACTTTTACATTTAAGCAAATGAAGCTCTCTCCTCTTCTGCTCTCCGATCTAGAAGCTAAAAAAACCCCTTGAATGTAGAAGCAAAACATGAGGATTAGACAACAAGCATGTGGCTTTTAAGGCCACAATTACAAATGCTTCCATCAGTTCTCCAATATCCCAAAGATCGGTATTATTTTTCCGAGGTGTATTTGATTTTGTTCACCCTTCAAACTTGAAGGTACTGGTAGTAGGATTACACATAACTCCACTCTGTAAAGAATTTAGTATTTCTACTAATATTTTATGAAGAGGTGAAAAGTTGTGAACACCAAAATTTACAAATGATATCACAGTTAGAGGAGATTAAGGACAATTGAGTAATTTGAGGAAAACCACAAAGAAAGATGAAGGAGCCAATGTTGCTAAACACAAAATCACACGAACTGTTCCCATCCAAGTGACCCATATGCCTTCCTGTAGCAGGGGTAGGTGACAGAAACACAGCTACAAAATTAGGCAGACTCAGGGTAAAGTGTCTGGCTAGGCAGGGAGACCTTTTGCAGAAGTGCCGGAGGGGGAAAAAGTCAGGTCCGTTGTACATTAAATAATGTCAGTAATTGCAACCACACTTCAGAACAGATGTCCACAGTGCAAAATGTAGGCAATCCAGCATACAGCAACAAAAACATTCAGAGGGACAAAATACTACATACTGAGTGTGGAAATGGTCAAGAAGCAAAACAAATACTGAATGAAGGCATATGGTTCAGGTTCTTTGCTGATGCTCAGTTAAAACAAGGAGAAACTTTAAGAACAGCATTCACAGGCTTCCTGCTGTGTGGCAGAACTGCATCTTTATGCAGCACTACAAGATCCTAAGATGTGATTTTCTTCTCACAGTGAAAAAGATTTCTTCCGGTAAAATCTAGTAAAGGCATGTAATTTTGTCATGAGATGGCAACATTTTGCATCAAAGTTTACCAGTTGGAGATGCAATTTAGATAGCTTTCCTGCCTCAGTCCCCGAAAGACTGAAAGTATGACTCAAACATATTTTAAAAGCTAACATCAAAGGAATCTCAAATAGTCATCACAACAACATCAATCTTAGTTCTACCTTTTAATTCCCTGCCCCATATTCCAGTCACATGCTAATTCCTGAGCAGGGCAATTAAGCACACCAAAACCAGTAACAGGCACTAGAACTGCAAGTGTTAGGAAAGAGCGTGGGTTTGTTATATCAAATCTACCTAATTTTGTTCTATGACAAGAGCACTAGAGAAACACATTTTGTGTAAAGTCTTAACACTGCCATGTGGCTTTGTGAGAATCAACCAAGAAAGCCTAAGTGAAAGAACTGGGGAAAAGAGAGGTGACCAGGGCAGCTCTTCAGGAAGCTGAAACCAAAGCAGCAGTGCACTAGCATGGAAAGGCAGTTTGGGAGTGGGCTCTGTCACAGCTGTGCCTGGGCTCCCTGGGACAGCAAGGGGAGCTGGCACCTGTAGGCATTCCGTAGTGCGTAGCTGGGGCAGAGGACACACAAAGCATGGAGTGGTGGGCCAGCACGCAGAGGTCAGGAACTACAGCAGAACCCAGCTTAAAACAAACAGCAAACTCAAAAACAGCTGATCCCAACTCACACCAAACGCTGAGGTTTGTTCATTGACCCCAGCGATACCCAAGTTCGTATCACTTCCCACACATAACCCTGTCTCACCCACACTCCAGGTGATTCAAGTGACACAGAGAACAAAGTCCTGCATCGAAGCAGATACAAACAGCAAAACAACAGCTCCGAGGAAAACACAAAGCTGGGATGCCTGTACTCAAAGCACTTTCCCGTGGCAAAGAAAAGAGAGGGAAAAGAAAAAAAAGATACCTCATTGATCCCTCCTGCTTATTTTCCATTTCGCACTGCATTGAAAATGCACAATCTTCCCAGACTACTTCACTGAAGTTTTGTGCACCCAGTTTCAAGCTGGATCAATTGAAAAGTCAGAAGAAAGCAACCAAAGCAATGCAAATTTTATGCAGAAGTTGCCTGTGTTTGGATATAAAGCAGAGACTTTTGGGAAAAGCAGTAACAGCTGAAATACTGACATCACTGCAAGAAAGACAAAACAATAATCAGGGATAATACTTAAGAGCTACAGCTACCTTCTTGCCAGTATCAGACAATATAAATGACATTAATTATGTAAGTGTTGTTGTCTCCTCTAAATGGAATACTGGGGTTCTCTTCTGCCCTTCCAAATTCAAACAAACATGATTTTTTAGATCATTTCACAACTACAGATAATAGAAAAAATTAAATGTTCACACTTAGGATTTAGATATGCCTGACAATTAATACTGATATATTTAAATAAGCAACTCTACCAACAGTGAAGATACAAACTCAACCAGTTATTTTCACTGTGCTGTAACACAAATCTCAGAATGAAGGGTTTAAAAGGCAGCAATCAAAAGCAAAGCCTCTCAGTAACAAGGAGGGAGTTGGAAAATTACGCAATTTTAAGTCTTTAAAAAATACAACAATTAATTAGTGTTTTAGGGGATTTCCACTTTCAAACCTGAGAAAGCCTGCTCTTGCTTGCTCTCTGCAAGTCCAGGAGAACTTCAACACAACAACTCAGGAAATACACTCCTGGATGACACCAGCAGAAAAGAATGCACTTCCACCGCTTTCGAGATTGCTCTTTACTGCTCTTTTATGTAACCCTTACAGAGTAATTGTTAGAGTAGTTAGAGGCATATCTTTCCATTTTTAGAATGTCTTACTTCAGCTTCATAAAAATATATACAATTTCAGATAGCTCCTATTGAACTGTACTTTCTGAGCGCTATAAAGCACAGCAGAGGAAGCAGCGGAGCACCGGGCAGGAATGGGCCCCAAGCCAAGCAATGCCCGAGCCCCCTTTGGCAGGATAAACCACTGAACCCAGGCCTGTTGGGAAGGGAGGAATCCACAAACACCCGAATTACTGTATTGCAGAAATTGAAAATACTTGGCACACAAACCATTTATGCCACCTAAAATGAACCATTTCAGTAAGGTGCTCCAAGGCAGCTGCTAGTTATCTTCTCAATATCACAGACAGGAGGATAAATTACAGATGGTAACAGAATGCATATCCACCTAATTGCATTTTCTTGCCTAGTTGTGAGAGACCACTTCAAATCCAAAACATTTAAAATGGAGCTTTTCAGCAATAGTGCAAACAAGTAAGAGGGTTCAAACTGTTGGGTTTTTTTTAACTCAATATAGGACATTCTCTGTTACTTCAGTTCTCATACGACCTGAGAGGTAAAGCTGCAAATAACAGAGCAAATGTGAACATGCCCAGCAAGGAGGGGCAGAAGCAGGCTCAAAAATCTACCTTACACGTACTGTGTTTAAAAGAAGTGTGTAATACCTCACTTCTTTTGTCAAACTAAAGCACAATAAAAATTTAATGAAAAATATCGTACATACATACATATATACATATAGAGTATGCACATAATTATTTCTTCAAATAAGATTTTTAAAGAAGTTGCTTCTTTAAAATGGCAAATACGTTTTGTAAGTTGTTTCTCTACAGTAATGCTGCTGGTTAATTCCAAATAACACTCAGCACATCTTCTGATGAATACTGTCAAAATCTTTTTTTATATGTTTTAAAAGTAGCCCTCAGCAAGGTTATTAATGCAGACTTCAGATCAGCACATTCACGTACAGCAGAATAAACATGCACACACACTACCTTGTCCCATTTTTATCAGTTTTTAATACAGATGCTGCTGCTGCCTGTCAATATCCTCTTGGTGAGCCAGAGGAAGGATATGCCCAGGAACAAGCAAGAAGTCCCTTGTCATTTATGGTCACCTTCAAGGACAGCATTTACTTAAACTGAACTGACAGAGTACCCTGCTCATGCCATCCTGGAGAGCTGCTGCCCTTGGGCACTTGGGGACCCCAGCACAGCTCATTCGAGGCAGGGCAGCCACCACCCAAACACAGCATGAGGGCTGAGCAGAACCATGCCAGGTTGATAATCCGGTGCAGACCAACTCAGGCTTCCTGCTGGGAATACTGTTCTGCCCACACACTGCTGCTGTGGTCCCAGCAGCAGGGACGGTGGGAGGACCGTGGCACTGCGTGACACGCCTGTGCCTCTGGGGTCAGGCCTGTCTCCAAGGCCAGAAGCAGTACCTCAGGGAGCCAGCCCTCATCTTGGTGAAGCCAGTCTGATATTCTTTCAAAACCAAGATCACTACCATCACTACCCCTGTCCCCCGTAGGAATGAGAAATTACAGCATTTAAAGAAAGGAAAAGGTGGTAGAGCTGGCACAGGACAAAGCTCTGACACAAGGCTGGTTACTTGTTCCATACTGGTCACCAACAAACACCATGCAGGGGTGGGACAGGTCTTTAGACTCCATTATCATCAAGTTAGTCTTCATGAAAGTGAAACTATTTACTGGAATGGCAATATGAACTGCAGGTTTCACATTGAATTCTAAAGAACTGATGACCCAACCTCACCGACAACCTCTTAGCAAAAGATGGAAAAACTTGCACTGGTGCAAAGTACAGCGTGCTCAAAGCTACCAACTTTCAATAGAAAAAAAAGGCTTCCTTAATAAACTATCGATTCACTGTCTTCACAATAGACTTCTGACATATTTGCAATTTATTACTTACTATCTTAATCCATAGGTGAATTGTAAGACCCATTGACCAAAGCAAAATCAAAGGATAGGAACAGTCATGTCACCAAGAGCAGTCACAGAAGTTATCTCTCTGGAGGCTATTCAGTTTTGTAACTGGAGTTCCTTCACACGACAAAGGATAGAGGTTACAGCATAACTATTAACACTGTTCAGTCAATCTCCAACAGCAGAGAAGAGAGCTGCTAGCAGTGGCCACTCACACTTTGGGGTGGAAGCTCTATTAGAAACAGATGCCACTGGAATCTTGGTCCTGTAAGACCCAGCTGCTCTAGACATCAACGGAGGCATGAATAATCAGCACAGTGGTGGGGCACAGTATTCATTTAATGGATATGGTGACAAAAATGCAGTCAAATAAAAAACTCAACTAATGCAACCTAAAAGAACAGAAAAAAATCAGTTGCCAAAATCGCCATGGAGCACATCATTATGGATTGATTCAATTTGTAAATTGAAAGATAATTCAAGGAGGCAGAACTGTAACTTTAGTGGTGGATTTGAGAAGAATGAGTCTTATGAAATAGAAAACAATGTGGTAATGTGAACCAGCTGAGCCCAGCTGATGCTCCTGCTCCCAAACAAATCCATATCTATCCAAAGCAGTGGAAGGGATGACACACAGAGGCATGCAATTGTACATCTAAACTAATAGAGAATTCCTTATCTGGGAAGTATACCTACTTTTAAAAGAGATAAAAATGCAAAAGAAGGTTGATGTTCCCTTCCTAGCCTAAGGGGAAAGGAGAAATCTACCTGTCTGCTGCTGTTTTCCAAGTCAAATCATAATGGAGTTATGAGAATGCTAGAGACAAGCAAGCCAACCAGGGCTCGCTACAGCAGCGTAGAAACTGTGAATGACGGAAACATCTGTCTGTAGAGAAAACACAGCCAGGTAATACCCCAGCAGGTACCTCAGTCAGAATAAGGTAAACTCTGTTGCTGAATGACCATGATTATGTACGCAGCCTGCTTAAGGGAAGGAAGACAAAAAAGTAGCATTAACACAAAGCTCCACCTGGAGAGAAGTTTCTCCACTAGGAATTAACACCGGCGAAACAACTGGCCTTCACATCTTCCAGATTTGGGGGGTTTTGGTTGGCAAGAAGGGTGTGGGGCATTAATCTTGTCAATGCTCTACCCAAGTCACAGACAGTGACCAAAGAAAGTTTCTGTGACAGACAGCAAGGTCATCACCAAGAAGTAACTGGAGAGAATAACATAGCTGCTCCTGTGAGATGGCCACAGTGATGGAACATGCTGTTGTAGAGTGCATCAAAAACACACTTCAGCAGAGAATCTGAAGTGTTGCTCCCATTAGAATGAAATGGAAGTTAACTCAGCACCTGGCACAGGCCCCGTTCCTCACATTTGCAGCTGGTTCTGCTGGTCTGCCAGAATTCAAAGGCTGTCATGATGATAAAGAAACCAAACCCTCCTTTTTTTATCACCAGAAACCTTTCAAAATAGAAACTGAGAAGATACTGTTTTCTATGAATACTTGGGTGTAAAAATAAGGATAAGGAAACATTTGAGAGAAGACCAAACAGATCTTAAATGACCATAAAGAAATTTATCAGTGTAACTACAAATTAGGAAATTTCCCAGTGAAATGAACATTTTGGAAAAGCAAAAGAAAGTATAGTGAATATATCATCTGAGAACAGAATTACTGGTGGCTATTTTCACCCCTGTTGTAATTGCACTGTTAGGATCCATAGGGAGGATTCCTATCATACTGGTACATCTGACTTACTTTTATTTTTCACTTGTACAAATAAAATCATATCTACCTTAAGGGGAGTCAAACTCCTTCAAGCAGAGTTAAACCAGCAGAAAGTAGCCGGCTCCTCTGGGATGTGTTTACAGGCAGTACTGTTTTGATTCACATTCTGCTGGCATCTCTGCAATTGGAAAATGTTAAGGTCAAATCAAAGTGATTTGCTGGCTTTCCTCCTGTGGTAGGGCCATTTCAGTTAGGGCTCTTGAATAAAATATACACCAAGATCCTCATACAGTAGTTCAACTAACTAATAACCAAAGCTATTACTGCATTTAGCACCCACCCATAGCACGGCAGCAATGCCAGGTACATCTGCAAACCCACAAAATCACACATTCAGGTTCCACCTCATTTGTAGTACAAGTTGGCATGTGAAAACCATTAGTTCAAGCCACTTTGTCTCCCCTCTCTAGTACTGTGTCAAGACCTCATATCTCAGTTTAAGTTCACCTGGGATAAAGAGGGATCCGATCCTGTCTGTCCAGCGTAGAGCAAGTCAAGGCCACAGCTGCTCTAACTCACCCAAATGAGTATCACAGTTGCTGTTGTGCCATGATAAACAATAACTTGGGGGAGATGCTGAATGTCCCCTACCCAAGTCACTCTGCAAACACAAGTCACCATTCTATTTGAATCTGCCATGCAAAGCCACACAGATCCCATACTGCAGGAAGTTTGACAGATGTATTCTTTCATCTAGAAGAAGAAATGATCAATGTTGGCCAGGTGAGAGGCACAGTCACTGCATCTCCTAACACACACTTTGAAACAAAAAAGGCAAAACAGAAAGACAGGGATTAGCACCACATCAGTCAGTTTCACCAGGGCCACTGCCAGTATCCTGAACAAGATTAATCACTTCAAATGCCAACTTTTGTTTCAAGGAAAACTGGGTGAAAAACTAATGCACCCCTAAAACTGAAAGGGTGCCATTAGTGTTCATAAATCTATGGAGTCACGAGTCTCACAAATTTAACACATCACACACAAACTGCTTCACATTCTTATTGAAAAAGTACACTGGCAAGAAGTCTAACCTTTGGAGCATACAAGGCTGTCCATCAGTAAGGGCCTTTGAAAGGCAAACTAAGTCCCTGACACTACTGAACAGAGAGCTGCTCACTGCATGCACTATGTGAGAGTTTAGCGAATGCACTAACAAGCACTGTATTTCAAAAAATAGCATATCCTCAGTGACAAGCATTGACTTCCCATTGAATTGTGCCATTTCAGAGACAGAAAAGGTCCAAATATCACAAGCACGTGGTAAACCCAGCCATCCACAAACCCTTCAGAACAGCTCCAGTGCAGCAGAGCAGAGATCCCTCTGGCTAATCCCGACTGACGGGGACCTGAGCAGTGGGTGTCCTGTACCCCAGGGCTCTCTCCCAGCCTCCACAAGGAAATGAGTTGGCTTCACGAACACAGCATCTTCCAGTCCGGGATTACTAGATTCAGCTAAATTATGGGGATGTATTTGTAAAGCAGATAAATCCCAACTTACCCTATCTTTTTACAAGTTGTGTAAAATGGATAAATACTTTGAAGGAACACCAAATATTAGCCGTTTCCCAGAACTTTTCCCCCATATTCTGTAAGGAATCTCCTTTTAAAAGCTTTAAGTACAAGTGATTCTTGCAACTAAAGACATTGCAGAACAGTGGTTATTCGTCTGTTGTCTAGAACCAAAACTTGGTTCTGAAATACAGGTCAAGCAAGCTTAACAGTTTTGAATTTCAACAGACTAAACTCTTCTGTAAGGATTTTCACCTCATACCTTAGTGTAAGAAATAATAAAATCCATTGATCAAGCATATATCCAAAAGACAGCAGTACAATGGGAGGGTTGATAAAATAAATGTTGTAAAAATTAAGAAAGTTAAGAAGCCTGTTTAGACATCACAAGTACATCCCTGCTCTCCTCCTGCCCCAGGCTGTTGTAAGTTGCCAGAGCAAAGGCTCCGGGGGCGGTTGTTACTTAGTTCCTGGGCATCAGCAGCATGACATAGCAGAGCTTCCACATGTAGTATTTACGTTTGTACTGGGGAAAAGGACACACCACCCTTGAATTTCTGGACTTACAAGGTATTTTTGCTTCCAAGATAAAAATCTCTATTCTGGCTATAATTCTGTGCAAACGCAAACCGTTTCAGTCAGCTAGAGGATAGTTTTAAGTTTGGAGATCAAAGCTAAGGCAGCCTCCACAAGATCCTGTGCAAGGAGGGAAACAGCTGAACACAATCCATGCAGCAGCACATCCTGTCTCTCCTTCCTCCAACATGTTTAAGTTTGCCCACTAAAGACTTGGAAGTGAGACAGACACGTCAAATATTTGGAAAGAAAACCCTCACAGGCAGGTGGCTGTTTGCCACACAGACAACAGTAACAAGTTCTTCCAAAGGCCTGCTTGTGTCAGGGAACCTGGGGGAAGGAAGAACCAATTATCAGCTCCAAGAGAAGCATGAGCTACTCTTGAAGTGACCTGCTCAGAGTTAGCAGTTCTTCATTTTGTAAGAATATTCCACACAAGTAGAAGGCAGCTGCTGGCCTGTGGAATGAGGCCTTCCTGAGTGTTGCACAGCTGAAGGAAGGGCTGTCTGAACTTTTCACTCCAGGACCTTCCTCTAAAGCGTATTCAATCAGCTTCCATGCACCAGGAAAAAGGTCATGATTATATTTCAAAACACAGAAAGTGTCTGCACAGCAGAATACTTTGTTTTCACAGT
The DNA here is from genome assembly GCA_013397865.1 of Struthidea cinerea. Taxonomy (NCBI): domain Eukaryota; kingdom Metazoa; phylum Chordata; class Aves; order Passeriformes; family Corcoracidae; genus Struthidea; species Struthidea cinerea. The sequence continues at coordinate 368,543 of VZTI01003853.1, read as the reverse complement.
GCGCAATCACAACGCCAAGTTGGAGAACAATCAGTTTAGAACAACAGGATTCAGTAAACTCTGGGAAAACAGCCCCAACACTCAATGGAGAGCTAAGGATTCCAGGTGTTCCTACAGCAACCCCACCAGGGCCTGCTGCAGAGCCTGGGTTTATCATTCGGGTTGGTGCAGACTGACTCAGACTTTCATGCGCAGTCATTGGCGTACTGAGCTGGAAATTCCACAGCTGCTCTACCTGTGAGATGTGCACACAGGCCTGACTAATCAACACACTGCTCTCCACATCGTCACATTTGAACAGGCAACACTTGACCAAGCGAAAATATCATCCCATAGTTTGCACTGCCGCACATAAAGCATGTTTTTCAACTTTCTAAAAAAAAAAAAAAATCTGGAATACTGCCATAATAAAACATTTTTGTTCTGTTGCAATATGACACCTGTGACGCATTAAGATGCAGAGAAAACAAAGGAAAAGTCTGGAAAAGTTGCAATAACTTGAACTATCTTTGCTATCTAAAAAAAGTATCTTCCTTTAGTATTTCAAATTTCAGTCTGAAATATATTAATATTTATATTATAGATTAAATCAATATACTAGTAATACAAACCAATTCAATAATACAATATTAACTAATACAATGAACTGTATCACCAAAACAGCATTTGCTGGAATTCTAACAAGGTAAGACTTCCTAAATCTAATGCACTCCACACCTCCTAAAAGCAGGAAGTTGTGATTCAGGGTATCTTCTTTTGTATCTACTACAGTAAAAAAGATATTTAAAATCTACTCATTATGAACAGCAATAAATGCATTAAGTTTAATAAAAACTGTTATCCTCCTCCACTGTGTGAATACATTTCCAGACTGGATCAATGCAGCAGCAGCTCCCGATGGACAGTTCCTTTCAGAGCACTCAGGTTGGCCAACATAAAACTCAGTAGCTCATCAGACAAATCCAATTCCTGGATTCAGTGTTCCTTGCTAATTCATCACTTTTTCAATTACTACATATTTTCAGGGTGGTTTTTTTTGTTTTGGGATTTGGGTCTTTTGTCGTTGCAGTTTTTTTATTTTATCTCAGTGTCAGTACATGATCTGGTGAATTTTTTTGCTGCTTAAAAATAACCTGTGTTCCACAACTAAATTAAAAAAACTCCGAGTGTTGAAAGACTGACTACGTCAGCCTGAACAAAAAGCATCCCAGAACAGGCAGTGCTCTCTACCAGAACTTCAGAACTTCCTTAAGAAGTGTCAAGTTCTTGAACCACAGGAAGTTTTTCTGCCCGTCTATTCTGTAAAGAACTCTAAACTTAGGATTTTTTTTTTAAAGTATCTTCTGGAAAAGAATGTATTTAATGACAGTGAAATTTCCCAAATCTCAGTGTATCCTGTTGCTATGTATAATGTTAAGAAACAATAGCAAAACTAAGAAAACTCAGAATTCTCTTTCTTTACGTGATAGTCCAAACGACACAGAGCAAATAGGCACATCTCACAAGTCTAGAAGCCAATCTGAGATTTCTGGGTTCAATGTTTTTTCATCTCCCATCTAAAATACAAACACGCTCCCAGGAACAAGTGATGCGTTGCATCAGTCATCTCACTGCCAATATTTTCAGTTTCAGCTGAAATGTGGAACTGGGTATTTTCCTTACATTCGTTACGAGGACAAAGCTGGATATGAAGGCTATGGAGCAGCAACAGGTGGCAAGTTCTGTCAGTGTATCTTTGATTAAGGCTGAATCAAATTACACAGCCCAGCAGCCCAGGGGTAGTACTGGATCACAGGCACCCTGGATAAGGCATGTGTTATAAAAACATGTTCTTGGTATCTTCTCCCATCGTTTCATCCGTTTAAGTTTTGTCTTTCTGTCTGTAAGCTCTGTGGAGCATGGACTTCCCTCTACTTCATAGAGGGCCACGTCAATTTGGAGTTTAGGCACTGGTATGATACAAATTAAATCTCCTTTCATGATATGCTATAATTTCAATACTGCTGTGTTATTTCTCAATAAGAATATATAGTAATTTTGTTTTTAAATGAAAACATGATGAAAATACTAACTCTTTCTGAGATCTGTCTCCCTATGTATCTTTAGATACCACACAAGACTTGAGCCTGAATTAGCAGAAGACAATTGTTGAACACTGTTACACAAACACACCTGTACACAGAATGTCTCCAATTAACAGTCCAGTGCTCCACTTGTCCAGAAGCCCCTGAAATCAGTTACATTACATACACCACCTGGGGTTTATTTTGTGAAAGATATGAAATGCTTCAGCTTTAAGCCTGTCACATTGACATGGAAGTTAAGGACTTACCATTTGTCTGAAATACTTTCAGAGATAGGTGAATTTCTTTGGTTTTAGTTTTCACCAATCAGATTTACCTCTATGATAACAAATGTGCCAATACTTAATTCCCGGGCTACGTAACGGGAAGTTCTGCCAAGGCAAGACAGTGAAGAACATGGGTTTGGAATTGAAAAGGTTTCCGTTCGGAGCACCTGGGATGCATTACCTGCTCCTGCCTTCCTGGGGAAGAGGACAGAAATCCACCACAAACTGGAAATCTCCTGTTCACATCAGATTTCTAGCACAGATGGCATTAAGTGAGATCATATAAAGTAAACTAAGGGATAGATCAGGTGCTTTCTATTTGGACACGTGTAATGCAAATGCTTTTGAGTACATTTACAAAAACCTATTAAAAGCATAGCCCAGATAGCCTTTGGCTTGCCACACCACGTACAGAACATGAGGAGCTTTTGATAAGAAGATAAAGACAGGAAAAGTTTTTGGCACCCACAGAAACAAACAGAAATCCTGAATTTTTTTAATGCTTCTTCCTTGTTCCTTACAGCTGGACCTCATGGGACAAAAGGCAATATTTGGCATCACACCACAGCTCCTTCTTTTCCTTGCTTGCTCCCAGATCTCTGCTACTCCTTGCCCTACTTGGCACTAGGAAAACTGCCCCTACCTTCCTGCCTTCAGTCCCTCCACCTACTCCTAGGACATTCTCCCTCTTGCTCCTGCTGCCTCTGGAGGTGGCCCCAGTCAGTCTAAGGGCATCTCTTGGACCAACCCGATGCAGAGCTACCCCTACTGCCAGCCAGCACAGGTACCCCAAGACAAGCAAATCCCATCACAGCTTCCCCATGCAATGCACCAAGATGTACCTCACTCATCAGGGAATGGCGACCTGGTGCCCTAAACTCCTCTGCGCAAACTCAGCGAACCCTGAAGGCCAGTTCACCCCACAGCCTGCACAGGGGCTGTGAACCACCTGCCTCACACATCCCATAGATCCCATAGCCACAGGGGAATTTCATTCACTGCCCACAACCATCAACCCATGGCACAAACAGTAAATACATTAAAAATCCCCCCACTGAGCTGTGATGCAGAAAGCAAGCTTCAACTTGTACACCTTCAAAGAATTTACAATAGATTCCTTTCTCCTCTTTAATAATGAATTCATCACAATACCAATCAAAACATTAGATCAGCTATAATGTTAACTTAAGGTTCACAAAACCACACAACATTTCATTGTAGTTAGAACACTACATTGGGGGGGTAATTTTACTTATTTCTACAATAATGGTTTAATGACTCTCAAATAAAGTAACAACTCCCAGTTTAATTTTCTCCACTAAAATAAAGACATATTTAAAACTAAAAGCAATTAAATAGGAAGTTGACTGGTCTTCAATTCCTAGTGCTAGGTAAGAAATCTCTAAAATGCTTTGCAAAGTAAAAAAAAAGGGGGAGGGAAGATCTGTAAGAGATGGTCATGGAGACATTTTGGAGAAAAATATCAATTTCTTTTTCTTAATATCTTAAAATTGCAATAACAGTAGGAAAACACATGTATAACAAAAGCACGCCTTTTTAAAAAAATTCTGTTAAAATGGTACCTTGTTTAAGGATACCACACACAAAGAACGCATTTTTCCCAACTTTCCGAAGCTGTCTTTGTCTGCCTGTACGAGCGGGATGCAATGAAGAGGACCAGAAAGCTGAACACGGCCCCAGACATTCTCCACGGATCCCGTCAGCCAAAGGCTCTGCCTTTGTGCTCGCGGGGAGGAAAGGCAAGGAGAGGCAGCAGCGAACTGGCCGGGCTGGTTCCCGCGTCCTGCCCGCGCAGCCTGACTCCGCTCGCTCTTCAGGAAGCGAGCGCTGACTCACGCAGCCGATCCTGAAAGGAGGACAAGCCCGTGCCGGAGTCACCTCCCTGACCCCGGAACACGCGGCTGCTCCACGGCGGAGCACCACGTCCTCCGGCCTCCCATGGCCCAGCCGAGCCGCTGAGACACCTCTCACAAACCCTTCTCCTTCAGCCTTCCCTTTTAACGACAGACTCGGGGATCCCACTCTCAAAAAAGAAAAAAAATTGATCTCCTGTGAAAGTGATGGACTCCTTTCTTCCCCCTGAAATCCAGGCCTCTTCTCGTCTGCTTCGAAATAAAGGAGCGAGATACTAAGGGCAGCAAGTGGGAGAGGAGCAAAGGTCTGAACACCACTGCCAGCTGCAGAGATTTAACTGACAAGACACTGGGATTTTCTTCCGTGCAAGAAAAAGCTTTGGGAAGGCCACCAGAGGCAGTTTTTGGCTGTCTTTATCCACCTCCTACCCTCCCTCTGCAAACCTCCCCTAAGCAGAATAAATGAGTATTCTGTTTGGATAAAAGAACATGAGAAGTTATCCAATGAACTAGGACATCTCGCAGGCCTTAGGGAAAGCAGCAGAGAACCAGCAAAGCTCCCAAGCATGCCCAGAGACCGCCTGGTGCCATCAGCCCCTCCAGCTCCATTCCCAAGTTGTGCTGCCAGAGCCAGCACAGCCTGCTCCTCGGGAAGGGCCATTTCCACAGGCCCTGGTTCTGGGCTTCGCTGTGCCTATGTGTTTACTCTCCATCTTCACTGGCATTTGAACTGCCTTGTTGTCAGCAACATTGCAATCAAGGCGGAGGCAGTAGCAAGTGACAGCTACTGGCCATTCCCAACAGCCCAGTTTCACATCTGGCTTTCCGGTCACTTGCATATAAAGCTATGCCAGGCTTTTCTCTTTTTCCTACCTAATTACTAAAGTTGGAACCGATTTAACTTTGCACTGACAGTACATGCCATATTCATAAGGATTTGCCATGTTATTTTTGCTTGAGAAAAAAAAAAAAAAACACCAAACCTAAGCAAAAATGCTGTAAATTCTGGAATTCTGACCCACACCAACACAAGTTCCTTGGGAGATGTCCACACTTTTGTTGTACAAGGTAGCAAAACACGTTCTTCCTGTAGCAACTCTTGCCAGTGGTGTCCCACGCAACCCTGGCACACGGAGTTGCTGTTCCCAAGCGGGGCAGCCTCCCACCCACCTCCGGTGCGCCCGTGGATCCGGGCATGAGGCTGAGTGCTCCCAGAGCAGGAGGCACTGGTGGGCTGCCCCTCGGAGCAGGGTCCCAGGCCACGGCAGCCTGTTCAGAAAACCCCTCTGCTCCCGGGGACTGCTCTGCTCAACCACGTCGTGAATGGCTGAAAAAGAGCACAGCTGCTCATCCAGAGCAATTCCATGTAAACCATCCAGACTCACCGATTTGACTGAAAGTGACAGAAAAGTAACTGAGAGCAATACAGACTATGGCCAACAACATCACAGCTATGCTTTTCCAGACAAGTATCACGAGTTCTGCTTGCCTTTTTAGGGGTCTTTTCTGTACCACATCACCCTAAGTATGTCCTGGTACCAAAGCAAACTACTCTTAATTACACTAACAAAAATTTTGTTAAGCTCACTGAACTCCCTGAACTAGTCACTGCTTTCCTGGACCAAACAAATAACCAAATGTTGCAGGACTTGATTATTTTCAGCATCACAATTAAGAAAAAAAAAATCCCTGTAACAAAATTAAGACATTACTCACACAGTCCTATCTTTCAGAACTGTTTTAGCTCTTCATCTGTACTAAATGTATTGAAATAATCTGCATAAGGTGAAGCAAAAGTACATAAAGTTCTTATTTATGTTTCCTGTTCATTTAAAATGCAGTTTTTCTCCAGAGTCTTCTCTCAGTGCATGCAGATTTCTACACTAAGCACCAGACACACATTACTAATTAAGATTACTATTACTTGTACATAGCATATACTATCACTGAATATGAAAAATACCTCAAAATGCACTACAGATGCTATTTAGCTATTGCAAGAAGCTTCTATAAAAAGGTAACGTATCCTATCACTTTCCTTGTTTACATTGTGTGACTGAATTCAACTGTTCATTTTAAAAGGATCCTGCATTACTATTGAAAAAAGCAAACTCCAAAAGGTGTTATCTTGTTGACATTCTAAGAAAAATTAAAACAAATTCTCCCCTCTCACAGAGGATGACTCTCACAAAACTTTCTCCAACTGTGTTTTAAAGAGAACTTCTATTAGCAGTACTGCTATTAATGCTGAACATCTAACAAGATAAAAGGGAAAAAGACAGTTTTTACTGGAAAGAGCCTATCAGCTGCTCTACCTTAATTAAAAATATTAATAGCATCTTATTTCAGCAGCAATAGAGCACTTCACAAGCAATTTCAACAGAAGGAGAAAGTTACTGCAATCTACCTTTCCACAGACAGGTTACATTTATTTGCATATAACATTGTAATGTTTAACAGAAACATTACAGCATGTAAATGCCAACAAAAAGCTTTTGCCCCCAAAACACCCCCCCCCCCCCACTTGAAACATGATGAACAAGACTGAATTACTGTCTCTTTCTAAACTAAACAAGTTCATTAAGTAGGTTCTGATGTTTTCATCACCGTGAACACATTATTTGGTGTTGACCTCAAAAATACAGTTATTAGTTAAAGGGGAAAAGTTATCATCCTTGTCATCTCCTAAACTCTAAACACCAATTTATCAAAAAATGACAATGCTGAAAAAACTGTAAAGCCAGTTCATGCAACACTAGTGCTCCCAGTCTAACCACACCTTTTCCTTCAAACAGTCGAATCTGGAAGCAATGACTAATGTAAAATTAACAGG